>JANEYF010000210.1:0-432500 GCA_029963845.1 Rhamnusium bicolor | reverse complement strand
TTCTCTCCTATTATTATTACTTAATTACTATACATATACATATAATATTACCTCCTCCCCCTTCTCCTATTTTATTATTATTATTATTATTATAACACACACACACACACACACACACACACACACACACACACACACACACACACACACACACACACACACACACACACACACACACACACACAACACTAATAACACACATACTAATAACACACACCACACACACATTAATATACAATAATAATAATAATAATACATAATAATAATAATAATAATATAATAATAATATTAATAATATATAATAATAATAATAATATTAATAATAATAATATTAATAATAATAATATAATATTTAATAATATAATATTACACATAATAATAATAATAATAATAATAATAATAATATTAATATTAATAATATTAATATTAATAATAATATTATTAATATTAATAATAATAATAATAAATACTAATACTAATAATATTACACACACACACACACACACACACACACACACACACACACACACACACACACACACACACACACACACACACACACACACACACACACACACACACACACACACACACACACACACACACACACACACACACACACACACACACACACACACACACACACACACACACACACACACACACACACACACACACACACACACACACACACACACACACACACACACACACACACACACACACACACACACACACACACACACACACACACACACACACACACACACACACACACACACACACACACACACACACACACACACACACACACACACACACACACACACACACACACACACACACACACACACACACACACACACACACACACACACACACACACACACACACACACACACACACACACACACACACACACACACACACACACACACACACACACACACACACACACACACACACACACACACACACACACACACACACACACACACACACACACACACACACACACACACACACACACACACACACACACACACACACACACACACACACACACACACACACACACACACACACACACACACACACACACACACACACACACACACACACACACACACACACACACACACACACACACACACACACACACACACACACACACACACACACACACACACACACACACACACACACACACACACACACACACACACACACACACACACACACACACACACACACACACACACACACACACACACACACACACACACACACACACACACACACACACACACACACACACACACACACACACACACACACACACACACACACACACACACACACACACACACACACACACACACACACACACACACACACACACACACACACGTGTTCGTATTTTGTATATCTTATTATATGTTACATTATTACAAATTTAATATTAACTGTAAAAATTGCTTATTATTATATTAGTAGGCATTTTAAAAATAACAAAGATTTTAAATAGAGCCCTACTGTTATAAATAGAGTTCG
Source organism: Rhamnusium bicolor (assembly GCA_029963845.1). Classification (NCBI taxonomy): domain Eukaryota; kingdom Metazoa; phylum Arthropoda; class Insecta; order Coleoptera; family Cerambycidae; genus Rhamnusium; species Rhamnusium bicolor. Next base: position 430,946 of record JANEYF010000210.1, on the reverse strand, counting down.
GATATCAGCGAGTGATTCCAGTGCCGTCTGCAGGAATCTTGATAAGAAATATAGGTTTATTTAATGTGAATTTGATTACAATGTATACATTTTTATATAACCACATAAAAACAAATTCGTTTATGCATTTTCGTTAATCATGTATCTAATTTAAAAACTCTTCTATATATATATATATAAGAATTAGTCAATCATAAATCAAATTTTGTTTCATAATATAAAACTGTATGATATTCAAATATCTCAATTTTCTTTATTTATATGCAATTTCTATAGTTTCTGTGTGCTGTAAACTCTCTTCTTTGATATAAATAAAATTATTATTATTATACGTTATTATAGTGCTGTGAATTGCATGTGTAGGAAATAATAATACAATAATAAAGATGAAATAATTTGATTAAGAATACCTATGAACTCATTCTTGATGATTATTAATAGTTTCTCTTATAAATCGATACGTTTTTTAGGTATGAAAAAACAATCATTAGGGAAAGTTATGTTGTAATTAAACACATTTATTTATATGATCTGAATTTTATAAATATTTGTGATTTTCCTTATAAAACATTGTATTTACAACATCCGAATAAAAACAATGACTATCTTTCTTACTCGCTGGTCTGTCTTACTCCAGACGTTTTCTTCCCCTGCTCGAAAGTATTTCCTCCGTGTTACGCTCATTACACCATGTTTATAGAAATAATAAGATGTGGATGGTCTAAGATCAATTACAATCGATTTCCGTGTGTGTAGGTGCCTACATATGTACTATCAGGATATTCGTGACGCATAACGTTCAAATTTGTACATGTGAAAGAACTACTTTTAGCTGCATTAAATGAAGTGAAAGCGAAAAATTGAATTAAGTACATATATAGATCGTGTTAAAAAGTTTTGGTGAGTTATTTTTTCATTCAGAGTTTATTGTTGATTTTACTAAATATCCTACCTATACTAATATCTCCCTCTACCCATTCCCCTCCTGGCAAGGGATGTTTTACCTCCTCGTGGTCTTTGCTGAGCAATAACAATTTTCTAATGAGGTATCGTATTTGTTGCTATGAATAACAGTTTAATTTCTTTAAATTGTTATTGGTTAAATAAAGCAACATATATTCTAAAATATTTTCAATTGCAGGTACCTACATATTTTAGAAAACTAAATTTAATTATTCTGCGCAGATTACTAGTTACAGTAATTCAAATTTCATTTAAATAAAACTTTTAAATGTTTCAAAATATTTAATGCATAAATATGTACCTAAATCAGATATATACAATTTTAAAAAACAAATTTATTTTCAGATCTATCTATACTATCTCCAACGTTACGTTACGCCCCTGACTGCACTGCTTCACTCGGGTTTATTTATTATTATGCAATTAACTTTTTTCTACCTGTTCTCAAGAAGGGTCGTCAAGTCGCCCAACGATCTTAATATTCGTCTCGTATACGTTATCAACTATTTTAATTATATGGTCCACTGCAGCGATTTCCGGCAACGTTTTTATTTTTATGCAAGGCGACTGATCGACGATCACTCAAACGAGAGAGGGTGTATATAAATTGCTTAAGACACGTGTATAGATTTTATATTTTGAATGTGCCCCCTGTATTTAAATTAATGCTCTTTCACTTTGATAAATAGCCGACAAATTTTTTGTTCTACTCTACAGAATTTACGAAAACACTAGTGTCGATCCCACTGTCCAAAAAAGATTTAGAATTTATACACTTAAGCTTTTCACGAATCCCTCTCACTATAGAAAAAAATTGAATGTCGACCAAAAACAGGAGAATTTAACATTATCGATCGATGCGATCGATGAATGTAATGTTTGATCTTCGACAATATATGTATATCAATTATCTAGATACATCGCTATAAACACGTAAACAAAAAACTAAAAAAGGGTTTTACACAACAATCCTGGTTTTGTCACAGTTCATCGAATAGTATAGGTACCTCTTATTTTTAGTATGTATGATATTCGTTGTAGATATCATTCTGGTTGTCACTGTGCATGTAATTATTGATTGTATTTGGGCGCAGAATCAGTTTTGTGATTTGGAACAATTTACTGAAGTAGGTAATAAAATTATGAAATTATGAAATAAAATAAATAATTGATTTTGTTCGAAATTTTCATTATGCAACCCCATCAAAATTGTATGCAGTCGTATGCAGAAAAATGTGTTGATTCCAAAAAAAATATATTATCAACAGAATAAATTTAAGAGCGATTTACAGATTTATATTCACCACCCAATTAAAACACCGCCTTATTATTTTATGAGACTGACATTTTACGATAAAACAAAATTGAATGATGAATTTTAAAACGTACCTGATTTAAAAGTTGTATAGTATATCTCTGAAACTAAAGATGGAATATTTCTGATAATCCCAACTTCTTTGTCTTGGTTGATTACCTGTTTATGCAAAATTTCAAATTGCTTCCTCAAATATTAACAGAGAAAATAAATAAAAACAAAATCAGTGATTTTCAGTTTTATCAAAATATTTCAGGAACAGCTGAAATTTTTTCAGTTTACAAAACGACATATTAAAAAGGTTTAAATTACACAACTTTTGTCTAATTTGATCAAATTTCTATCTCTTACCGTTTAGGAAATAGCGATACTGTCCCTATGAAATCGGCGGGACTCGGTATATCTATTTATTTAAAAAAAAAATATATTTAAACATCTAACCTTCTCTTCCCTGTGGAACGGTGTACGTCAAGTCTTGGAATTCTATATTAACGGGGGCCTTTTCTGCAGATAGCACAAAGTGTTTTTACTAGACCGCATTTGATCCATTTCGTCACTTACACCAGATAGGTATACACTGTTTATTCGAATAATAACAATAACTATATTTATTTTAAAAGGTTCTTAGCAGTTTATTGGTATACACAACAGGTTAATCGGTTTACGATACACTTTTGGTTAGCAGAACCCTAACGCACTCCTTTCTATGGTTCTGACTACTGACTAATTCAGAAATTTTAAATTTACAGTACTGCACGTGTGTGGCTAAGAAGCCCCTCTCTTGCTTGACTCATTTACTTATACACTTTTATTATTTTACCAGTGCCGGTGTTGGTATCGCATTGCTATAGCTAGCTATAGCTAACCACTTGACTGGGTCTGGGTCAGTTGGATACACAACAAAACCGACGATGAGGAAATGGAAATACATATTCTCGAGTGTTGTTGAACTCGCAGTTCTGATAAAAAAGAGAATTAAAAGGGATAATTATTGAACGTTGAACGCCTGCCTCTACAGGGTGCAGACTTTGCTTTTGAAATTTGTTATACCGTGTAATAAAAAAAAAGTGGTAGATAAGTCATTAATATAAGCGTATCTATCAGATAGTTAGTAAATGTATTTTTTCTCTTTTCCTTAACGAAAAAAAAGTATTGTTTTTGTTAGGTGGGTGTGGATACTTTATTTATACATATTTTATATTAACGTTTGCTGTCTTCGGGATGAAATACTGAACAATCAAGTGTAGCTATAACACTATATAGTAATTTAAATTTACATTCACAGGGACTCATGCAGCATATAATTTATATTATCATAAGTTCAAGCAACTACAACATGCCTGCATATGTTCATTTGCCCAACTTTCCAATGCAATAGTAGCTTTTGTAATTGAATGAAAGCATTCTCTTTCGTATTTAGCATATAGATAAATATAAATGTTAACATTTATCATAATAATCCAATAATTTTCACATAATGTCAAGTCAATAGTAAGTCATAAAATTATATAATGGCTAGGGACAGCCCTACAGGGCGACATATTCATCTCCGAATGTAAGAAGAAAATTGTAAATTATGTTTTTTAAAATAGCCCTAATACATTTTGACATATAAAACAAATATTAAATAATTATAGTGTTGTTTTTTTATAAATGACTATTTATTTAACCATATTCAATGAATATGTATTGTTGCAAAACGTTTTTTTTTTTTCATATTCCAAACGCCTAAAATAGCCCTTATGGGACACACACGGACGGCTAAATCCACCGCGACGACCTTGGTCATCAAGAATCTAGCCTTTAAAAAAACCGCTTTTAAAATATTGCCAAAAACTCAAAGATACAGTTTTTAAAAAATACGTGCATTCAATGGTGGCTGGTGGATTTAGGTTACACCATATCTCAGTATTAGTATTGGAGCAATATTTTAACGCACGTCTATCAGTACTGAATGAAACAGTTTTGCAGAAAAAAAATTAGAAAAAAAAAGTTACAAAATGCGCTAGCACGCCAGATTACTTCTAGACCATTAGTAAAATATTTACAAACTATTTTTTTTTTTTTTGTAATCAGGAAAAATATTTATCACCCCATTTTTTTTTTTTAGTTGTCAAAAATTTAGCACTGAACCACGAAAGCACAAAAAAAGGAATTAAGTAATGCAGTTGATATCACAAAATTCACTTCTTCACTTCACATCACTTCACTTTACCTCACCTCACATCGCTTCTTCCTCTGAATCCTCGTCCTTCTCACTCTCTGTGTCATTTTGACATCAATTTACCTTAGTCAGTATATGACTAGCAGGTTGGCCACTATCATTTGTCTGTTCCATAATCTCTGGCATACTGAGGAGAACTAATAAGTTCGAAACCGGTCTATGTCTGGTTAGGAATTGACAAATGATATTGGCTACCGATCTATCATGATTTGAAGGTATAATCCAATGCAGGTCGGGGTATTTGCCCGCTGAGTAGTTGTTTCGTTCAGATCATATTTAATTAATCCAAAGAATACGTGATCAAGGTCTCCTGTTTCAGTGTTGACAATTTTCTGAAATGAAAACTCCAATTTTAAATAAATGGGAATGACCAAATTTTAAACGTAGCGACGTTGTAATACATTTTTTTGGATAAGGGAAATCAGTGTGCCAAAAGTAATTCGGGATGTCAAAATGAATTACCGGGGGGGGGGTAAAACAGAATTGTTTCCATTTAGTTCTCAAATTAGATTTCAGCTTTATCTGTCTGTCATTTAAACATAATGCTTCACCCACGGATGTCCTGAATTGGAGCTCTCTTTAGCCAAATAAAATTAACATCCCTTCCACCAGATTTAATTTGAAATATTAAATTTTTTATTTTGTAAAGATAAGGGTTTGTTTTGTAGTCAAGGAAGTGGGTGTTCTTAATTCCATTGAGAACACAGAGCGAATCAGTTAAAATGATTGAGGTATTAGAAGTGGAATTCTTACTATACTATACATTAATAGTCTAAGCAATAGCGTGTAAATTCGACGTCTGCCAGTCCGTAATCAAAGAGACCATATAAGTACCATACTTTTTTTTCTCTTGAAATTTTCATTATGGCGGCCGGACACGGAGAAGGGAACTTTTTTTTGATCGAATAGTTACCGATATTTGTCCGCATAGGTAGTTACTATATGTACTCCACATACCCCAATTACGCTGGTAGATAAAATTTCCGGTCGGCCAGCGGTAACCGGAAATTGAAAAAAATATATTTTTTAGTTACCGGACCAAAATCTAGCGCAAAATGTTTGATTTGGTGTGTACAAAACTGTACTATAGTGGCAGACATTTCTATCGGTCAGTTTTTGAACAGTTTGCCATCAATGTGACGAAAAATTTATTACAATTTGAAATGTTGATAAAAAATAGTTCAAATTAAAAAAAACGTCTGCTCAGCCAGCTTATGGTTCACAAGGCACTAAAAGACCCTAACCTTGGCTGGCAGATATTTTTCTCAAATTTAACCCCCCCCCCCAAACCACCTCTTAAAAGGTTAAAAAAAAAATTTCAGTTTTTCATGTCTGTACTTTTTTTCTCATAAATATTAAAAAACGTCCATTGGACATGTTATTACAGTAGAAAATACGCAAAATTTGAGTTTTGGTTCATCATGATCCGCTCATAATTAATAAAGTTATTAACAAAAACCAACTTCTTTTCAACCGTGCTTTGCTTCAAATTTTGCTGTAATAGGACTGTCATTTTTTTGGTTTCTAAAAATCATTAATGGATGGAACAATGATATGCAAGTTTCATTTTCTTTTTATTTCAATGATTTCTCAGTGTTTTCGATTTTTCAAATCAGCCCTTTCAATGGAGCAATAATGCGTCCGACTTCGATATGTCGAGTTCTATGATAGCTAGAACCTTAATTTAGACACATAAATAAACTAGACAAAAAACCGGAAATTATTTTCGAATATACAAGGCGAGCCAATAGGATTCTACAGAGTCAACTAACATTTTCTTAAATGGAATGTCATGTATATCACAACATTTTTTAAAACCTCTTTGTGGCCTCCTTCTACTCCTGTATTATTGACTCCCAACCAATTGGATGTAATGATTTTGTTTGTTGAAATTATGCCATTTACATGTGTGTATTAAAAAAATCGCTACAGTCACAATTGTTGATTTTAAGAAAAAATATGTTAGTACCAGTTATGAGACATCTGTGTGATGACACTCTGCCATTTTCACTTCCTAAAAGTTTACAGAGTGGCCAAAAATAATTTTTAAATTTACAACTAATATTTATTGGTTAAATCATATAAAAACATTTAAATAATTTATTTATTTCAGAAATTAAAGTAATTCTGTTTATTCTGTTTACAACACATGTTCGAAAACATTACTATTTGGTGGAAACGGAGCCAAAGGCGTTTGATCAAAGTAAATAAATAGAAATAGCAACCCAATTATTATTATAGCAAATGCAGAAAGAATTCGGTCAAACACCCTCACCACTGGTTGCAGCAAAATGGTAATGTTTTTGAACAATTTCTGTAGTGTTTATGTGTATTTATTATATTATTTGTTGTATTTAAAATTTATGGAAATACTTTAACTTCTGAAATAAATAAATTCTTTAACTTTGTTCTCATAGATGACCTTTCTTACAAGACATGTTTGTGTTATTTTAAATATAAACCTCAATATAATAATAATTTCCAGACCACAATTTAAATACCAAGTACAAATTTTTTTCGGTTATTAGGGCCAATGTAATTAAAACACTATTGCATTAACTTGCCGACGTTTCGGTATAATTTATTACCATCCTCAGGGCACTGTAAGATATAAATAAATTGATTGTAAGTTATTCTATAACTATATGGGTGATAAATTCTAATCCAAACTAATAGTGAAGAAATAATATTGAACAGTTAATTAATTATTCTATAACAGATTGTAGGAAACATGTACTTATTTTAGGCACTTCAATTATTATTTAGAATTAGTTATAGGTTAGTGATATATAAAAATTATAAACAAATGCACGAGAAACACTAAATTTTAATGTGAGTATTAGTTTATAATTTTTATATATCACTAACCTATAACTAATTCTAAATAATAATTGAAGTGCCTAAAATAAGTACATGTTTCCTACAATCTGTTATAGAATAATTAATTAACTGTTCAATATTATTTCTTCACTATTAGTTTGGATTAGAATTTATCACCCATATAGTTATAGAATAACTTACAATTAATTTATTTATATCTTACTGTGCCCTGATGATGGTAATAGATTATACCGAAACGTCGGCAAGTTAATATAATAGTGTCTTAATTACATTGGACCTAATAACCGAAAAAAAATAAACCTCAATATCTAATTAAATAAGAAAGTTAATGATAGGTTTATTCCAACAGCAGCCTCGGACCAGTTTGAAACCATCAGAAATATCCACACAGCTGCCTCATGTACGCTAAGCTCACTGTATTTACGTTAATACTTAACTGGGCGAATATTTCTGACAGTTTCAAACTAGTCCGAGTCCGCTGTTGGAACAAACCTGATATTAAACATAAAAAAACACATCACATAAATTGGAGAACCCCAAAACCGAAGTCGGAGCTGCACGGATGGAGGTTACACGGTTGAAAAAGTGCGGACATATACAACAAATTCCTTTGAAACCGGGATTTCAATCCGGGAGTCGATAGGCAGTAAACCAGCTACGTTTGTCACTTAACGCACTTGCCTACTGCGCTACTGAGCTGGGTATATTACATATTTCTGAATTAAGAAAGAAATGTTCTTTAAATTGAGCTGAATATACAGGACGTATCACATAAAATAAAAAGTTGAAGTAATTTCCGGTTAAACTGGAAGTGAAAATATGAAGATGATACACATTTATAACCAGTGGAATATTATATGTTCGTTTTAATATTAATATACAGAGTGTATATTTTTGAATTGTTTAGATTTCCGACCATAACTTTTTTATTTGACGTTAAATTGGTTTTTCTTTTCGCATTTGGATTCTTCAGAAAAGAATACATAAGTACAATTTTTGAATTTTTTTCCTACTAGAGAATACATTTCTACGCCTCAAGTAACACCGCAAGTAACTCAACACGATACAAGGGAACTACAAGAACTTTGCAACGACATTGTACGCATAATAGACTATATCAGAAGTATCTCTCAAAAATTTTACGAATGTCAACTATTTGATAGTCCGCTAATCGTCATCATCACGCAAATAAGGGTGCATAACGCGCCTTTTCGCATTAAACACAAATTACCATACCAGACGTTACCAATTTTCAGGCAGCTCCTTTAGATACGCCCCTCCCACAGAAAGGGAGGACACGCCCTCAGTATAAATGGGGCAACAAAATTCAAAATTGTTTCACCTTTCTCGTCTTTTCTTTTTGTTCGTTTTTGTTGTCTAAATTCCCCTCAAAATTTTATTCCAAATTATAAAATAACCATTAGTAAACTGTGGCACATCATTATACATATACAAGAATATTTTTCCCCTAAACAAAAATAAGCGGAGCTGGACATTCCCGCTACCCCAATTTGGTATTGCTTTAAGACGAGTTTTTTTTACTGTGACAATTAGGCTTGTCGAGGCATCCTCGAAATTCCAATTTTATATACTAATTTACACCATTTTTATATTTTTTTAGTAATGTTTTAACATTTTTTGCCAACGACGCATGATTTTGCATGCGTCGTTGATTATTCTTCAATGTTTATATTATACAATTTAAATTTGTATGTTTAGGAATTGCGTCGCCGCCATACGTGGGGATGCTAAGTCGGCAAGGGACCGGGTGTGGCTCAAATTTTAACAGGTACGAATGCAGAACGAATATTGGTTGTGACACTTGTGACGTGACCATGTATGCTAATGCGATGGTGGACTTCAATTATTCTGAATAATACATTGAATCAAACGGTATGTATTTTACTATTCATTTTATACTTTTACTTTTATTTGTCTACGTATGTCCTTCTGTGAACCATATAGGCGATAGTAGCTACTGGTCCTGAACTTTGGCGTAGTATCCTGACTCTGTAATGTGCTAGTGTTTATGAAAATATACTAGCAACAGAACATGCATACAATAATGAATAGATTAGAAACAAAACACATACATATATTAATGTACAAAAGACAATGTGTAGTCATTATAAAAAAATACCCCAAAAAGGATGCATAAATAACAATTATTTAAATTGTGTATTTAAATAGTTAGTTATCCAATTTATTCGTTTGAGATTTGAAAAAGCTGGTGACCGCCAGCTAAACGTCATCAAATGTGTTATGTGAAACAAAATAATTTTCCTTTTTTTAACCAATAAACCCCAAGAAATTCAAACAATTTACGCACAAAGCACAACAAAGGTTTAAGAAACAAAGAAATCATATATTATTTTTTTATATCTCTGTCTGACAAAAAACAAATGTTTAAAAAAATTATCAGTTGTCACGTTTTGTTTTTCTGTTGTATAAAGAGCAATACATAACTCATTATTTCTAATTATACTTTATAACCTTAAACATGAACTGGATAACCTATTCATTAAACGGAATAAACTAAAGGTCGCTTGTGTTAATTAGCATAAAAAAATTATGTTTGTTTAATTCGAAACTTTATTATTGAACCCGGACGAATTAATATCTTCATTTGATGAACATTTTAGTCACAATTATTTTTAAACATACGGGCAATTTAAAAAGTTAATTAGCTGAGATGAGTAGTATACATATTGCTTCGGTTCAAGTTTAAAATCTTTGGAAACCATAATCGATATTAAAAATGTCTCTACCATTTTCTTGAATTTTTTATTTATATTCCGAATGCCCAATGCTACTATCACAGCCCCATTTCAATATTAATGTGAGTTCCCTTGAAATTTCTTCTGCTGAAATTGTGCTAAAACCACTTTTCTGTGAAACAATAATTCATCAACTTGTGTGGTCTAGAAAAGCTTGTAGTTGCACTTCAACAACTAAGTCTGAAATGACTATGGAGACTCGATCGGGACAACATTGTTTCTTTCTCACTTTAGGGTAGCTGTGTTGGCATTTTTTTCTTTGACTTGCAAACACAATTTCATGTACTGTCATGTAGTGACTCATCGTCAGGCTTGCTTCAATTAAAGATGCAGCGGCTTTTTTTTTAAATGGAAACGTTTTAAATCGTTGTAGTGGTGCCCCTAGCATTGGAAACGACCGTTAATACCGGTCCGGGTTCACTACCTGAGCGAGGAAATTACTTATTGTGCGACCGTGCAGCTCGTCACTTCGGCAGCTCGCAACGCTTCAAAAATCGATAAATTTTGTCTGCAGCGTAAAAATTCTCAAAGTGCAGTTTTCTGTGTCATAAAAATGGATTCTGCATCAGAAAGTAAGTACAATTAAAATATCTCAGTATCAGATCAGTTTATTTATATGGTAATTAGTAAATAATTGTCGAAGTGGAGTGCATTTTTGTACATGCAACGATTCATAAACTCCACAAAAAAAGCCATGTTACGCGGTTGGTGATGGTTGGTCTTGAAACTTATTGGAATGTGTTCAATGAACATTTTTTCGAAAGTGTATAAAAAATTAGCTGCATCTTTTTGCATCTTTGCGAGATATTGACCAAATTGTGCGCGAATGCACGGATACATGCACATTATGCACCATAAAGTGGGCTCCTTTTGAATGTGTTCTCATGAAATGAGAACGTCATGCGTTCTCAACTCATGCGTTCAAAGTCATTACACAGTTTTATTCCATTCCCCAGATCCTAATTTTCCCGAAGCAAATGAAGCACATTAATTCGCTTCAATTCAATAATAATTTTTGAACTATGTATATATTTTTGACCGTAATTTTTTTTGAAATTCTATATGGGATTCTTCATCAGCGACCCAAAAAAAACTGTATACAAAGTTTTGTAAAAATGCAGCGATAATTTGCGATTTTTGGTATGTTTTGGGGGGATTTCATGGCCGCCATTTTGTTTTTTTTCAAAATTCAACTTCGGATTCTTGATCAGCGACACAAAAAAACCCTGTATGTACAATTTCAGTAAAATAGCTCAATGCCTTTATATTTTGGCCAGCTTTTTGGCGTTTCCGTCCACTGTGCGGCGCATGAAAGTTCCTTGGAGTAAGAATTTTCTCAAAGTTTCATCTTTCTCTTTTTTGACCTTTCATTACTGTCTTCAAATGATAGACCTTGTCTACCTATACGTGCAGTGGAAGGAACTAAGATATCTTCCTCAGTTTTACACACACAAGAAATTTGCAATATAATTTTTGTTCTTTTTTTTTCAAAAAATATCTTCAAACAAATTGAAATTCGTCTATGTTTTATATTATTTATATAAAAATCAAGAGTATTCGCGTTTGGAATTTTGCGTGGAACCAATATAAATAGGCAATTGTTTGAAATGTTGGGATCAGTATATTCCCAGGAATATTACCGTGTTTTGGTTTACTACATATTTTAAAGTTTAATTTTTTTTTATTGCTTGGTTATAGTAACGGATTTTCAAATGAAACCGTTTTTCAAAATTTTTGTTAGGGTATAAATTTATTTACCTCACAATAAATATTTTAAAAACCGTTTTCTAAATAACCCCAAGGTAAGAGATTTAATGCACCAGGGAGACGTACTCTCCTACCCCCTCTCCCCAAATAACACAATTATATACAGAATATGATCAAAGTACAATTTTAAAAGTATATATTTATGTAAAGTATATGTGAATATATATATACTTACTTCAAAGAATTTACAACTTACTATATGCGATTCAGTTGTAAATGTTTCTAATTCTTTGGTATGATCTTTTTACGTATGTAAAACGTAATAAAAATGTATAGAATTTGCATTAGAATGGTATTACATTATAGGTTGTATTTAGTATATAATTAGGACATACGTTTAAATGTATCAAATATTCACGAGTATGGTATACAAATTTGTTTTGTACATTGCATGTGAAAAGCATAACAGTAGTTGTTCTAATTATATGTTTTCTACGAATATTTTTATGATTTTTTTTGGATGTTGTGGATGGAAAGGTTGAAGGCTGAAGAACAGTAATATTTGTAGCTTAAGAGATACAGTAGGTACCTATTTATTTAAAAATATAAAATTAACAAAAAATAATACTTAAAAGAGCGCACACAGTAATAATAAAACTATAAAAATTACACAAAACTGTACTATATCAAATAGAATACAAGAAAAATATAATTTCCTTTTTGCTTTAGGTGCCCAGGGGATTTCACAAGCCAATAATAACCATCTGGCTCTCCATCTTTAGTGAAAAGCATGCTTTCAAATGTACGCTTGCTAGACCTTAAATCTTAAGAAAACACTTTTAAAAATTGCAAAATACTCATTTTGTTAAAAAGTGTGAAAGTAAAATATCTCTAAACTGGAAAACAGCAAACAGCTGAAATTTGCAATCTGTCAAATGCCAAATCAAAAATCAATCAACTACCATCGTATCACATCAACCATAGAATAATTTACAGAGCTATCATCTCTGAAGTCGATCTATTCGTTGAGTAGCATAAATAATAAACACACTAGTACAATTTGATCTCACTTATATACCTTACTTGCGGTAACAACACAGTTCTTATTCTACTGTGATAACGGTATTTGTATTAAATGAAGATTATAGTTACACCACAGAATGTTACACTATAGCAATAATTAACACAAACGTGCAGACCTATATGCACAACTTCTCATCTCACATAACACATAATGGAACACACAATGGTAGTTGATACAAGCAATACAACTGTCACGAGTCACGATTTCTCACGAAATAATTAAAGCCATAAAAAAATTAAAGGTAATTTTACTATGGGCCCAGATTTAATTCCCGCCTTTTTAGTAAGAGATTGTGCAATAATATTTGCCAAACCCCTGTATATTATATTTAATTTTATGCTAAAATGTTGTAAGTTTCCCCAGGTATGGAAAGAATCAAGAATATGTCCCGTTTTTAAGAAAGAAAACATTAATGAAATTAATAACTAGAGGCCGATCGCTATTATTTTTAATTTCTGCAAAATATTTGAAATAATTATTCATGATCATTTTTACCTCCATACTGAAAATTTGATATCTCCACATCAGCACAGGTTTATGTCTGGGCGCTCCACTACTTCGAACCTTGTGGAAAAGACAATATATTTCTGAAATATTAGATAAGGGAAATCAGGTAGACGTCGTCTATACTGATTTCTCTAAAGCTTTCAACTGGCTTGACCACAAATTGTTACTGTCAAAATTAGATGCATTTGGTACGTCTACAGCCTTGTTGGAACTTCTTAGATCCTATCTCAATGATAGATCTCAGTTTGTTCAATATCGGGGTTTTAAATCAGAAAAGTTTTCGCAATCACCGGGAGTTCCACAGGGCTCGCTTCTTGGGCCGTTATTCTTCGTTATTTTCATTAATGATATAACACAATTATTTGATGTCAATTACTTACTATATGCTGATGATTTTAAAATATATACTGAAATCAAGTCAATTTCAAATTGTAAAAAATTGCAAGATAATTTGAATAACTTAAATACTTGGTGTGAAAATAATCATCTACCTTTAAATATCAGTAAATGTAATATCATGTCCTATTCTCGGTATAAATGTACTGAAATGTTTGAATATAAGCTTGACAACATCGTTTTAAATAGGTTACACAATTTAAAGATCTTGGCGTTACCTTCGACTGCAAATTGTCATTCGAGGAATATATTCGTGTAACCACCCATTCTGTATATAAAAGCCTAGGTTTTGTATTACGTAATGCTAAATACTTTCGTTATGCAAAAACCTTAAATATACTTTATACGGCTTTTGTTCGGTGTAAACTTGAATATGCTTCTACGGTTTGGAACCCTATCTATATTACTCATACGACTCAATTAGAGAGAGTGCAGCGTAGATACCTCAAAACTTTACATTTTATTACTTTTGGTATTTATCCCCCTCGGGGTGTACTAAGGATGAATTACTGACCAAATTTTCATTAAATAGCTTATATTAGAGACGTATCATATACTCGATTATATTTCTGTACAAAATTATTAACAATACAATAAGTTCTGAATCAATTATATCAAGAATTTTATATCATGTACCAAGAATTAATTCAAGATTTAACATGGCATTACAGTTGCCAACAGCTCGTACTAATTTACTTACTGCCTCACCTCTAATCAAATGATTCAAAATTACCAAATGTATGAAGAGAGACATATAGTTTTTTGTTTTATTCAATCTATTAAAAAATTATTTGTCGTATCTATATAACTTACCAGCTCTTGTGATGTTTTACATTATTCTTTTAATCTTATTAATATTATTCATAGATTTGTAACATATGTTTTACTTTCACTTTTAAATATTTTGTTTTTATAATTTAAGTGTTTAAATATAATGTATACTATTATTATACATATGTATATTTTTTGTTCCACCGTTGAGAGGGGGAATTAGCGGGACACGCGGCTTATTGTAAGTCAGGATTTTGGTAGATATTGTGTTTCTTTGTCAATAGCCTGAGGGCACTAAAACTTGATGACAGTCCTCAAGTTGTTGGCAGGTAAATACGGTGCCTGCTGGTGTCTCGACCTGTGATGCGTTGCGCCTCTTGTTAATTCTTTCGCTCAACGGTTCCACTTTATCCTGTAATTGAGACTTAATCCCGTTGGATATTGTTTTAAAATAAATAAATACCTAAATAAACATTTGCATCGAGATTACTTATTTATCATAAAAACTTATACTTTTTATATGTACTTAACATAAACACAAAGTGTGTACACATAGTACATACTTTTGGATTCATCTTTTTTTCACCAATTATTTCACGTTCTTGGTACGTAATTGTATGACGAAAATTTACTAATACGAAATTTGCTCGTAAATAGTAGATATATAATTCTTTTCATATAATTTCTACAGCCATAAAAGTATATACAATTCTGCAGCATATTTCAGTCCAGTCTGACACCAAGTAACTAAGTATATACTATTATGATATAAAAGAGGATCATACCCAAATTGTACGTATATTTATCAATCGTAGGTACTAAATACATACTGTTGTGGTCCTATTAACAAATTATACGAATGTCGGTCGGGTATAACAACGACAGGGACAATATATAACAAATCCATCAAAATCCTAGACGATATCGATCGTAGGTAGGTCTGAAGCGGCAGTTAAAGGAGTATACACAGCACTGAAAGATGCGCAGAAGAAATTAATTAAGTACAGTACTCATCAGTTTAAAATCATCTTCCTCTCTGCTTTCTTTCTGGCACGACTCACTACAAATAGTGCTAGAAAGAGAGCATATGAGAAGGTGGTGACTTTAAGCTGATTAGTATGGTACATGCTAATAACATCGGAAATGACAAGAGACATGACATAATACACCCCCAAAATAGAAGCGTAAATATAGATTATCGTGATGTCCAATCCGTCAGCGAGTTTGTGTACCTCGACTAGTTTGATTAATAGCGATAATGACACAACAGCCGAAATAAAACGTAGAGGGATCCTTGTCAATAGATGCCACTTTGGACTTGTACCCGCAACTCAAATGCCACAACATCCCCTGAAACACTAAGTGTAAACAAACTTTATAAAACCTTCATAAGACCGGTGCTAACATATGGCTCCGAAGCATGGACATTTATTAAAAGTGACGAGACCATCTTGAGGTATTTTGAGAGAGAAGTACTAAGGGACTATTGAAAAAAATGGAACTTTGGAGAAAAAAGGTACAACTTTGAACTTTCAAGGACCGGATCATTAAAACAATTAAACTTAGCCATCTGCGATGAGTTGGCCATGTTATGATGATAGAGGTAGATGATCCCACCTGAAAGGTATTGCTGACTAAACCTGTGGGACAATGTAGAAAGGGAAATCCGCGAATGGTATTCCTAGGCAGGGACCGTTCTGGCGTTTACGCCGCCCCGGACAAAAAACAAATTGCCGCCTCTTTTAAAGTTATTTTTTCTTAATAAAAGATGATTTTAATTTACAATTAAAACATATATTTAAAAAGAAACAAATATTAAAATTTAACATTTGGTACAAAACAGTATAAATTAAAATAAAATAGAGCTGCAGTACCTATAGATAACTAGTTGTTATATTTTAAAAATATTTACTTAGTTTTAAACATACAGGGTGCAATTTTATCGCTATTACGATTTTGATTTTTTTCTCACTTATACCTAAAACCAAATAGAAAACAAAAGGTAGATACATAGAACCATAGTAATACATTGTTTGTTTGAGTTATAATTAGAAGAATATTTTTTTTCTCACTTTTAATTTTGCAAATGTTTTTATTACCTCTTTTTAAGTTTATTTGATCAGCAATTTCATGTTCACTTACTAAAATGGCCAAGCCGAGTCGATTTTGCGTAGTAGTTGAGCGTAATAAGATTTTGATGAAGCTCTTCAGTTATAATTTTATATAGTTGTCTTCCTGTAGATCTTTCCACAGGTAAGAAACCTAAAAAGCTTTCGTAGATTTTTATTTCGACATCGTTTGAATCAGAATCAGATTTATTGATGGAAACATATCTCATTATCAGGGTCATTTGCTCCATCTTACTAACTTCAGGAGTGCAATCTAATATTATGGAATAGTATTTCGCTTTTTTTATTTCAGCAATAATATGCGATTTTACACTTTCGTGAAGCAAGTCTATTATCTCGTTTTGAATGTTTTTTTTAAGATAATGAGCTTTGGTTTCATCTTTTTTAAACATTCTACGCACGTGTTCCTCCACGACGGCGTCAAATTCAGATAGCAATTCAACTATTTTTAAAAAGTTGCCGTTGTTATGCTCAAACAGCTTGTCGCTTGTACCTTGAAAAGCTAAACAACTTTTACCGAATATTTTAGTAATTGCTACAATCCTTAGAAGCACCACGTACCAGTGATTCGTTTCAGCGTTAATAACTCTTTGGGCAGCTGCATCTATAGTTGTACAACACTTTAACCTTCGACTGAGTTCTGGGATTTTTGAGCCTGAATATGATTTTTAGAAATTTCGTGATCCTTTAAAGTTTCAACGATGTGCTTCCAGCTTTTAAAACCTTCTTTTAAAAGCGAACAACACACTGCAGTAAATTTTGCAGCAAAAGCAATAAATGTAGTTTTTTTAAGTAGAGTACACCAGCCAGTCTCTTATTACTTGCTCTCCATTTCTTAAAATTCGAGAATAGTAATTTGCGCTAAATTTTCGACCATAAGAAAATTTGTAATTAAACAATGGTTTAGGTGGATCTTGTCGTACTAAAAAACTTTTTTCGGTACCTCCTAAAATTCTGGGCCATAATGCTGGATCTGTACCTAAAGTTTGTACAGTGCATTCCGTGGGTGGTAGGGTGAGGTCAGTTTGTAGTGGTAGAGTGCTACTAGTGCTTGACAGGGTGCCTTCTGTAAGTGCCAAGGTGGTGTCAGTTGGTAGGCTGCTTTCATTTGGTGACAAAGTTGGTTTAGAAATATCGTGTATTGATTAGTCTTGGTCACCAACACTCTCTGATGATTCCGTGTTTTCCTTTTATCTGAATTTTTTGAGATATTTGTTTTGGTACTAATGGTACTACCAGACCTACCCTGTAAATAATTGTGCAGAGCACCGGCTTGTTTTTGCTTTTGGGTTTCCTTCTCTATCCTTCGCTTTTTGTACTGATGGCCGGACAATTTTCTTTGCGCGTCAGACATTCTAAAACAACAAATTAAACAATGCAAAATACGCTATTTAAAATAAGTTAAAAATAAAAATTGGAAAAATCTTCAAATCCAATTAGTCAGTAACTTAGTCTGTCACAGTTTTGAAAAATAAAATGCCTAGTTTTAATTACCTACTTAAACTATTTTTAAATATAAAAACGAATTTCTTAAAGTTTCGGGCTAATTTTCAACCCCCCTTTTGAAAAAAATAGTTAATACTTTTAGTAATTAAAACTAGGCATTACATTTGTTTAAACTGTGAGACAGACTAAGCCACCGTCACCGACTAATCGTATTTGAAGATTTTTCTTCTTTTATCTTTTTATGCAACGCATTGGCTCATTACTGCACAAAATTATAATTTATTAATTAGTAGGATTTTTCAAAGATTTTTTTTAGGTGTGGTGGATCCCAACAAAATGGACAAATTGCGAACCACCACAACCAACATAAAAATTAAATATTTAATAACATTTTAGATAGGTATCTACTATCTAAAATGTTTGAATTTTTAAGATAGATTTTTTTGTTTCTCTTTTTTTCGCGGCGAAAACTCCAAATAAATTAATAAAAATCCGTCACAACTAGTGTTTTAAAAATTTCGGTAATTTATTGATTGTTGCGAATATTCGGGAATTTTCGAGAATTTTTGAGAATATTCGCGAATATTTAATTTTTTTAGAAAAATGTAGATATTTTATGGACAATATATAAACTGGATTATATAATACATAAGGTACATTGATTAATTTAATTATGTCCTCAGTGGTGTCAAAATAATAACGTTTTATTTTAGTTAAATTAATGTAGGAGAATTACTAGAAAAGTAAATATTGTCTGAATGTTATTCTCTAAATTTTTCTTTTTCTTTCCTGGGGCTTACTACCACATAAATAATTCTTAGATATTGTTCCAGTATCATACTTTTAGATGACTAAGAATTATCCATGTGGTAGTTAGCCCCAAGAAAGAAAAAGAAAAATTTAGTAGAATTCTGTTAATAAAAACTTTATTTATCATTCTCTTTCATATTATATAAAGAATTATATAAAACAATATAAAACAATTGTCTTATTCAGCCTCCTCAATATCTGAAAAAAATTTCTTCTAACGAAGTTGAATCATCATCACCATCAGATATGTTCCTAGATACTACTTGTAGATTAATTATACATAGATAGTTCCCATCCCATGTTAAAACAAAACAAAACTATCATATCATTATGAACAGTGCCTTTTTAGAATTACATTGGTTTAGAAACTGTTAAGAGGGCTAATCGAACCAGTGTTTGTAAGGTAATTTTTCAAAAGTTATTTCTTCCGTACGGTTTGGTCAAATTACATCAAATTTGGAGGATCAGTAGTTGAAAGTGTACTAGAGGGTACATGTATATCTATTTTAATTACTTTTTACTTTATGTAGGGAAAATTTATACTGTAATTATAAGTGAAATTTGAACGTGATTAGCTCCTGAATTATGATATCAATCGGTAAAATTCGAGATAAAATTCATACATGTCTTCTAGAATGAATCTTCATAATTATACTCAGCAAGTTTCAAACTGTTATTCCGTACTATTTGGTTAAAATAAATTTTCTAAATAAGTATCGTTGTCACAACAAATGGAGCAAGGAGGTGTTACCTCTATCGGGAATCGCACCTCAATGAAGTCGGTGAATAAAACGTCCAGTGAAGGTATAGTCAAGAGCAAAATTTTTCAGCGGTGCATGTATAAAAACTTTCTAGAGAGTGACACAGCTATCCGAAGCTTTTTCCCGACTAGGCCCCTTAAGTAATATGTTAATATGTATACCATTTGTACGCATTTGCTATGTCAAGATTGACAATATGCGTTGTTCGTGTCGATATAAAAATTTCGGATCCAAAATTTGCAGCGATGAATATTTACCTGAGTAGATACCATCTGTTAAGTATTACCCCAAACGCCCGCCTATGATCAATGTGTACTTCGCCGACTGCACGGGGAAGAGAAGGTGAAGCTGTGCGCGCAGTGTGGGTGGTGAGAGACGGAAGGGACAGAGTGTGTGTAACAGGTTACCGCGGAGAAAGAACACACGTGGTTTTTGAGACATTGTTCCGCATTTACTGTTTCTTGTAAAAAATAATTCATGTTTACTTGTATGTCAATATATCAACTACTGTTTTGTTACAATAAGCTTTCAATACATTATATGAATATACCTATGGAAATTAATTACAGTCCTTCGAGTTATTACACTAAATGAGTAAAAACAAAACATAACACCATCTATGTAGTGCTCCTTCTTTTGGTTGCTCGATGACTTCCCTATAAGAGCAAAGTTCTTTGCTGAGTTTGAAACGCGGACAACATTTTAGTCTCAGGAAAAAGATTAATAGAAATTCTTGGCTCTTTGAGCAATTTTGTATCGTGTACAATGTATAATAATTTACCGCCTCTCTCTGTAGTTATTGTTGTGTCAGTTACGCCATCTATAGGATCAGTGTGAAGGACACAAGCGGAGAGTCAGTTCGGAAGTCAGGGGTTGCATGGCAGAAGAAGAAGAAGAAGACCGAAGAGGCAGTCTTTTTCTGTTCTGTGAGAGGCAGAACAAGTGGGCTGGAGATAGTAGAAAAGAGGTTACTTTTGTTGTAGTTATAATAAGATTCTTTGTGCCTATATAGAGAATAAAGGTTTTCAGTTTACTCCGAAGTGTTTAATTGTTCGGGACAGTAAATAACGATACATGGTGGCAGCGGTAAAGCTAATAGGAAAAGAAACGCAATAACGAAAGCCGGGAAAAAAACGCAACAGGTGACAGTAACAATGCCGGGGCCAAGTGACTCGGGAGAGGGACACTCCAGCAACATGAATTTAAATGTGGCTACGCCAGATAAATTCAACTTTTTGGTGCCTGAAAATTGGCCTCAATGGAGTAAAAGGTTTGAAAGGTACATGGCAGTGTCGGGGTTAAATAGCAAAGTTGAAACGGAGAAAATCGACATTTTGTTATATATAATGGGGGAGGAGAGTGAACAGGTGATTGTTCGACTACCTAGGACACCAACCACATACCAGGAAGCCCTAACAGCGTTTGATGTATACTTTATTCCACGAAGAAATGTTATATTTGAACGTTATAAGTTTAATTCCAGAACGCAGAAGCCAGGGGAATCGGTAGATTCATTTATAACTTCCTTGCATACTTTATCCGAATTTTGTGAATATGGAAATCTCGGGGAGGAATTAATAAGAGATCGAATCGTTGTAGGTATGTCGGATTTAAAAACGAGCGAGAGACTTCAACTGCAGGCAACTTTAACCTTAACGGAAGCAGTTTTGGCGGCAAGGCAGGCTGAATTACAGTCGCAACAGAGTGCTGTTTTAAGGCAGGAAACTTCATCAAGTAGAGGATGTCAGGAAGTTAGAGCAATGACCAAGTTTTCTAGGAAGAATATAGGAAATAGTGAAAATTCTACTGCTGCAGTGAAAGGTGTAAAGTGTCAGTTTTGTGGGAAAGAAAATCATCCGCGGGAAAAATGTCCAGCAAAGAATGCGAAGTGCTCAAAGTGTAAAAAGCTGGGACACTGGCATCGAGTTTGTAAAACTGTCAAATCTATTAAATTAAATGTTTCTCATGAGGGTGCTCCGGGTAATAATGTTGATAATGTCAATCAGGAGCAGGTAGAATATTTTGTAAGCTCTGTAAACACTCCAACTGAGGAAAATGCTCAGTGGCTTTGTGATTTACAACTAGAGGGTTTTAAGAAACCGGTTTCATTTTTAATCGATTCTGGAGCTGACATCACTTGTTTACCAGAGAAAATGTTACCAGCAAATTTAATAGGTCAGTTAACAGCATGTAATGATTTGATTTCAGGCCCAGATGGTAAAAGTCTATGTGTTGTAGGTAAAATAAAATTAAAAATATCTTATCTAGGAAATACCTCTATCGTAGATGTTTTCGTTTTAAAAAATTTGCAAGTACCTATTCTGGGACGACCGGGTATAGTTGAATTAAAAGTTTTAATGTTTACTAAGAAGCTTTATCAGATCAGTGAATTTAACACACGGGTAAGGCCTTTTTCAGAGTTTCCTAAACTTTTTGGTGAAATAGGGGAATTTCGGGATGAAATTGAAATAAAAGTAAAAAGCGATTTACAACCTTTTGTACAGGCGGCCCCAAGGGTTGTTCCCTTACCCTTATTGGACAAGTTAAAAGCTGAACTAAAAAGGTTACAATATTTGAAAATAATTGTACCTGTAGAGGAACCTACTTCATGGGTTGCCCCTATAGTGGTAGTTCCAAAGAACGATAATTCAATTAGGCTATGTTGTGATTATACACGTTTAAATAAAAGTGTTTTAAGATCTCATTTCCCGATTCCAAAAGTTGAGAGTACGTTGGCTAAACTGAAAGGTTCACAATATTTTTCAAAATTAGATGCAACTTCGGGATTTTATCAGATCCGAATTAAGGAAAATTGTCAACATTTGACAACTTTCATAACGCCCTTTGGACGTTTTATGTTTACGAGGTTACCATTCGGGATTTCATGTGCACCAGAGTATTTTAGTAATAAATTTTCTAAAATAATTTCAGGAATGAAAGGGGTCGTTATGCACATAGATGATATTTTAGTCCATGCAAGTACAATTGAGGAACACGATACAATTCTTCGGGAGGTACTTCAACGTATAGAGAAGGAAGGTATTACGTTAAACAAAGTTAAATGTCAGTTTGGTGTCACGGCAGTAAAATTTTTAGGGCATGATATTTCAGGGAAGGGAATAATTATTGACCAGGGTCGGGTTGAAGCAATTTCTAAATTTCCAAAACCTACAAATAAGAAAGAACTGATGCAATGGCTGGGGATGGTAAATTTCGCGGCGCGATTCATTCCTAATAAATCAGAAATTTTAGATCCACTAAATACTCTTCTAAAAAATGATATCTTGTTCGTGTGGGGAGCAGCCCAAGAACAGGCTTTTAATAAAATAATCGTACTATTAAAAGAAGCACCTTGCTTATCTTATTTTGATCCTAATAAAAAAATTATTGTAAGTGCAGATGCGTCATCATATGGAGTAGGAGCAACTCTTATTCAGATAGGCGAGAATCAAGGACGGGAGATAGTCGCTTATGCTTCTCGTACTTTGTCGGTGACGGAACGCCGTTATGCACAGATCGAACGTGAAACACTCAGTTTGACCTGGGCATGCGAAAAGTTTCAGGAATACATACTGGGGTTAGAGGTAATTCTAGAAACGGATCACAAACCATTGATTCAAATTTTATCCACAAAAAATTTAGACGATTTAACTCCTAGGTTGCAACGGTTTAGGATCAGGTTAATGCGATATAATTATGAGGTTATGTATACACCAGGGAAGGATCTAATAATAGCCGATGCACTAAGCAGAAAACCTTTGCAAAATTGTTCAGGTTCACAAGAATTACAAGAGGAATCAGAGGCTTATGTTTCTTTAATAGTAAAGAATATGCCTATTAAGGATGACTTTTTAAACAAAATAGTTAATGAGCAATCGAACGATCCGATTTGTAAAAAATTAATTGAATATTTTTAAAAGTAGCAAAAGATCATTGCTTAGTAATAAATCCTTCTAAGTCTACTGTTATTATCTTTGGGCCTAAACGACAACGTAACAGCATTATTGATAAAGTAAATATTACAGTTGACAACAGTATATTAGAAGTGAAAGATAAAGTTAAAAGCCTGGGGGTAATAATAGACATGGACTTACGATTTAAGGAAAATACAGACAAATTATTGCAAAAATGTTATGCCTCTCTAAAATTAATATATAGTAACAAACAATTTCTTCCACAAAAAACTAAAATTTTATTGTGTGAAACATTAGTTTTATCGACATTAAATTATGCAGATTGTTTGTATGGCCCTTGTTTGGATTCTAATTATGTCAACAAAATACAGAAATTACAAAATTCCTGCTTAAGATTGATTTATGGAATACGTAGAAACCAGAGAATATCTTATAAATTGAGAGAAATAAAGTGGCTCAATATGGAAAACAGAAGACTTCACCATTCAGCATGTCTCTTTCATAGCATATTAATGAATAAATCTCCAGTTTATCTATATCAGAAAATAAAGTTTCGTACCGATGTTCATACATTAAATCTCAGGTTTAAGGGTCTTCTAACTCCACCATCTCACTGCACTGAATTATTTAAACGATGTTTTAGCTCTCAAATTTGTAAAGTTTATAATAATATTGATGGCACCTTTAAGGGCTACAATAAATATCAATTTAAAAGAAAATATAAAATATTTCTGTATGATATTCAGTGTTTAATATAGTTAAATGATATCCTATAATATTTTTTTTTCGTCACAACCTAATTTTGTATCCACTAATTATTTAAATTTTTTTTTCCTTTTTCTTTTCTTTTAGCTGTTCTCAATAATAAATAAAAATATTAATTCATAATCTAACCTACTATTTATACTAGAGTCTCACTAAACTAAGCGTCAATAATTTATAATTACTTAGTATTGGAGATATGGTTAAGTGGAAGAACAGGTCGGGAAGCTTTTCTGCTGTCTAGCTACTCGAAACTGAACTTCGCCATTTATTTTCTTACAAGCAGTTGTAAACAATTATATTTATTTATTGCTCCATTTTAGAAAATAAAAAAGACGTTTATTATTATTATTATTATTATATTCCTTATCCAATTGGCCTATGAAAAATAAAGTACCGCTTGAAATATTACCATATTTTCAATACAGACATGATATTTCGATGCATGAAGGTTTTTTTTTAAAAGGTTCTAGGATAATAATTCCACCTACTTTACAACTGCAAGTTTTGAATTTTATTCATACCGGGCATCAAGGTATAGTAAAATGTAGGCAAAGGGCGAAGATGTCAGTGTGGTGGGTAGGCTTATCGACACAATTAGAAAATTTAATTCGCAATTGTCCAAATTGTATTGAGGAAAGAGTGAATATCAAAAAAACATTCTGTAAAGATGAAGTAGCTACCAGAGCGTGGCAAAGAGTTGCAGTAGATTTATTTAAATGTAAAAATATGTGGTACTTAATTATCACTGATTAGTTTTCTAGATTCTTTGAATTTATGCCACTTACGGACATGTTACAGAATACAGTAATAAGCAAAATTAAAGAGGTATTTGCTAGATTTGGTATACCGGATGTTGTCAGAAGTGATAACGGTCCTCAGTTTCAATCAGAGTTTAAACAGTTTGCTAGGGAATTGAATTTTAAGCATGTAACTTCAAGTCCTTACTTTGCTCAGTCAAATGGTGGTGTAGAGGCTGCTGTGAAAGTAGCTAAGTCATTAATAAAAAAAAATGATGATATATTTATGGTCTTGTTGGCTTATAGGACAACTCCACTTGAAAATGGATTTAGTCCGGCAGAATTATTAATGGCAAGAAAGTTGAAAAGTTCATTGCCGCTTTTACCAAGCAAATTAAGTAAAATTGTAGATCCTTCTACCTCTGTAATGACTGAGGAAAGTCGGAAAGATAAACAAAGACATAATTATAATAAACGTCATAGCACAAAAAATTTGTCAGACTTATCGGTAGGTAATAATGTTTGGGTTACAGATGTAAGGGCTTATGGCTAAATAATAGAAAAATTAGAAGAACCACGTTCTTATTTAATCCAGACAGATAATGGTACTTATCGGAGAAATCGTTGGTTTTTGGTAAATGCTCCCTATAGAACCCATAACCAATCAATTAGACAAGTACCTCAGACATTCTCACAAGCTGCTATAAGCGATGAGGGACACCTCAATAACAAAATGGTATTAGGTAATAGTCCAAGTAATATTGAAATCAATCATTATTCAGAAAGTGAAAACGTGAAGTTGCCTAAAGATTCATTGAAAAATGATAATTTGGTAGAGACCAATTCTAAAACAATATCTAATAATGTTAGTACCTCAACCTCAGGTAGGCAGGATAATAGACCTAGTCGGAAAATAGTAAAGCCTGCTTGGATGTCAGATTTCATAGTTGAAATGTAAAATAGATTTAAGAGATATTGTTCTGTGCTCTTTTCACTTATATCGAGAAGGGGGGGATGTTGTGTCAGTTACGCCATCTATAGGATCAGTGTGAAGGACACAAGCGGAGAGTCAGTTCGGAAGTCAGGGGTTGCATGGCAGAAGAAGAAGAAGACCGAAGAGGCAGAACAAGTGGGCTGGAGATAGTAGAAAAGAGGTTACTTTTGTTGTAGTTATAATAAGATTCTTTGTGCCTATATAGAGAATAAAGGTTTTCAGTTTACTCCGAAGTGTTTAATTGTTCAGGACAGTAAATAACGATACAGTTATTAGATTTTTTTCTTACAGTGTACGACTGAGTAAGTACTAAATGACCTCTCAGTAGCTGCCATTGAAGTAGGTAAACCTGGAATAGCTGATGCTAAATCTTTTAATTTTGTCTTAATACACATACCTTTCCTCCAATTCATATTATCTGACCTCGTAAACGTCTTGTTTTATTTCAAAAATAAATATGCTTTTTTTAAAAAGGTGTTTTAATATTTTTCTAGCTTTAAAACATAAACCACAAAGATCAAATATAAATTGCATAGTACTTTGTTTTAGTTAGGGAAAAACAGTATAGAATTTATATTAATTGAGAATAATTAATTTATCAATATTTGGTTCATATTCAGGGGGCGAAAATGTCGCCCTCAGGTTCGCCGCCCCGGATAGAGATCTGGGTTGTCCGCCTCTAAAGCGGGCCCTGTCCTAGGTAACATAGATGCTGATTTTAAAAGTGTAAGAGTAAGGTTATGGAGAAGATGGGCATTGGACAGAGATGCTTGGAAACAAATTCTAGAGGAGACCATCGCCCACAAAGGGCCGTAACGCCATGCTGATGATGATGATGAAGATGATGATGATGATGATGATGTTGATGAGGAAATCCAATGATAGCAAATCAGGTGAACAAACTGCCGCCATCCATTTCATCTTCCAGTGTACCTCAGATCCAGATACTGTCTTACTAGAGTGTAATACTGAGAAAAGAACACCATTTTGTTGAAAAAAAATAACCTCATTTTTAAGATGCGTTCTCATAGCGATTTTTTGCTGCATCTCGCGTCATCTGCTTCTGATTGGACGCAATGAAGTTGAAGATATTAAACTTCTTGGAGAAAGTTTATTATAATTTAGCATCACCAATCAGAAACAGGCGACGCGACACGCAAGAAGCAAAAAATCGTTGTGGCAACGCAGCTTTATTATGCACTTTTCAGATGGACTGGCGCATTTATTGGAAAATTATTATAAAAATTCAATTCATTAAAGGGGGTGTTTTGGAAGAAACATTCCTCATTATTTCAAGAAAAAAGTAACAATAATTATAGCCCATTTTGATACTAAAGCAGATGTATTTTTGCCACAATTTTAGAGATAATTTGTCTTGTTTTGCTGTTTTAACATACATGGTGTTCGTTTTCATCCTACCCCCTAGTTGTATCTTTGGACTGAATTGGAATATCGTTTTGAAATTTTGGTAGAATGGGTTCTCGGAAAAGACCTATTATTCTAAAATATTTTCGAACTATTATCACTTCCGGTTATTCCGGAAGTTGACATCAATTATGATATTTTTAATTGAATTCCCCATTTTTCTTACATTTCTGGATTCCTCATCAAAATTAAGGGTAAGTTTGATGACACAGTCCTACCTTGATTCTCAACTGCTTTTGGGTTATTACGTTTTTTTTTTAATTTGTTGCATTCGCAGCGTCTCCCTCTGTGAATATCTTCAAAAATAATTGATAATAATTAATGATTTTTTGGCATCTTCTTAATGTTTTAATAAGTTTTCAAACCATCAAGACAATTTTTGGAAAAAAATTAAATATGGAGTCAAAAAATGTCTTAAATGCAGGGCCGGAGCGAGCAGGGGGAGAGGGAGGGGAGCGTCCCCCCCATTCAGATCTAAAGGAGCGCCATTCAGACTCAGACAGATCTAAAGGGGCGCCGCCACGCGCTAAAATACAAATAAGTATTTATATATTTTTTAAATTAATGTATATTATCGTTTCTTTTTATTAATTCCGATTTCCGATTAAAACGTATCTAAATTTGATCATTCACTAATTATGTACTGAGAGCGCCAACGCCAACGCAATAAATAACCACACAGGGAAAAATGTGTGTGATATTTTACCACAATTGTAGAAAATTGTACTCCAAATTGGTCTTAAAAAAGTGACAGGAACAATTTGTGCAAATAAATAATACATTTTTGGAGCAATGATTTTGTACAGTTTATGCATTAACATTGTTTGAAATTTTTGTACAAACTTAAAAATCACATAAATTGATTTCTTTACAAATTTAAATTATGGTTGCATAAAAATACATCATTTTATTCCACTTGTGGAACAGATGTCTGAACAGATTAAGTTAATTTCTACAATTTGTGTAAAATTTTTAAATATATTGTGAAGGTTTTCTAAACAAACTTTCGCATCTAAACCTCTTCACTTGTAAAACATATTTACAAAAAAATAGTGCTCTTAAGTGACACAATGTGTATAGTTTTTTAAGAGAGTACGTTTTTAGTTTTCCACAATTTCTAAATGAGAAATCCACAGATTGCGTAATTTCGCGACACGCGTTACCTATATGCTTAGCGTGGCGGGCGCGACCTCTACAATTTTTTAACCAATAGCAGTATAGAATGATTATCTTTATGTGAAACAAATGAAACAATTATACAAAATATTATAACAATATCGCCAAATTCATTGTGAATAGTAGTATGTTATTAATTTACCCAGTTTGTGAGGGCGGCATTGATAAAATTAGGCATAGATTACTATTATTGTTTAACGAAAATAAATACGTTGGGGCCCATACTTTGACAAATTTGTCAGTATCCGTTTATAAAATCACATCTTTATGCTACACAATTTGTGCAAACCTTTTAAACAGTTACTTAAAACTAACTGTAAATAGAATGGTAACAAAATATATAGTTTAGGGACACGCTTAACAATAAATTAAGCCTAATTTGCTATAACTTGTTGAATAAAAATAAATAAATTTGACTCTAAATTTCGCCAATTTAGTACCCACCCCCTTCTTTTAGTTGTTTTTTCAAATTTTGGCTTATATGGAATAAAAGTCGTATAAGTGGTAGCGGCAGATCCAGGGGGGGATGGGCACGTGTTCCCCTTCCGTTTATGTGATAAAAAGAAACAGTTTCCAAAATGTATATTTCCATATTTAATTTTAATTTCCCGCGTTCCATAAACAACAATATTAACTGTTATATTATACACGTGTATGTATGTATGGACATACACAAAATTATTTCAACCTATAACCACCGACTTTGAATGCTTAAATAATTTTTGCAATTACATCAAAAAAAGAAAAATTGTTTTGACGAAATCTATTTTTCTAAGAAATGTTTTTGCAACTCGAATTTCTATCTTTTTATTTTAGAGCGTTTGACCTTGAAAAATACAAATCGCCTGCGGCGCATTTTTTAATTGTATTCTGGAGCCACCGCTGATAGGGGGGCGCCAAAATTGTCTCCCCCCCTCAAAGTGATCAACGTCGCTACGGCCCTGCTTGAATGACAAATTTAAAATCTAAAAGACTTAATTTTCTTAAATAGCACCCCATATTTTCCAAAAACCCATTCAACCAAAATTTCAAATCGATATTCCCATTCAGTTTGGAGATACGTCTAGGGGGGTAGGTTGAAAACGAACTCCCTGTATATTGCTCCAGGATGCGAAAACTTTTAAAAAATTATGACATCCTGTGTAGCAGATGGTAGCAGCTATACTTCAAACAATACTAGAAAAAAGATCTAGAAATAAGCAAGCTTTAAAAAATTTGTGGGTCAAATCAAATATCGCGCATTGCATGAAATGCATATTACCGAATCCAAAAGGTGTAGTCAGTAGAGCAAAAAATGAGAGGCATTTTTATCAAATGAAATAGCAGGTACATTGAAATAAAGCAGCAACGTTGTTGACTACGTTCAGCCACAGATTTATTTTTAAGATTATACTGTTTTGCCGCCTATACAACACCAATACTAGATTGAGCAGTCCCTGGATCTACTGACTACACTTTTTGGATTCGGATTCAGTATAGTTAAAAGTCTAAAATACTAATTCTTTTAAAGACATAATAATTAAATAATAAATATCCCAGTAAACCTGTAAAGTTACAGACATCCTGGAAAATTCTAAAATACAGCTGAAATGTGAATTCTCAATGCAAAGTATATAAATCTTCTACAAAATATTATTTTAAGCTAACAGATGTATAGAAAACTGCTACAGACGTAATTACTAAGATACTTCTCTAAGAAGCTTATTAAACTAATTTAGTTAGAAGTCTTGTTCATAGATTAATATAGATGGTTGGTAGTTATTTTTATACTATCATTAAATATATGATTTCTGTAGTAGCTACTTATACATATCGCATTACTGATATATTATTTACATTCAGTAAAACTTCTTTATGTAACTTCGTTTAGTATTTGTCAACAGTTTTATAAATACTCTAGGCAAATATATTTTTAACTTTTAAAGTGACATGTTTTATATAGGTATAGCATACATCTACTTTTCTATAATCGCGACCAACTTTATGTAAGAAACAGACATATACTTACTGTCGCCGCCATTGTGATGCTGACAAAAATAAAGTGAATAAAAATATGAATTTAGAAGATTTTGGTCAATCTAATTATGCTATTTGTAGTTTAAAACTACTAATAAAGTAATCACCTGCATATTGACAGGTTAAATCACTCAAATTTGTGTATCCAAGAAAAAAGTTAGAATTTTTTCTCATTTTTGAGGTGCGTTTGTCTTTGTCCACGGTTTCGGGAGAGCTCCGGGAACCATCGCCGCAGCGAGTCCTCGGCTGAGCCGTTTGCGGGCACAGAGCTCGCAATTTTCCCGTGCCGTGGTGTCAAGACTTTGCAGCCTTTGTTCTAAATCGACCACCTCAGGCAGGTCGTGGTCGGGGCGCTCGTGGAGCGCTGTGTATGGGCCCGAGATAGCGTGCGTCGGGATGCCTGTGGCCGTATATTCATATAGTGAAGTGATGTTGTGTGTGTCGTCGTGAAGGAGAGTGGCAGTGGTGGGGCAGCTGTGACCGTGGTTGTGAGGCTGCCTGCGTCGAGGGCCACCGTAGTCCTCGGTTGTTCCATATCTTCTGTCTTCTCTTCGTACTTCCCTGAGTCTGAGTGGTTGGTGCTCTAGGGCGCTCATACCCCAGGGACACCGAGAGTTGGACCAAGAAGTACTCGAGAGAGCGCTAATACTCTCCGAGTTGAGAAGAAGGTTAGTGAACAGTGGTGCTAAGGCGCTTATACCTTTGCTGTTAGTAAGAGAGCGGAGATAAGTCCTATACAGGGCGCTAATACTCTCCTGACTTATGTGAAGATGTGTTCCTGGCATCTGCTAATGTTAAACTTAATATTACTAGAGTGTCTATAAGTTGCACTGTGTGAAAGGGTTAAAAAACGTTATTGCATTCTCAGCAGACTTGAATAAAGTTCTACATTAGTCTGATATGGTACACTTTGATCCTGCAATGTGATAGTCTCTGTCTATGCTTGCACAAAATTCAGAAGTACACTAAAATTGGACCGACCCGCCGCGCCGTGGAGCGGCGAGCCTGTGTGGCCATGGTAAGAACTCAGACAAATTCAAGTTAAACTGTTCAGATCCAAGCAAGTCGCGCAGCGACCCGACTTGGTACAAGAATTGGAAAGTGCACTAAAATTTGATCTGCGTCCGTCACGATGCGGCGGAGCTTATTGTCTTTGGCTCGAGCTACACTGGTTCAGAAGTAAGCTAAAATGCAAGTTAGGCTGGTCTGAGTCAAGCAAGTCGCACAGCGACCCGACTTGGCATGTGAATTAGAAAGTGGACTAAAAGTAAGTAGTACCCGTCGTGAAGCGGCGCGCGGCGGGGCGAATTTTATTTGGCAGAGTCTAAACCTGTCGTGAAAGCAATAAATCACTGATACGTAAGCTCACCTGAGAGTCCTGTGTCCGGCGTCGGCCTCGAGTCGCAAGGCGCGACTGCACTGGGGAAGCGAGCGGCACAGAAGCAAAAAAAAAGCACTACGTTCACGAAACTGTTTATTACTAACACACACACACATATAATGCAGGAATATAGTCGGCTACCTGCGTTGACTTGCAGTAATATCTGAAGGTCCAGTAAGGCAAAGTGACTGAATGCCACTTTGGCGGGCTCGTCGGAAATGCGGCGTAAGCCAACCCTAGTGACAAAGTGACATCGACCCTTCCAAGGCACGAATGTTGCTGAAGGCTTAGGATGTAAAATTCCTAAGCAGAGCAGAATGTCAAACGTTATGTGTTTGAAAGTTACTTGACCAGAAGAGAAGAAAACGTAATACATACGCTTTAGTCGAAATCGACAAAAAAATGGCCAAAACGTGTTAGGCACGGTTGACTCAAAAATTGACAAGAAGCACGAATAGGGAATGCCAAGGTTTTTATAGTCGAGAACTGATTGGGCTACGCCTCTTTTGTGTTGGCCATATTTTACCGTGAACTGGTCTGCGTTTGACAAATTTTGGTACCACAATGCTCTTAAAATCTATTGATATATCACAATATTAAAAGAAATAAAATGTGAAAGCCTGGGAACCCTAGACCATGTCATCGGCAGCTCCAGGCAGCGAAACTCTCAGCGCTAGTGACAGCATAAAGAGCAAGAGGTATTATCCATATCCGGCCTGCAACAGATTATCAAGAATACATTGCATAGTTTATACACTTTACATTTTAAGCATGAATTATTACTGATACAGAACATATTTAAGATGTTGTTTGTGGCTGACATTCGTAATTCTCAGTTTAAGTTGATAGTCTTCGCATAAGACCTCATAAGACGTTTTACTTCTTTAAGAAACCTCTTTGGCACTTCTTGTAGAGTTTTTTGGTTTATTGGGATCTAATGTCTTTATTGTAATGTATACACATAAATACTTGGTTCAGCATGTACCATGGATGATAACGAAGACTGAACTCTCATAAAAAATAATTTGCTGAATACCACGTTCCGTTCGCTCTCATAGACTCGAGAAAATTTACCGTACATGGGTTAAATTCTGTCGCTATAGGTGCGGTAATGTGGCAGGTAAAAAACGGATACCTGCAACCTTGTATGGGGCAAATACTTACCTTTTATTGGGTATAAACTTCTGGGTATTTCTAAGTAAGTGATTATTTAGCAATCTTGGCCACATTCTTAGGATTCTGGACCAGCGGGTAAAATAACCGAAGAGCTAGCCAAAACTCTTAAAGTAATAAAACTCGTCCAAAATGAACTCGTCATTAGGGCAAAAATAGTGAAAAAAATCCCTTTGTTAAAACAGGGATGTTTTTAAGGGATGGAAATTGAAGAAAATTAGTAAAATTCTGATATTTCGGATTCTTATAGAACTCGACCCGTGAATAATTAATGAAAATATAAAAATAATGAAAAAATTCCTTCGATGAAATAGGATTGTTTTTAGGGGGTGGAAATCGAAAGAACTTTGTAAAATTCTGAAACCTCTGATTATTATAGAATTCAGACAAAACGTTAATGAAAAAATAGTGAAAAAAATCTCTTTGATTAAATAGGGTGGTTTTTAGGGGGTGGAAATAGAAAGAACTGAGCAAAAGTCGAAAACTTCTGATTCATATAGAATTCGTGGCACGAATTAACGAAAAAATAGTGAAAAAATCCCTTTGATGAAATACGGTGGTTTTTAAGACATGGAAATCGAAAGAACTGAGTCAAATTTCAAAACTTAACCAAGTAAAATTCTAAAACTTCGGAAATGCATAATACTTGTTAAATATCTGACGATTAAAAAAAATCTAGTTTATAAAATTTATAAATTTATATTTAGGCATACCTATGTCAATATTTATAAATAAAAAATTTTTGACAGGGATTCTGCAAACTATGAAGAAATTTTAGTATGAAAGATATTCTTCAGAGCCTTCAGAGTCAGTAGCAGTGCCTTCTTCAGAATCTTCTTTGCTTGCTGTACCTACTTCAGTTTCTGCAGATAATAGCAAGGCCACAACTTCCTTGTCGAACGGTTTAGCTTTTTTCCTTGGGAGTGTTCGAAGACTTGATATGTAAGGATCTGAGCATAATAAAAGTCGATTAAAAACACCTTCTAAGGTCTTTTCGTGTGAGCATTTTCTTGATATTTCCTTATATGTTTTAATAATGCTTCTTGGGCCTCTTCCGAAAGTTGTCCAATTGGCAGTATTGCAGACGCTATTACAGTAGGACTGTGTATTAGAATCTTGTCTACAGTTGTTGGCATACTATACGAGGAATATTTTTCTGCAAATAATCTGGCTGTCGTTAAAGCATAGTTTTCAAACATTTGTATATTTATACTGTATGCACTTGATATTGTTTGTAAAATTACTTTAAAGGCGGTATTTCCATCATTACTACTACCAAAACCGGGTTTCGGTCGATCTACTATGAGACCCAACTTAGATTTGAATTCATCTTGAATTTTTTCTCCGCTTCTGCAACTATTCTTTTATTGTTCTCCCCACAAGCCTGCCACGATTTGATAAGCAGTTTGTATGCCACGTGCAATAAACCTCGGAGAAACGTATCTGGGCATGCAAAGTAGATAAACCGATACGGAATATTGAAGTATCTATCTTCTGTTTGAACATTAAATCTATGTTATTAAATGTCTTCGATGTAGCACCACACAGCATTTTTTCGTAGAGGTTATGGAGGATGCAGCTTTGCAAAGTTTACCATCTATCATTGTAAATACCAAAGTATGTGTAATAAACATTTCCGTTTCTTCGAGTGTAGCGGAAGTTGGAACAAGCTGATGAATTTGAGTTTCTACATAACCTTTTTCTTGCAAAGTAATATACGGCGCTTCTTGTACATATTGGAGCCTAATGGGACGACAATAACTAGAAGACGGTCGGGGGTTTTGCCATAGTATAATTTTGCTGGCTGAGTTAGGTTCACCAGATATATGTTGAGGTGGTAGAAAAGAAGTAAGAAAAATTTCGCATCTGAATCTTCTTCATCGTCAAATTTCTGTTTGTATTGACTTTGTCCTGAACTCCCATCACACCCCCACTTGGACAATAATACTAAGCTACTAAGTTGCTCTTTTGAAAGTATTTGTAAAACTTCTTGTCATTTCACAATTCGCTTAACTGAGTGATCCAATATAGCCTGCAACCCTACAGAAGCGTTCATTTTTGTTATTGTAATAGCTTCACGTTCAGGATAACAGTGCTTCTTTACTTCTTGAATCTTTTTTGTAAGAAGGAAATCTTTGTTTATCTGCTACTCTTATTACTTCATACTGTTTTCTTGTAAGTTGTGCCTCAACTAGTATAGATAGAGCTTGCTCGCCAGAAAGTAGGGTTAATTTGCTTTGACTTATTTTGTAAGCTGTTCAATACTTATGAGCCCGTTTTGGCGTTGAGAACTTAATTTCTTTGACTACAGTCGAAGCAATCACATCTCTCTGTGCACGAAGACTCATTTGAGCGACATACACCAGTTCAGAAGAACTTATTTCTGATCTTAATTGTTCCGTTTTTGTGCGTTTAGAACGTTCACTGCTTTCGAGAAAATCAACCTAGACCGCCCACTCGAATTTAACGGAATAGGATTTGCGTACAGTGGAAAAGTAATATTGTTATCAAGTCAATTTTGGTTTTGGGTGAGAAATCTTGTCTTGTTCGATTGGGCAGCATTCCACTTTACTTTAAAGTCGGAAGTAAAATGGGAAAGCTTATGCTTAATTATTTGAAGGTTTTGCGGTGGACGATAGTAACTTTCGATACATGCAGGTGTTCACAACTGTCCTTAAATTTGTGGAAAGGAGACGACAACATAACGTACAATCATGTTTTTTTTTATTTAAAATAATATTCTCCTCCTTGGAACCTATAAAAGACCCCACCATTAGGAATGAAGGAGAACGGATAATATGTAAAATTGAATGGTCACAACGCACATTCTAATTTTTTTCACCACAATGCGGCTATATCCGGGATGTTTTCTTTCACAGTAAAATAGCTGGAGTATTGTACTAACAGGTTGTATAAAACTTTTTGCCCGGAAATATCCGGACGGTAACTTTTGTTCCAAGCAAAGAAAAATATATCACGAAAAGTGCCACGTTTTGCGAACGTTCAATTAAACTTTTAAATGTTTACCAATAAACTACGTTACTATACTAAATATATGAAAATAACCGATAAGAAACTGTTACTTCAACAACAAACTGTCGACTGATAGGGATCGGTACGTAGCAACCCTGTCCCCTACAAACTAGCGATAATTAGTAGTCAAGTAGTTGGCCTCAATGACTCATGGGTGAAAAGACCTCAATTGCTGATTCTAAAATGTGGGATTTTGACCAGCTTTTCCGTGAATATACCTCACTGTGCACCGTGGGGAGGAGTGCCTTTATTAAATTAATAATCTGTGATAATTAGATATAATAAAAACATGAAAAAATACTTGCTTTGGTAAATGATGGTAATTTAAAAAAAAGAAACGCAAAAGAAAGCAGCCGTTTTTATATTTTTCTATTAAAATATATACATGACACATTTTAGTTGTTTAATAATTTTCAGAGTCGGCAGGAAATACAACGCCTACATCCTGTCTCAATTTATCCATTAATTGTGCCAACTCTATGCTTTCTTCATGAGTTATATGTACACTCTCAAGTTTTCCTTCCTTTATGCATTTTCGAGCTTCTTCCGCCTCGTATGCTAGACCAACACTATTCTGATAGATAAAATTTCCTTTACTTTCCATTAAGGGGAACGTCTGGAGTTTTCCATTTACCTCTATTGTAGTGGGACACCAAAATGAGTCAATTTTTATGCAACCCTTAGTTCCGTAAACAATACCTAAAAAAGACAGTTTAATAAATTTATACATTATTTAATGACATGACAATAAATATGTCCTTATTACTTTCTTTTAGATAAAGCCGTAATTATATAAAATATTTAATAAATGTTATATAAATAAAACGCGCGAAAAAAGAAACAGACAGAAGTAAATTCTTACAATTTTTTTTCTGCTTAAATGTCACACCTAGAAAATCGTACCTAGTGAGAAATTCGAATAGTCATATCGTCTATCTGTTCCTGAGTTAGAATCTTAGCTTCGGTAGACGGCAATGTCGGAAAGAATGGTTGTGTGTTTACGTTTTTTCAATGTGGAACCCTCTCTTTCGCAGCTTTTACTTTAGAATTTAGGGGTTGTTTATTTTATGTGTCATATTTTTTTAAATGCCCGAGGCACAGAGAAATATGCCCACTTAAGAATAAAATAGCAGCACAAAGCTACATTTATTAGGCAACCATCTATACGCCACTGTGCATGCACGGTTGTTTGGTTTTAATTCAACTATCAGTATTCCTATATGAGTATATTATGATGTTAGGCCATAAGGCGTTTAGTCACCTTACACTAACATATTTTTTTAGATATCAATTAATAATTAAACTGTTAACCAACAGCATTTTCTGTTGTGATTTTAACTATGTGTCACATTATATTGCTAACGTCTTTTATTTCGACTTTAATCGCGTGTCAGATTTTTCCGCCAAAATAAAAAATTGCTATTAATAACCTCACCATCCTTTACAAATTAAGTAATGGAAATAGGGTTAGTAGGGACAATAGCAGTTTTGGGGTAAGTGTACAATTTGAAGCTATCTTCGTACTAATATGAAATTTAAATTCATTCAATATTCTTGTCTCGAATTATTTGTTCCAATCGGCAAATCGTCAGCTAGTGAACAGCAAACTTGTAACCTAATCTCGAACTTTTTACTCATATTTCTGAGAGCAGGTGCTGTGTTCGGTTCATTAAATCTTCTAAGATAGACTGTGTACAATAGTGAAAACGGCTAAGTACACTAATTTTAGCATGTACAAGGTGGGCAAATTTCGATGTCTGTATAGTAGGGTGTGTCACTTCCCCATAGTGTTTTTTTTTTTCTCTCTATTTTAACGTAATACGTCTCAAAAGTTGTGTAAGGCCTATGGCTACTCGAAAATGTAAAAAACGTAAATATTTTGCTTTATCTTTGGCTCGCTCAAGCAGCCTAAAGAATTTTAAAAAAAATTTTTTGCAAGATTTAAATAAAAATAACATTTTTGTCTCTATTTTAAAGTTTTAATTACTTTAAATTAATAGTAACTGCATTTACAAGGTAAATAAAAGATTATTTATAGGTAAAAAAATTTATTGCTAAAAAAATACAAAACTCTCTTGCTTAAAATTAACAAAACAGTGGTAAACTGAAAATAAACATCACTAGGAACACATGAAAAGAAACAGAATATTTATAAATATGTAAATAATAACTTATTTAAAATCTTTCTTAGAAATAATTTTGGCATCACCTTCCTTGAATTTTATCTTGCGCAAATAAATCCATCACGAGACTTTTAACCGGCAACAGAACCTGATGCTTCAGTGGTCAATTTAATACACCTCTCTACCGATTGGGTATGGCAAGGGAATTTAGGAAAATTAAATATTTTTATATTTCCGTCGTCCACTATTTTCTTCAAATCTTCAGTAGTTACTTCACGCAAGAGAGGCGGTTCTGTTAAAATTAGGTTTGAGCTCTGCCAGTCAATTAAATCATAGTAAGTATTGCTGTCAAAGTCTATCTTGGGAATTTTAAAAGATCTTAGCCCTGAATGTTTCAAAGATCGAGCCTTTATGATCCTCCTGCACCCAAGTTCTCTTATATGTTTATCATTATCAGTAAGCATTGATAGAAATATATTTTCGGGGTGACCGAAATATGCGTTTCTTTCAACTACCAGATATACTATATTCTTTGTATCATCTGAAAGATATCTCGTATAATTAATCATGAACCATAGATTTCGGGCCCCATCCTTGCAGGAACTGTTGCACTTTATTTGGAACCATGTAGGAGCATAAACTTTGCTAACAGAAGTCGCCAAGATCTTTAGATTCGCTGTTGGATTTTTAGTGGCAACATATAAACGTAAAATTCTATTGGCGGCTGTGAGCCATCTGGCATGAGACATCTTCCCTAGGTTTCTCCTTGCTAAATCAATAGGTACCACGCCATTTGACACAGCTAAACATAGATCACATAAATATTTCTGGTCAGTGCTTAATTTTGCACGTGACAGGTCTGGTAAGGACACTTCAATTGCCTTAAACTCTGTTATAGGAAGATT
The DNA here is from genome assembly GCA_029963845.1 of Rhamnusium bicolor. Taxonomy (NCBI): domain Eukaryota; kingdom Metazoa; phylum Arthropoda; class Insecta; order Coleoptera; family Cerambycidae; genus Rhamnusium; species Rhamnusium bicolor. Next base: position 391,573 of record JANEYF010000210.1, on the reverse strand, counting down.
TTGACATGTTTTTATTTTTTTTCTTATGGGCCCTGAAAATTCTGTAGGCCCTGTAGTCACTCCATCCAAGTTATTAAATAAATGACGCAATGGCAATTTGTTGGCGTGCAGTTGACAGATAAGCCATTGCAGTGGCCTATTAAATCTCTTTTCCATCCTTGAAATTATACCATTTTTCCTTCCCGTGTTTGTATTTGTCCCATCACATCCCACAGCAACCAAACTGTCAAGTGGATAATTTTCATTTATAAGGAATGATAACATGGTACTCTCAATATCTCCAGCAGTTCCGGTCGGTGGAGTCACATGGCCGAGGTAAACTGATCCAGGTTATTGCACTAGAGTAATGTGTTCTTCTACGTTAACTTTACGGTATAGTTTTAGCCCTTTTCTTACAAAATACATAGTTTTGTCTTTACGCCCATCGAAAAACAAAGCTTCAATGTCTGTAAATTTACGATTTTTCATTAACTTATTTCGTCTTCGAATTCTGTCACGTCTCAATTTAGAGTGATCTATGACATATGAAGATTTATTTTTTGAAATAGAATTTACATCTTGAAGAGCTGTCGACGCAATGGCAGCTCCTGCTATGTATGATACCCCATAACGGTCGTAAGTTTCGGATAATTTCTCGAAAGTCAGTGGGGTTAATTTCTTCTTTTTTTGAGATTCGGAGAAAGTCGAACATGTTGGCGTTGGCTCATTGTATTCTTCCTCATTCGTTAAAATTTCTGATTCGTCTGTAGAATTTTCTGAAAGCTGTCTTGAAGTAGAAGGTACCGGTTCTGTATTCTTAACCTTAGTTTGAGCTCTTTCTATTTTTCTGCGAAACCAGGTGTGGTTTTCTGATCAAAATGTCCTATAATCATTCGTCTTATACTACGCTAATCTTCTAGAAAAGTGCGCTCTTGATTTGAAACTGACTTTAGTTTACATTTGCAGGTGACATAATTCGAACATTTATACGCAGCTACGTCAAAAAGTTGTTTACTTTTTGTAAGAAAGTTGTTAGTTTTATTTATGTATGACTGACTCTTATTATGTCTATTAACGTTTTTTAATAATTGTCTGTACTCAGCACAGTACGTTAAAATAAGCTGACTCACTCTTGTACTGGAAACTGTGGGAATTGACGATTTTTGCCATATTCTAACCACTTTTTTGGTCACCCTTGAAGAAATCTCTTTTGCAGCTGGTTCTTGCATATTGGACTGCTTCATTTCATGTCGCACCCACTCATAGTAACTAATTACGTCTTCGTAAGTAGGCAAAGCAATACACTTCATTTCTTCGGGATATTTATTAAAAATACGTAATTTAGTAGTAAGTCTTAAGTTTCGGTTATATGCCATTGTGATTCGAAGACAAGTTAGTGAGAAGCTGATGTAATAAATCGCGAATATTTACGTAAATTAATGGGAAAGCGATCTAAAATAAAATAGACTTAAATAAATGAGGCGGTGCAATCAACTGATGAGAACTTAAACCAACGCATGTGCGAACGGTTACGGAGGGAAAGAGAGGGGTGCGGTGTATGGTGGGAGGGAGAGAGGGGATCAGAGTGTGTCGTAGATGACTAATTTATTGAAAATTAAAAACATACGGGTATTTTTTTAATGTTTTAATTAATTAATATCAACATCAAATTTTTAACAATAAAATATGGAATATTAACTTTATTCTTATAACTCAGGTTATTATTTTGCCTAACTATGAAAAGTTCTATGTTAACTTTCCCACTTATTAGAAAGATTATGTCATATTTGATAAGATATAATTTAAAAAATATTAGAACAAGTAGAAATCAGAAAATTTTAATCTTAATAAACGTACTTTTTTTGTTTTTTTATTTTAACTTCAAGGACTTTGAGCGAGCCAAAGGCATACATATATATATTTATTCCGAACGAATATCGCAATTTTATTACAGAACGCAACTTTTGAGTCCTATTACGAGCAAAAATTCATATGTTAGAAAAAATGACACACCCTACTCTATAGGGTTAGGGTAACTCGGTAACTAAGAGATACAAAAAAATGGATGAAACATTCTCGTTCCCTTTTTTTGAGACAAATTCACTAGAGAAAACAAAAATTTGCTATCGTCTTTTGTTTTCGAGTTATAAACAAAAGTTCGATTTTTCGATTTTTAGACACATAACAATTCTCGGGTGTTTGTAAAGTTTTTGAAAAAAAAAAACTTTTACATGCTTCATGCACTTTTTTCTGTATAACACAGTGGCGTCGAGAAATTTTTTAAAAAGGTACAATTTCGAGTTATGACATAAAGTTGTATTTTTTTAAATGGAAATCATAGTTGGCTACAGTTTAGTTAAAAAGGAAATTCTTTTTCTCTTTCAAACTATATATCATATGTGGGGTCGATTTTGATGTGTAAGTATTTAAAAGCGAAAATAATCTTTTAGTAGATCACTTTTTGCGTCTTTTTATATTTATTCCAAGTAGGCGTGTGTCATCTATGACAGTGTTTATCCGTTTGTCAGTAAATTGCATATTAATAATTTTGTTTCCGTCATAGTTACACCCCTTTTAATCGTAAAAGTTAAGATGTTTTACGAAAAATATGATATGCTAGAATTCAAAGTAATAACAATTGTGACATTGCATCCGAAATATATTAAATATATATTTAATAAAGCTATTTAAAAGGCTAAAAGAAAATCTTATTAACTGTGGGTCCTTCAACAAGCCAAGACCAAAATATTACAACACTGAAGATGCTGAAGAAACTTCTATAACTGTAATTGGAATGGCGGTAGCAAATGCTTCAATTTCAATTCGTCAAATTGAAGCTGATTCTGGGATTTCAAGACATCGATATTTGGGTATTTTGAGGATACACAAATTCAGGCCTTATATAATAAGGAAACAACATCACCTGCAACTAAATGATCTTCAGCGACGAATGGAGTTTTGCATACGGTATCGTCAAAAAAGACAAGATCCATTCTTCTCCAGAAATGTAGTTTGGACAGATGAAGCCTACATAAGTAGTGCTAGAATTTTCAACAGGCATAATGAGCACTATTGGTCTGATATGAACCCTCACTGTACCGTTGATCTGCGATCTCAGGGACGCTTTGGTTTTACTGTTTAGTGTGCTCTACGTGGCAATCTTGTTTTAACATATCACATATATATCAAATCTTAATGGCCAATGGTACTACGAAATCTTAATCCAGAAAATATTGAGGAATTTATGGATAATATACCCTTAATTGAGGCAAGAAATTAGTTCTTCCAACAAGATGGTGCACCATCTCATAATATCAGGACCATTTCAGAATTATTAAATACCAATTTTGAAAATAACTGGATGGGAAATAACGGACCAGTGAGGTGGCTACCACAATCACCTGACTTAACAGCACTGGATTTTTTGGAGCTACATTAAAGACAAATTATACAAGAAACCCAGTACCGACATAAATTAACTCAGACAAAATTTTATAGATTGTGTGAATTCCATATCAAATCTTCATATTTATAATGCAGTTCAGAGTGTTATGAGGAGGTGTAATTTATATATCGAACATAACAAACATCAGTTTGAACATATACGTGTGTTTTGGTCACACCATTCTGATTCTAAAATCATGATTCTGAAGGTTTTGTTGACATTTGCATCTTGTGGGTGCAACTTTATACTCAGCTCTACTATAAGAATTTTGGGCGACATGCCAGAGACGGGTTTAAAACATAATGCTATAGTCCGAAAAACGCGCGATATAATAATAGAATAAATGGTAATTTCTGACAGTTTTTTTTACTTACACACTAAACTTTCTCCATGTAAAACCTGCACCGATGATTGGTCGTCGATCGCCGGGAATTGCGTCAGTGACTGTCTCGACCTTATATTTTGTTTACATCATCATTCTATGCAGTATACAAACGATTAGTCTTGAGAACTGTTGCATATACGACGAGTATAAAGGAATTTTTTTATTTCTTTTATAGTTATTGTGTATTTCTGTTGAGTACAGTGGGGTAGTGGACGTTAATAATGGCGAGTCAACCCGCGTTTGCAGAAACAGTGTAATCGTGGAATCACAATAATTACATGTGCTGTTAGTGCTGACAATTTCGCCATTCTGGTGTGTTAGTACGCTACTTAGAACAATCAACTGTCTTTAAAAAAAACTACTAAAACTGCCAGTGTAGAACAAGGTGAGATTGTTTCATTATAAATGGAAAATTTTGTGAAGGAAAACCTGTATAGCGCGAGTTCGCTCCTGTTATTTACGTCATATCGCCCAAAATTCCTATTATATCGCTACATTGCATCAGATATCAATAAAATTCAACTTACCTTGATTTGATAATTTCACTAGTGTTGATGTGGACAACAAAGCAGTTTTACTTCCAGGATATGTAATAATTGCAGATATCGAACTGTCAACGCCCTCCGCATTTAAATGTCCACTTGCAATAACTTTTAAAGGTTTTAGTCCGCGAAAAATATATTGCTGAAATTGAAGTATATAAACACCTAAGTCTAGCGTAGCTCCTCCTCCAAGTTCCTTTGATTTAACTCGTTCAACTTCTGCAATTGAAGCCCCAAACTCTACAGTTACTTGAACGACCTATAAATAAATTAACACCAGTAAAGCCAAAATTTACTGAAACTCAAAAACAATCAAACAAAAACTGAATTTTTCTTCTTAATACGAATAATTAATAATCCCCTTAAGGTACATTTACAACCAATTCGCTACCGGCACAATTTACTAACGGATTATGAATTGTGCCGAGATAAAATTTAGGTCATTTATAATGAGTTAGAAGCTGCCATCTGTTGAGGTTTTTTAATAATACATATGTGCAAATTCAGTTTGATTAAATAATTACAATTATTTATCATAACTTCTAAGAACATCATATTTTCTAATACTAAAAGATCTAATCTTCCAATTTCAAATCACAAACCGACTTTAAATATAAACAATAAATTTGTGTCGTAGTACGCATGCGCAATTTGAAATCCGTGCCGCAATGAGGACTAACGTTTTCAGGCTCACCAGTTGGCGCCACTGGTCGAGTAAGGTCGTGTCAAAAGTTATTGTTAGGCGTGCAAAAATTTATAGGGTTTTATTATAATTATTTCGTACACCAGCAAATAAAAAACATTGTTAATTATGTCTCAGTGTTGTGCAGTTCCATTTTGTAAGGAAACAAAAGACGGACATGTGCTTCCGAGAGATAAAACTTGCCTAAAACAGTGGTATAGGTAGCGATTTGCAGGGATAACTTTACTGGATCGAAACATTCGTGTGTTTGTAAGAAACAGTTTAATCCTGACGATTATGCGTTACCAAAGTAGTCTACTATAGAAAATAGTAAGTAATAATCATACACATTGTTGTTTTCATTATGCTCATTCTTGATATAACCTAACTTTAATGAAATAAGACACCTCTGATAGGTACAATAATTTCCCTACTGAGCAAGTAAATTACTACTTTCTCCTTCTGCCATCATTGTGTTAAATGTTTTTCAGCTCATTTTTATAAAAATTACTAAAAACTAGCGTTAAAAAACCATAGTATACATTAACGTTCAATGACATAGACAGTACCTTACACTAACGCCTCTCGTGGTGAAATCAAGTGCGGTAGCCCTCATTGAATTGGGTATTTGCGATTTGCAAGGATCCAATTCAAACCTGAAGTTTAATAATAGCAAAATATAATGTATTGCAATTGGACTTACTGATTGTGAGTTTCAAGTCAATAAGTCCAAGTTAAATCGATTGAAAAAAATATATGTAGATAATAAACCATAATGTTTTGCATTCACTCTGTGTGGAAATTAAAACGACTACTTGTTTACTGTAAAATGTTTACATGATACTTCGATAAAAAAGATGCGCTCTCTAGAAAAGTTTTTTTCGAAAAAAAGAAATGTTAAAAAATTATGTGTACACTCATGCAAAATTCTTGATGGAAAACATTTTTTTGTCTATGTGTTATGAAGAATAATCCTGGAGTAGGTTGGAACCTTTGATATGAAGATAACACTGACGTAGTTTTCCATCAAACACCAAAACACAATACACTGCACTCGACGCGCGTTTCGCCAACCAAGTTGGCATCATCTGGAGATGATTAAAACTGGAGAATAAAACTGAAGAATAATGATCTATTTATAAAAGATGTGTGCAAATGACCATATTCATTAAAAAAATAGTTTTCAGAATTATATTTTTATTTATGTCAATATGGCGTCATCATTCAATAATAGTTTATCCAAAAATAGCAAATGCGAAGAATGACGTCATTTTCTTGGTAGTTTTAAACTGGCCTCTGCTACGCTACTACGGAAAGGTTACTGCAAAGTGCCCACGTACTTTACGACCCTCACTTTTAAGGTCATAGAGCTGGCTGATCCGATCTACACTCCATTCATTTCATATGAGCAATTTTTTTTTACCTGGACTCGCAGAGCGATCCTTTGTCTACCTTAAGTCGTGCATAGTTCTCTAGTATAAGCGCGCGGTGCAATATATAAATTCACAAAATGTGTTTATATAATACCGCACGCCTGGGCTAGACTTTTTTATGTGCATATATGAAATAAATGGAGTATAGGTAAAAATTATTATTTTATTGTTTGGGATTGGCAACACGTTAATGACGGACTAACCATCAATACGTGACAGGTGGAAATGTTATTCGCGAAAATCAAACAAATGATTAACTCGATGAATTACTTTGAATACCAACAAAATTCAATGTGACAAAAATCTCAACTGCCCAAAGTTTTCTGTCATCTGATCATTCACGTATTCGTAAATTTTATAACTTCCCTAAGTTATTCATTTGTCTGAATTTTGCGAATTTGTTCAGTGGGCGGAATTTTAAGAACAATTAATGCTAAATCACAAACAATCACAAACAGTCACAATCAATTACATTATTTACTTCAACATTTGTTGGTTCTTCACTGCACTGTCCGATTTTCCCAACAATTTTCCTAACCTGGTTATTTATGTATTTCAAAAGTCGGTATCAATCAAATATTTTGTTAAATTGTTCACTTCACTGAACTGTAACATAACTTTTCTATAAAAGGTCGATGAATGCCGGAAATTTTTTATTGTTGTTTTACTGCTCTTCGGCGCCATGTTCAATTAGTTCCGAATATGAAGGTGTTGATTTAACGTCGCTAAGTTACACAATTTTAAAGCTCCAGAAAATGTCCCGATAACGTTACAGGAACTATAAATAGAACACTTTCAGTTATCAACATTTTGAAGTGATTCTTTGGTAACGCTGTGCAATCAGCATTACTTCTAATTCTCACTTTAATGTTGAAAATGCTTTAAAGTAATGCAGAGCAGTATCCTCGACGTTGTACATACGGCAGCAGTTACTTGAAAGTGTAATAACTATGCAGTACCTGAATTAAGTAGAATTTACGTAATTGTTACTACACGGGCATACCACAAGGTGAACTTTACACTAAAGTTGCAAATTTAATGACAGTTATGTAATGCCTACTATATTAAAGTTCTGTAAAGTTTCGGTACCATTCACCAATCCGGTATTGATCTCGGCATTTTCTCTAGCATTACCTAAAATTTTTTAAATAACTAATCATGTTAAGATGGGTACCGATATATATGCCGGAATGTTTAAATATATCCGTGGTCCGTCACTGATATAATTTACTGGGCCAGTTAAAGTTCATCAATCCGCCCCTGCATACACAGAAACAAAACAGCCGAACAATGCGAGGTCAAGTTAAATCTTTGTACAAATTACTTACAGTACACACCAGATAATCAGTTATTTTTTTACAATGATAACATATTACATTTTTAAAATATGTAAGATTTCTTAAAGCTGTTAATATTTTTTTCTGCTTTATTTAATTTATAATAGTGCCAACGTACCTCTCCAATTTCTCCTGATTCTATAATATTCTTCAATTCTCTGTACACTGGAAAACATCTAGACCAAATGCCATCCATGAGAAATAACTTATTGGCCCTACTGATTTCTATTAATTTCCTGGTTTGTTTTTCATTCATTGTAAATGGCTTTTCACATAAAACATGTTTACCATTTTCTAACATTAGTTTCGTCACTACATAATGTTGAGGATGTATCACTCCAACGTACACAATGTCAACGTTTCTATCTTGGGCCAATTTTTGATAACCCTCGTATGCATTTGGAATATTGTGCGTTTTTGCAAATGTATCCGCAGTTATCTGAGAACGGGCTGCAACAGCAAGAACTTGATGATCAGTGGATGGATGCACTCTCACAGCTTGCACAAAATCGTTGGATATTTTTCCAGCACCTGCAATTCCCCATCTTAGAGCCATTTTTTGGAAAGTTTACGTGCTCGCAACTAAAATTTAATAACCAATTGTAGAATTACTTGGTATTTTGCTTGTAAATGCACTTATAGTGATCTGTTATCTATTCTCAACATTATCACTATTTTGCTTTTATATCATAATGTTGGCACATTATGATTTGAAAATGATTATGTTAGATTAGATAACAGAACTACAAGTATACTATAAAAATCTTTACTTTTATCCGTTTCAAGTTAAACATGTTTTTATGACAATTAACATTAAATAACAATATATGGAGAATATACGGAAAACACAAGTAACTATCGATTTCACACAAAAAAAACGTGCAGACAAATAAATCAAATCGCAACATACGATAGATATTATTTAGGGATTTTATAGCCGAATCTTGGTTATTTCAGCTAAATAGTATGTTTGTGCTGCTTGGGCAGTCACTAACTCACTCACACATACTCACATACACTCAACTCAGTCACACTCACTCCGTGACTGGTTTGTATTTTAAGTTTCTGAAGATGCCGACGACGTGACGTTTCTCACAAGCCATGGTGCATCCACGGCCCTCCTTAGCGACACGTTTTCTACGTCTTGTATCCTCCTAATGTATATTTTGGCAGTGTATCCCCAGACTAAGCAAGCGTACGTCAGTTGCGGCCGAAGTATAGTCCTGATAAGTTTCAGCTTGTTTCTCAGGTTAAGCTGACTGTCTCTGCTCACCACTGGGTGTATCTTGGTTTACGTCAACTTGGCCGGTTTTTACTACGTCTCTGGTGTTCGCTCCCCCTGTTAGGGCTGAATCCATAGTCACCCCCAAATAGCTAAGTGTTGTACCATTGGATATGTCCCTGCTATTCATGACAACGTGCCCCACCCGGGTCTATGAAAATCTTCGCTGAAGAGTAAGGCTTTACTCCTCTCCGTATTAATTTTCACCTTCAACCATTGAATCATCATTCTTTCAAGAGGGAAGCTACATCCTGGAGGTATCTGTTGACCTGCATCGCGTGATCAGAGGTAAATATGGTGAACAGAAGGAGAAAGTACCGTAACTTTGCGACAATCCTGCTTCGATGGATCTGTACGTCGAAAATTCGCCTTCCACTTTCGTTCGAAGTTGCCTCCTCTGAAGGTAGGACCTCATTAGCTTGACGATCGCAATGGGGTATCCAGCGTCGATCACTTCTCCGGCGAGGTCCTTCTGGATGCCGATGTTCTCTACTCCTCCTGGGATACCTTGGAAGATCACTCAGTTGCCGTTCCCAAGGAAGTGAATACATGTGGTACTAATGCTTCTCTGTTGTTACGAATTTCGTCAGCTTTCTGTAGTCATTTGATATATCTAGCTGGATGGAGATGCCCCCCCTTGTCAGCTTGACCTTTGTGTATTTGACCTTTATGTCATTCAGCCTCTTGCTGTCTTCTCTTCTGAGAATTACCGGGAGTATATTTTCGCTCGCAAACAGTATTCGCACTTCCCAGTTTCCCCGTGAAATAGAAGAGCGTTGGTAGTGTCGATCGTTTTCTTACCCACAGAGTTCTTTTCTGGCTTTTGGTGTCTCCTCCTCCATCTTGACTCTTTTTGGCTGGTTTCTTTCTCCTCAAATATTTGGCAGGCAACTTAGGGAAGCTTTCCTTCACACTTATTTGCTCCGTCCCTCACTCCACAGCGCTGGTCTAGGTAGCAAATCCTATGGCGATGGTTACTAGCAGTTCTTTGTGCTGAGCAACAACCTACTCGCGATAGGTCTCGAATCTCGCGACCTAGTCTTAGAACCGAGCTCCAGACAGTCAGAACTGTCAGATAGATAGAGCTGCCAGCTGATTTTTCAGTTTCTTGTTTTCTTTCCTTAGGTTTAGGATGATGGTATACTTCTTGCTGGGATTTGCGCTTCTTTGACATGATTTCCGTGTCTGATGAATTGGAGGAATCCATATCGCTCATTTTTCTGTCCTCCGCAGATATTGTACTTGTTTCCTGTGATGCAACCAGTGCCTAAGGGAAACTTGGAAAGGGTTAGTTATTTTTCCTATATTTTTTATTGTAGTCCTGGAAAAGGTTATTTGTTTTATTTCCAAGAGAAATCTCAATGAGTTTCATCTAATATATCTTCAACTTCTCTCCATTATGTAATTCAATTCGCTTGCTGTGGCTATTGAACACGTTCGCCCGCTACTGCTGCTTTAGGCTTCGTTTCATGAATTTACGTATTCCTTCCTTCCAAATAAAGTTTAATGGAAATTGAATTAATATTAACTAATTAAAATATGTAAATTGCAATAGTAAATTAATGTAGTGGTGCTTGTGGGAGGCTGGCGCCTAGTAAGTAGACCACAAACTGGCTGCGTTATATTCCCTGTTCCACCTTCTATATCGCCAGCCTGAATCCCGCATTCTGAGATTAGCTGCCATAGCCACCACCAGGAGAGAGCGTCAGGTGCAGAACTTCAAGCTGCCTTTAAAGTTCTGCTGGGTGTTGTTATCATTGCGCCTGTAATTCCCAGGCTCTTGCGAGCCTTTAGAAGGTAGTTATTTGATCCACTCTCGACCACCAACCCCATATTGAAGCCTAGGTCCAACTACTGCCATATACAGCAAGATCCGTGAGACGAGCCTCTAGTTCTTATCTATCACCTGAAGCAATTGCCAAAAAGGTTGCCTTCGAAATATAACAGAATCACATTATTTATACACTACATCAAAATTATTAATTTAACACAAGAGTGAAATAAATTTGTCGCATTATAATTTATATTCCATTTTTTTTGGGAGCTAATATTCCACCAAAAGCGCGTCTCTCTTCTTAGCTGGAATTCCATATACTTAAAAGATGCTCTTCGAGTCCCCTCTGTTCTGGCTCTTGAGCCCCTTACCCAAGGATTGCGATGTGTAGTAGTTAAGCTGGTTTTGATCTAACGTTATAAAACGGACATTAACCTCATATATAATCACAAATTTGTGTACATGAGATTTGGAAGGTATGTGCCGTTCATTAGATTTATTTATTCTTTTTCTATCGTATAGACATATAACCATTTCACTTACATCTCTTTATCTCTGTCGTAACACACACTTATTCAGATATATCTGATATTAGAATTCAACAAAACTATCCTTTGTGTTATAGCCTTTATTTTTACTTATAGTATTCATAATCACTTGACAGTTTTTGAATTATTTTGAAACTAGAAAGACTATCGTAATTTTTCGATATGAATACACCGATTTGTCTGTGAACACAGGATTTGCCTTCCTTACTCTCAAATCTCTGTTGACTCCTTTTTTTGAGATGTGCAGTGATAATTTTTATAAAAGTGTCCAAACAAAACTAACTAAATAAGATCATTAGATTACAAGAACCAAACATTTTCTTGAATAGAAAGTGATCTCAAGATAATTGTTTGCAAGATTTTTTCGTATAGGTACAGCTGCTGCAACATAAAGGTTTCCAATCTAAAATTTTAAATAAATGTTTTCGCAGCTTGGTTGCTGGACTATAAATGTATGTTTGAATGAATGCGCGGCTTATGCGGTGGGAAATAATTTATTGCCTAGCTTTAGATTTTATATTTGTTACAGAAGAGAAAAGAAATGTTATTTTCCAAATCACAAACGACCGGGAAACCTTTATGTTGCGGCAGCTGTACAGAGTATCCCACGTAAGCGGGCCTTTCATTTCCTGTCTTCATTACTAATCTCGAGAAAAAAAATAATTCAAACTTGTGGCATTTCTTACGAGAGGTCCGGTTTTGTAGTGAATGTAACAAGCACACATTAAATACGATGTATAGCAAAAACTCTACTTTTAAAAAATTAATACCTTGTACATTATTATGGAAATCGATATCGTTGGTTATTATGATACACTCAATCTCCTCTAACTTCCTGTTTAGCGGGAAATAATACCAATTTTAAAAATGTATAACAAAGGAAATCTAGTTACTTATATATTACAAATAATTATACCAAGGATGACGTACTGGTAGGACTAGGTAGACATTGATTCATATCGAACTTAATTTAACGTCGGTTTGACACTGACTAGCGCCAGGAAATATGCTTTATCTGTGTTTGTGGTACTCCTAGATCTGGGTCCAGATTTGTACCTGTTTGCCCAAATGAACAAAACGAACCGAACGCGCAGAGCTGAATTCGCTAGTCTGGACGTGTCTCCGAAGCGAATCGAACGCGCAAAATTTTTTCTGCGGCTTGTCGGTAAATCAGAAATGCTCAACAGAAAATACTTCAGTCTGGACGGAAATACAGAGTTTATGGTGTTCATAACATTCACGCTGAAGACCACGTGCTGATACTATTTTTATTACTTTGGTTTTGAATTTCGATAAAATTGGAGTAGCATAAAGAAGAGTTTCTATAGTTAATCGATATTTTTGAACAGCACCCGATGTTATGGAACCCTGCGTGCACATACAATCTTCTCATCCATACTTCTTGATTTTTTTCTTATTTTTTAATAATTTGCAATGATTGAAAAAAAACGCCTGTTGCCACTGTCAAGTCGATTATATCCATACTTTTTGATTTTTTATTATTTTCAATATAAATGTATTTTACACAGAATTAAAGAAACGCGTGTTGTTACCGAGTCTACTTAATAAATACAACTACGAACATGTAGAACATATAACGAATACCTACGACGAACGTGCAGAATGCAACGAGCTTTTGGTCGTATTATTTGTTCGTGATTGTTCGTACGCGCTCATCTCGTTCTGTTCGTTTGGGAAAAAATGTCCAGCTTAAACTGCAACTTTATTAAGCCCACCTCCATATAATTTCTCTGGCCTGAATTAGAACTAGTGCTGGGCGTAAACGAATGATTTCAATAATCGAGTAACGGCTATTCGAATACCTTTAATAATCGGATGATCATTCGAATTTTGATTAAAGCTCGAGAAGTGGGGAAATCGACATCGATGGCTTGGCTCTGCGACATTCGGGAACATAGTCATAATTCATAATCATAAATAATCGATTTGACTGGCAGTTGGCTATTATTTCTATACATTTCTCAATTATAAACTTTAACTTAACTCAATCCGGTTCTGCACCCAAGACAATCCATGCAACGTCTAATGGCATCAGCCCGCAATTATTTTTCATTCGAATTATCCCAGTACCAATTTGAACTCAGGCGCAATAATATTTCACGCCTAGGGCACAGTTCGTTTAATTCTATTCGATTAAGTTAAGTGCTTGAAAAATAAGATTATTTATGTTCTCCAAATTGAGCAAGTTTATTTATTTTTCCCATGAAAAAAATGCCTGAGAACGCCTATTCACCACATAAAATAATTCAAAATACACCTTTTTTACGTTTATTTTTTCAGAATAATTATTTACAGAGCTTACCTATTCTAGATATTTGCAACAGGGCACAATAATATATCTTACATTTGATTAACTACTAAAACAAACCATTTTAAGAGACCACACACGTAACATTCATATATGACATTTCTTCAATCGAAGGTCAAATGATACACCGAATTAAGCTGCATTCTTTTCATCTGCATATTTTAACTCACCTTAGTTGATATTCGTTTTTAATTGTAAACATAACAGTCAGCTAAATCCCATAACCTACGTAATTATCATCAGCCCTCGTTTAGCGTTCTTCTACACTGACAGCACGTACCATACTCTTCACTCATCATCAGCTTACAGTCACCACCTTCTCATATGCTCCCTTTCTAGAACTATTAGTGAGGCGTGCCAGAAAGAGAGCAGAGAGGAAGGTGATGACTTCAAGCTGAGTATTATACATTAGTCACGAATTTAATATCATCAGAAATTTGTAATTACAGTACATCTCGTCATTTGTATTATTAATTTGAAAACGTAACTACTACTGGCTGTCACAAATTCGCTAGTGGTACCAATGAACACAGAACAGATAAACCGGTGACGTCATAGCCGGCTTCAGAGCGAATCGCGTCACAGTATACAAAACCAAATTGAATTGTTTTGTGTACTGTGACCGCGTAGTGTTGCTGGCTGGCAACAGTCCCTCTCCACCTTATTTTAGTTTTTCCTCCATTATTGCTTTCTAGTTTAGGACCATAACAGAGCCGGCTTCAGAGAATGACGTAGTGTAGCTGGCACATTTATTTTACAATATGCATATTGGCCACTCTTATGGAACTTTTGACAGCACTTTTTTGTAGTTTATTAGTTCATAATAGATGGCACAGGTATCGTTATTAGAAGGAGTAACTTGAAAAATATGTAATAATAAATTAAGGTCATATTAGGATTTTCAGCTCCTAAGTAAACTCTAACTCGATTAATGGGAAAGACTCATTAAACGTGTATATTTTCTACAAATTTTAATAATGTCCCTGTTGGCCGCCTGATAGTTGAGCACAACTCAGTATCGCCACCTGGTGGTTGAAGACAATTTAAGCGCTGACAATTTTTATACAGGACAGGCTAATATGTATATTATAAAGCCACCTGGTGGTTGAAGACAACTCAGTATCGCCATCTGGTGGTTGAAGACAATTCAAGCGCTGCCAATTCTTATAGCCGTTTTACACGATGCAATAAATTTCACAATAAGTTGTGAGATTTATTGTCGCAAGAAATTGTGAACCTGGCAGTTTGACCTTGGAGTTTTTAGACGATGCAATTTATTGCACAATTTTTCATACTGCCTACTGATAATTCCATTTTCTATTTCTACTAAACAAAACAGAAGACGGAAGTGTATACACATAACCTAAAAATGGAAAACCAGGCGGGAGAAAGAGTGAACAAAAATAAATTAAAATCGCCACAGTTGCACTGTTATTTTTTTCTAAAGCCAAAGAATGACACTTTTCAATTTCACAACATAACCACACAATTCGTTTTGTCCTGTCACTTGCTTTTGTAATTTTGTCTTAAAGCCTCACTGTTGGTACCACTGAAATTGTATAAAAATTGGCAGAAGAATAGAACCTTCTCTAATTTCGCAATTTATTGCCAACTTAAAATTGCAACAATTTCGGATAGCATATAAGCATCCTTTACAGCAGTATTTCTAGCAATTTCATTGGCCGTTTCAAGGCCACGGCATGGCTTGCTCATCAGATATCATTTCTAAAGGGGAATTCGGCACCGTGAAAATAAACAAACTATAATAAAGGGCAAGGGAAATAAACAAACTATAATAAAGGGCAAGGAAAATCTTACTAACGAACTAAAAAATACTTATTTAAAAAAAAAAATAAGAAGTTTGTGAATCGAACTCTGGACCCACCGCGTGCTAGGCGAGTTTCTTTTCTATTGTCTAACAAATTTCTTGCTGACAAATGATTCCAAAAGGATTTAATACAGTTTGATATGTCATGTAACTGCGCATGCCCTGCGGCTATCTTAAAACAGCCAATGAAATTGCGATTAATACTTCCATTGTCGTACGACTGTAAGGAATGCTTATATGCTTTCGGCAATAAAATATTGCGCAATTTATTGTGAAATTTATTGCATCGTGTAAAACGGCTTGTATACAGGACTAGCTAATATTTATATGATAAAATAAATGGCTGGCAACACCAAGTTACGTGATTTTTATCCAACGAAATTCAATGTCCTAATAGATAAAGCATATTGATATGCCCCTCTGTTGATTAGTGGTTATAATTTACAATTTCCCAACTTCACAAGCAACAATATTTCCAACATAAACTGTTATGTACCTGTGACTATATTATGTAATATGACGAAAAATAATGAAACAGACTAGAATAAGGTGGTGAGGGAATGTTGCTAGCAACACTACGTGGTTCTCTGAAGCCGACATTATGTTGCAAATATTGCGAGCGTTTCTTGTGAAGTTGGGAAATTCTAAATTCACTAATCAACTGAGGGAATATCGAATTTCATTGGATAAAAAATCGTGTGATCTACCAACTAAAAGCATTGCTGTTTTAAAAACTAATATTAGTTATTTAACATCTAAAACAATTCTAATTGTTTTATTTTGTTAATTTTGTTTGCCCAAGATAGAGACGAGTTTGTATTTTACAGAATTGTCTAGTGTGATGTACAGGGTGGACCAAATTATAGGGGATTTGGGGTTTTCTCTAAAACTATGGCAGATAGACAAAAACCAATATAGGTATCCTGAGCTCGATTTTTGAGAAATAAACAATGGCGCAAACCGCGATCGTCTATCTTCTTCGACTACCGAGCGTTTTTGGAAAATTGGCATTTTGGCTCTATATCTCAATTACCACGTGTCGAAATGAAAATCGAGCAATACATTTTTAAGGCACTTTTTGAGTAGAATCCGTTGCTGATAAGAAGAAAATTATGCATTGCTCAGTTTTCGAGATACGTAATTTGTGTTTTTTTTAAATGGGACACCCTGTAAATTATTTCATTATTCGATCACAACTTAAATTAGCTTTCCAACGATATATCATGTGTCATATTTATCTCTAGAAAGTGATTAATTTTCGAAAAATTAAACATATTTGTGAGGAGGCCATGGAAAACTATTAACAACACTTTTTATAATATAAAATAATTTTGCCAAAAATAGGAAAACTAAACTACAATGTTCGAATTGTCTTCCATCGACATCTATGCATTTTTGACACCTTCTCCTTACAGCATTTGTTGCATTTCTAATCATGACAGGAGTTATTATCCGAAACGCAACTAATGTTGTTTTCCAATTCTTTTATGTTATTAGAACGGTCTCTATATATGTATAATGTTTTGCAAATAACCCCAAAGCTAAAAGTCGGCAGGGAGATCTAACTGGCCATAAAATAGGACCATTATTTCCTAAAACTTTAACAATATCTAAATTACTTTCTTGTTTATTAATGTCCAGTTAACTAAATTAATTGTTAGTTATCAATTTAGTTAACTTAGCTAACTAGACATTGATAAAT
This sequence comes from Rhamnusium bicolor, assembly GCA_029963845.1. Taxonomy (NCBI): domain Eukaryota; kingdom Metazoa; phylum Arthropoda; class Insecta; order Coleoptera; family Cerambycidae; genus Rhamnusium; species Rhamnusium bicolor. Next base: position 374,307 of record JANEYF010000210.1, on the reverse strand, counting down.
TAGTCCTGCGTGATATATGGATACCTATCCAATCCTCCCCAAATTGAGCATTTAAATAATTTCCTGTTTCACTTGACGTGACTTGGGGCGCCATCTTGTTGGTAATATAATCTTTCAAATTGTCTTACAGGCATATTGTCTATAAAGGGATTTATTTCTTGTCGTAGAATGTTAATATGTTTCGGTATTCAAATTACCGTGAAAAAAATGAGCATTTAGATGTGTACGCACTTCTAAAAATATCGACTAATGCAGAATTTTTCTGTTTTAATTAACTTTCCCCATCAAGTTGTAATATTAATATACAACAGTCACTAAACATTCAAGAAACGATTTATTTTCTATAATTACTCATTGAATTTTCACGAGTGTTTTGCTTGGGGCCCTAGGGCATAATAGACAGGGGCGGGGGCTTGCGCCCCCTAACCCCTCATTGAGCACACCACTGATATTACGACTTATTTTGTCAATAAATATAAGATCGTTTAAACTTAAAATTAAGTTTACTTTAGTGAATTTATGAAAATTGCTGCCCATGCCAATGGAAGAATTTTCAAGTATTTAGATTTGAAAAACAAAGTATATAAAGTGCTCCAATGGAAAATAAAAATATTTAGTAAATTACTATGAAAATATATTTGTTGTATTACATAAATTAAATTATAAATACAAGGTGCTCTCAAATACACAAAATTATTTAAACAAATTATAAGAACAATCTTCATTTAAAGAATTTTTACTTAATCAATAATTAACACAAATTTTGGAGGGACATTTCAGTCTCACAGTAAATAATACTTCTTTTTCAGTTACTGTCCAGCCTGCGAAAGAAGGCCCGCGCGGCAAGGGACTGTAACGCCGATTAAGTCGCCAGCTTTCTACGAAACCATATACTAGGAATATAATATCTCTCCCAATGAGTAGGTGTGGATGCAAACAATCACAAAAATTTGCCATGCACTAATTCATTTATTTCATTTCCACTTAATTGTGAATGTTATGCAGAAATCACATTCTTTCCGCGGGTCTTCTTTCCCGACCAGACAGTAATTCGATTATAAAAAAATTTCAAAAAATATAAAATTATTTCTGTAAATTGTTATTCTAAAATATATGTATGTTAGCTATTTATTAAGATTAATATTTGTTTCATTCATCTCAGTCAAGTATAATAATTGAATATTAGTATACGATACATATTTATATCAACATTTTCAAAAGTATAAACTAAACTAATTTGATCGTGGATGGTATCAATAAAAGCAAAAACTACATTAAAATTTCATTATACAAATCATATTACAAATACATAAAAATTTTATCTCTTTTTTTATATTGATAAAAATTTTAAACCTGTTCCTGTTAAGTACTGCAAGGCAAGGCTTTCATTTTCTAGAATTAAACTAGAGTATTTATGGGAATTATACAACAAAAAATGTTTAAAGTAAGTGGGCAATACTAATATAATGCTACCTCACATTTAATGACAATGACAGAAAAAAATATATAATATATGGTGTTCTGGAACATGATGCACTTGAACTAGAAAAATAGGTTATTTGGAATGGAAAGTTGGCAGTTGTTTCTGTCACTGCATTTATTTATTTATTTTTGGCAACTACATCCTATCCTAAAAATTGACAATGACATGACAACTGGCACATTGCAAGCAGCCAGGTCAGCTTCAGTGGCGGCTCGTGGAGTGAAGAGGTGCTTCACCCTTAGAAATAAAGGAAAATATGAAAATGTTATTATTTTAGTAACAATAAATGAAATGAAATATACCTAATAATGCTAAAAATGTTGGCTATTATTTTCTAACTTTTACAAAAACTATCACAGATAATACCTTATATAGAAAAGTATCATAAGGAAAAGTTGTTTGTAATTACATTAAGAATCTAAATGTGAAGTTTGGTTTGAAAATTTAAATGTTTTAGTTTTTTAATTCTTTTCCAAAAATATGTAATATTTAATTTTTTTTGTGTATTTTTTTGTTTACAGTTGAGTTAATTTGAAATATTTCAATGCAAGAAATATATAAATGTTGCATTTCTTTTTTTAAATGTAATTAATAATGGCAAAAAAAATTTTTTACAAAAAAACAACAGGACAATCGTGAACTATTTTCAGAATTAATTCTGAACCCTTACTTAGGAATTTTGTATGATAATGAGCTTAAATATTACAAAAAACGATTGTTCATTTAAATCAAATTTAGAGCACATAAATAAAACTCAAAATTCCTATTAAAATTTACTTCAAAAACCTTAAAAGTGAATATGGATTTATTTAACAACTTTCGCTAGGTAATCAAGTAAGTTTTGAAAACAAGCTTTTGACATATCGATACCTTATTAATGTCAACAATAAAATCTAATTTTTCTGTTGCTGTTGATCGTTTAAAAAATGCTTACTAAAGAAAAAATTGAAATTATTTTAATTCACGGCGAAAATAAAACAAATAGGGACACGGCTGATATTTTTAACCAAAGATATCCCCAAAAGTCTGTTTCCCATTCAACAGTTGAATGTATTTTCCAAAAATTCACAACAATCGGCTCAGTCGAAGCAAAAAGCCACACACGAATTGGAGAATTGATGAACATAAGGAAAACGTTTTGCTTGATGTAATAGAACATAAACAAACTTCGATTACAGCAATTTCAGACAGAACTGGCGCAGGAGGAACTTCTTGTAAGGAGAATTTTGAGGAAACACAAATTTCGCCCGTCCAAGCCAAAGTTCAACACCTCAGATTAATAATATAAAGATAAGTGACACCCATAAGAGATACAATAATTATTATGACCGACACATAAATAACAATTTGCATGTTTACATATCAACGTATTCAAAACAAACCAGGGGCGGCTCCAGGCTTTAGCGTTTATTTTAATGGTTTTGCGTAACAGAACTTAATAGGTATACAAAATTTGTTTGCTTAAGTAATGTTTTTTTCAATGCTATTATGCTGTTGCTATTTTAATGTCTGTTGTTTTTAAGTGATTTTAAAGTTTTATGTTATTGGGTACTGATAATCGATTTTTAGTTATAAAGATTTATTTAGTGAATATTTATTGAGAAATAATGACTAATAAGTGTGTGGTGTGCGGCCAAAGAGGAAAACCATGGGGTTGTTTATCTTTTCACAGGTAAGTAAACAAAACAGATAAGGGTCGCCATAATGCGTGAATGCAAAAGTGTGAAAGCTCAAAAATGACTAAAATTAATGTGTTTTACAAAAAAAAAACAACATTTGATTCCATTTCAATAGTAAGAAATCCACATTTTATTAAAAAAAGATACTTATACAAAAATATTTATTTTATCTTGAATGGAAAGTTCATTCTGAAGGTAGCTCACAAAATGTAGATGTTTTAAAATCTGCAGATATTTTTTTAATTCAATTTTAAAGGTTGTTATTCAAAATGTGTTTATTTTCAGATTTACCGAGAATCTGGTGAGAAGAGAAAGTTGGCTAAAAGGTCTCAAAATGGAAAATGTCAGTAAGTGGCACTATGTGTGTTCAGAACACTTAAAAAAAGTGATTATACTATTAAAAGATCTGGATTAAAAGTCTTAAAATTCAGTACTTTCTATTTTTTCCCCTGGCAACACTGTCACCAGGTTCATCACACGTACTGTTCAGGTTATTAGAGAATTATATTGAAAATTAATAATATACTGAGTAGTCACTCAATCATACCTCACGAAATAATATAAAGTAGATACCTAGAAATCATCAACTGTTTTGTTGATATGTTACTTTTATTGCATTGATGTAGGTTTGTATATTTCAAAGAAATCTCACTTGTTTCGGCATTCTTTCGCCACCATTAGTACCCAAGATAGCACGGTATGTTAAATATAAATATACAGTGCAGTGATCCAAAATGGAACGGTATTGATTTTCAACACTTTTAATCCAGATCTTATAAATTATAATCACTTTTTTTAAAGTGTTATAAACACACATAGGCCACTCACTGGCATTTTCCATTTTGAAAGCTTTCAGCCAACTTTCTCTCCAGATTCTCGGAAAATCTGAAAATAATCACATTTTTTTATAATAACCTTTAAAATTTAATTAAAAGAATATCAATTGACTTTAAAACATCTACAGTTTGTGAGCAACATTAAAAATGAAATTTCCATTGAAGTTCAAATGGAATCAAATGTTGTTGTTTTTATTTTTGTAAAGCTATCATTAATTTTAGTTATTTTTGAGCTTTCTCACTTTCGCATTATGCCGGCCCTGATTTGTTTTGTTTACTTACCTGAGAAAAGATAAACCCCGTGGTTTTCCTCTTTGGCCGCACACTACGCACTTATTAGTCATTGTTTCACAATAAATAATCACTAAATAAATTTTTATAACTAAAAATTGATTATTAACCAGTACCAAATAACACAAAACTTTAAAATCACTTAAAATCACAGATTAAAATGACAAGACGTCCGTCTTACAGAACACAATTAGTTGTCAAGACGGCGATTGATTGGGCATCGATCGGGTTTCTTCGTGCTGTGTTTATGATTCTGACCAATAGGAATTAAACCAGCGATAATATTTATGTATCTCGCGTGGGATGTAGATGAATCGGACAACTTTTTATGTTTTGTTACTCATCTTCTAGTATTATTAATCTGAGATTAACATGCTTAAAGAACTCGATTTTGATTCTTTTTTTGTGGTTGGATACAAGAAGAAATAGAAGAAAATCTATATTTTGCTACAGAATCGGACAACTTTTTATGTTTTGTTACTCATCTTCTAGTATTATTAATCTGAGATTAACATGCTTAAAGAACTCGATTTTGATTCTTTTTTTGTGGTTGGATACAAGAAGAAATAGAAGAAAATCTATATTTTGCTACAATGATTCTATTCAGACGAGGCAACTTTTTCTTCCAATTGGGTAGTAAGTTCTCAAAATTGCAGGTGAGCTGACGAAAACCCCGTGATTGAATGTAAAAACCAGTACTCTTTTAAAACCAATGTTTGGTGCGGTATTCTTAATGGCAGACTAACTGGCCCTTATTTTTTTCGGCATAATCTCAATTTGGAAAGATATTTGAATTTTTTTATGAATGAAATTACTGAAGTAATTGACGACATGTCGTTGGAGAAAAGAGACGTCTTATGGTTTCAACAAGACAGCGCTTCAATTCACAGTACTATTAATGTAAGAAATTATCTGGACTTGTTTAGAGGCAAATGCATTGGCAGATATTCACAATACACATGGCCTGCAAGATCCCCCGACATAACGCCCTTAGATTTATTTTTATGGAGTCACTTGAAATATAAAGTTTACCACAGAAGACCCTTCCAAAATACCGATCATTTTGAAAACACCATCAGGGATATCTGACTTGAAATACCCCCAAGAATTTTGAGAAATGTAACCAAAGAATTTTGCAATAGGACAATAATATGTATGGAAAGAGAAGACATACAGAAATGTAGTTTTTAATTTAAGAGAATATTGTTTACAAACATGGTTTAAAGTAATTAAATAAATCCGTATTATTCACTTTTAAGGTTTTTGAAGTAAATTTTAATAGGAATTTTGAGTTTTATTTATTGATCTAAATTTGATATAAATGAACAAGTGTTCTTTTAATATTTAAGCCCATTATCGTGCAAAATTCAACAGCAATGCTTCAGAATTACTGAAAATAGTCCACGATTTTCCTGTTGATTTTTGTAAAAATGTTTTTTTGCCATTATTAATTACATTTAAAAAAGAAATGCAACATTTATATATTTCTTGCATTGAAATATTTCAAATTAACTCAACTGTAAACAAAAAATACAAAATTTAATATATTTTTGGAAAAAAAATTAAAAAACTAAAACATTAAAATTTTTAAACTAAACTTCACATTTAGATTCTTAATGTAATTACAAACAACTTTTCCTTATGGTATTTTTCCATATTGTGATAAGGGCTATTCAGGTTGTTTCTAATGACATTTTGGAGGCGTCATAATTGTGACATGACAAATATGTTTGGCAATTTTGTGGTTATTTATCGTTCTGAAAGTAATGCTGAAACCCGTTTAAAAAAAACCAACTGAATAAAAAGTTTTCCATATTTCCATATGGTGCAGACTTTTTGGCGGACACTGTATTTATTTTATTTGAAACCCCTTTTTCAAGGTTTAAAGATGAGGACAAAAAAGAGGCCTGCGTCAAAATTAATTATACATAAAAACGTTAATGTTAAAAATACATGTCAATACACCTGAAAATTTAAAAATGTGTAGTATGAACAATGTCAGTAGTTATGTGGCAGTCATTATTTACAAAAACTATTTTGTTGGTCATGTATTCTCGTTAGTAACAAAAATTCTGTAAGAAATAAAATTGGTTTGACGACTTTTTAAATGTTACATGACCTCTCCACAAGCATATAGGGTACTCATCGGCAAAAAAAAAAAACAATCTCAGACAGACGCTATATGTATTAATAACGCGTCCCAGGAATGATCAATTTTTAAGATTTAGATATAGTGGTACAAACATTTTAAGTGCTTAAAAATATAATGACCTGAACCAAAAAATAGTTTCTCATTCACTTGAAAAAAAAAAAATTGCAGTACGCTTCACCTATTCCTAAACACACGAGCTGCCACTGATTAGCTCAGTATTATATATTAGTATATTTAGAAACTATAGGAATAAAATGTCAGAGGATTTTTTTATCGTCATCAATAATTTAGATAAATGCACTATTTTAAAAAATATTCTATATACATACACATAAACTTGATTTGTTATGATAAATAAAATTCAACTGTGTGCTATTTCTAGCATCCAGATAAGGAAAAATTAGTACCTACATCTGAAGACATTTAATATAAATAATATAATTTATTACATTTAATATTCATTAATAAACTTAATATTATATTTATGTACAAATTGCAACATTTATGGTAAATTGGACCCTTGAATATATAAATTCGACTTTTTTTTTTTTTATTTAAAATTCTTAACATAAATCCTTAAAAGAAAAAAATTTATTGGGCATTACTACTTTTAAGACTAATTTTATATTAAAAGTTTATAAAGTGGACCTTGTAACAGTTAGATTTCCCGGATTTGAGTATGGTTAAGTTAGGTTCACCTGATTTGCAAAATTTTTTTACAGAACAATAAACAGTATATCACTGGCAATCTGGGAAATTCTTCAAAAGGTTATAATTTTCCAAGAGAGACAAGAAACATTATATTTGTGTCTTATTTCATGAGCCATTCACATTGCATTTTATGTTTTAGGAATTTTGTACACATAGGAGAGTTTACATAAGTTTACACAGTAATTAACTGTATCATATTTAAGGTATTTAACTGGAGAACTTGAGATCCATAGAATTGTAAGACGATATGCTCTATAATACATTAAGGAAAAAAAGTTGGGTGAGCCATAAATTTAAGAGAAAAAATAACAAACTACAATATGAACGGTGAACACATATTTTTGAGTATAGTAAAAATTAGAAACTTCATCGAATCTTCGCCTTATAAAGATGTGACGGAAACATTGCTGAAAATGATCAAAATAATTCAATCACAACCTATTAAATACGACCCTGTACAAAAATGGGAACAAGGCGATCATACCATTGTTATGAAAAGTAAAAAACGACACATATTTGCACCCCTAAACCTGACCATCAACCCAGGATTTGCTATGAGTATCCTTCTTCTCGGGTCAAAGGAATGAGTATTAGGACCTATTAAGTAAAGAAGATATGTACTTGATTAATGATTGCTCGCTTCAACTGGTATGAGACTACACTGTATTTCGTTGCAGCACCCATTTTTAGTAAAGCTATATTCTTATCAGTTTTCAATAGCTCATGTTTTACATTTCTTCACTTACCCTTGTAATATATTTAATACTGATTGTTCACATTTTAAAATATTAGGTTTGTTTCAGTAGCAGTCAGAAACGGTTTCGAACTGTCCTCGATATGCACAAAACAAAATAGGCGATCCAGCAGACAATAATTGGGGATTCAGACTACTAGTTCAGTGTTCCGACCAGTCAACTGATTACTTTCTAACTGATTTCAAACGGTTTGAAGATTTCGCGGATTCTCCACGGATTTTAGCCTGGTCATGTGCAGTTCAAATATGAAATGTCATTTAAAATTATTTGAATTAAACACGTATTTGTGATTAACCTAACATTCTATGGTAGCATTCTCTAGTTTGCATAAAGATAGAAATAATTTGCTCCATCTTCAAAAACTTTTGTTTTGGGAAATTTAAACACAAATGATTCAAAATGATTGCAAAAACAGAGCTATAGGTTATGTTATTTATAAGTTTCTGATAGTATTAAGAATCAAACCAAAGTTTATATTCTCCCGCTCATTTATTTTGTACGGACCCATACTGCTGCGCAAGTCAATAATATAGTTGAAAATATGGCGACGTAAAGCAGTAATTCTTTGTTTTTCTATACCCATTCATTTTTTATTTAAGTAGTTCAATATAGTATTACAGATTAAGTGTGTTTCCTTCCCTCGTCCCAACAGGTTATGGGCCCAGGACACGTTAAAGTTCCTCGTTGGAAACATAAATGTGAACTGTAATAAAAAGAATTGCCAAAAACAAAAAAAAAAACAAGAAGCCAATAGTCAGACCAATAAGAGGGTTGGTGTCAGTTTTCTGTTACTTTGTGTAACCACAGACAAAAATAATTCTTAGTCAATGTTAGTGTGTCGCGAAGAAATCAAAGCAAAAATGGCTGATGGACTTAATCTTACGGCAATCAGTATGTTCGATGGGAAAAACTTCCAGCAATGAAAATTCCAAGTGTACGTTGAAGGCAAAGGGCGTTTATGATATTACCACAGGTGAGAAAAAGAAACCGGTCTCAAACAATCCAGTCGAAGAAACCGCTTGAAATATAATGGATGCTATGGCTATATGTATTATTATCTCAACGATGAAACTATCGCAAATTACCCTAATAGAGGATTGTGACCCATCCAAAGAAATAATTGATGTTGGATAGTATATACGCCCTAAAATCTGAAACAAACAAAATGTTGGTTCATGAGCAATTCTACCAGTATAAGACCATAGGGAGTGATTCAATGATACAACATATCTCTAAGGTAGATAATCTTGCTCGTCAAATTCGAGAGTCAGATCAAATCAGAGACGCTGCAGTAATAACAAAAGTACTGGATACCCTACCGACGAAATTTCAAAATTTTAGACACGCTTGGTTGTCCCTAGAGGGAATAAACAAACTATTCAGAATCTGACTTCACGCTTGATCGACGAAGAGGCAAGTCTAAACAATTGAAACAGACAGTGCAATGGTATCATCTAGCTCCGGTCTTGGCAGTAAGAAGCTTGGAAAATCACGAATTATGTGCTACAACTGTAATAAGAAAGGGCACATTGTCATTGATTGCCGCAAGCCTCCCAGAAACCAACAAATTCAAAATAATAAATAAGTGGCTCTACTTGTGGCTTTGGCATTAGCGAGAGTATTGAGAATGATGACAGCGATATTACAATGAATATCAAGGGACGAAACAGTCTGGACATTAGACAGTGGTGCATCTGCTCACATGTCTTCGAACAGATAATTATTTTCAACATTGGAAGAGGTGGATGAGTTTTCAGTAAAACTAGGCAACGGCCCAGAATTATTAGTGAAAGGAATTGGCATGATTACAATAGAATGTTGGAATAATGGAAGATGCGTCAACAGTGTAATGAAAGGTGTTTGGTACATACCCTGACTGAAAAATAATTTATTCTCGGAAGGCATCATAACATAAAAGGGTATGAAAATCATAAAAGAAGACAAACAAGCAAAAATTTACTAAAAATGGAAGTTAAAAAGCATGTGCAATTCGCGAATCAAATAACCTATACAAACTGTTGTCGTAGAATATTTCCAGAAGTTAATGTGACTGCAAACGGTAGTTTAAAATTGTGGCATGAGCGCCTAGGACATGTAAACCTTAAATCGGTTCGTGAAATGATTACAAAAGGACTTAATAGTGGTGTAAGTTTAGCTGACAGATAATTTCGTGTGTGAAGAATGTCAATAAGACAAGCAGTACAAATTGCCTTTCCGGAAAAGTCAACCAACGAACTGAAAACCGGGTGAATTAATTCACAGCGACCTCTGTGATCCGATGTCCGTACCATCAGATAGTATATATCTTTACTATGTACTGTTTAAAGATAACTGCAATAACTACAGAAGCAGAATTTGTCGCAGCTTCTGAAGCAATAAAAAAAGCTATGTGTTTAAAAAAAAGTGTTCCATGAAATTGGTGAAAAACTTAACTAGTGCTAGCTCTCTTTATGTATCGATAACCTAAGTGCTATAAAAAACCGCTGCCTATTACTTGGGGATCAGAACTTCCTCACCATAGTAAAACTCGAGGTGTGGTGGAGTTTATAATAAAAGTATTTTTTTTCATTTCAAAAGAGTCACTTTTACGTTTCAAAAAGTTACATTTTTTGACGTTTCAAAAAAAGTCACATTGGTGGAATGTCACTAATATTTTTTTTAGACATTGGGACCGAATACATAACTTCCTCACTTTGAGGGGTGAGGAAGTAATTAATAAAAAATCCAGTGTACCATAAGCGTACCAACCATATTGATGTACGTTATAATTTTGTTAGAGAAAGATATGAGAATAATGATGTCAATGTAAAATTTGTATCAACAAATGATCAGATTGCAAACATTTTTACAAAACTTTTTGTCAGGCAGTAAATTTGAAAAGTTTAGATTGGGATTACGCATGTTGTAGGATGATGTATAATAAATAAGCTCAGAATACGTGGGAGTGTTAGTAATAAGTATCAAACCTAAGATTATATTCTCCCGGTCATTTATTTTGTACAGACCCATACTGCTGCGCAAGTCAATGATATAGCTGAAAACATGGTTACGTAAAGCAGTAAGAGGGTCCATGTGTTTATCTTTATTCTCCTTTTTCCTGCACCCATTCATTTTTTATTCAAGTAGTTTAATGTAGTATTACAGGTTGTGTGTTTCCTTCCCTCGTCTCAACAGTTTCAATCAAATGTCATGCGCAGAACTGAGAAAGTGCGAAAAAGCAGAAAAGCAAAAATTTCATTGCAGCAGTATAAATTGCTAACTAATTCCTGACTAGTTGATGTTTAGACATCAAACCGTTTGTGACTTTCTGCTGAAACAAACCTATTATTCAAAAGTGATTTAAACGTCAGGGTTACTTTCTTAACTTTACACACGATTTCTCAAATGTAAAGACAAAAAAAAAAATTATTTTAATTTCCTAATTTAAGTCTTTTAGACAACCCCAAAATGAACAACTTTTATTTTTGGTTGTTGTCCACCTTCTGAATCCTGATTATCATCTTTTCTCACTGGCGTAAAATCTTTTAAGTAGTCCTCATTTGGATGACAAAGAGGAAGACTATCAGCCAGCTCCTTCTGAGGATCAGTGACATGTGGTGGTGGTGGTGGCCTTTGAGGTCGCTTAATCTCCGGTACAATAAATGCTGTGACAGTATCAGAAAACTTAACCTTTGGTTGATGCTTCTTACCACTAGTGCTTGTAGAGGCAGTTTCTAAAGCACCAGAGCTATTCACATAGCCTTGATTTAAATTTGATGACAAAACTACAGATTCAATATGGCTGTTTGTAGGAATGACATTAGGTAAATTAGGTAGAGGTGGTGGTAGTACTTTACTGATTGGTGTAAAAGATTTCTTAATATTGTTAACTGCCAAATTCGATGAACTAAATGCAGAATAGAGCATTGAATTTTGGGGTACTTTTGGACTGTTTAAAGTTATGTTAGTCATACTACCAGAGAGAAAGGAACGAGCTGATATAGTAGAATTATAAAAATTTTTATGCGGTAAAAAACTCATTGATGCATTTGTTGTTTGCGTATAGGCAAATCCAGCAGAATTTTGTACATTACTATTAAAGGTTGTAGAGTTTTGCCTGTAAGGTATCCCTAAAGAATTATTAGGCAAATTTGGCAGTGGAGGTGTGAACGGTAATGGAGGAGCTATAATGTTTGAATTACTCAATAAATTAACTTTGGTAAAATTGCTAGGCACTTGTGGCGACTTTACGTAAGTGGCTCTAGGTGTATAATTCAATTTCGGATATTCAGAAACATGGGATGTCGTTGAAATGTTTTCCTTTTCAGTTGTAGTTTTATATGTAGTGAGTAGAGGTTGGTTGAAATTTGTAGTTAAATAGTTATCCGAATTTAAAGGAAGAGGCGGGACATAATCAGACGTTTTGATGGTTATTACGTTTGGTTGCTCTTTTTGACTATTAGAAGATTTATAATCACCACTAGAGCTACTTTCAGTATCAGAGCATTGTGAGCAGGATGAATGGGAGCAATTTGAGGCTGAAACAGAAAATCAAAATCAATATACTAGTATAAAACATAGTACACCTCAATATTATTATTATTTTTATAGACACCTGATTTTTGTTTGACAGGATTGTACACCATTAAGAATACATTTTGAAATTCCTGAACTTAAATACTTACTACCGCCTACTAGGAAAAATTGTATTAAAATAATTATTGAATTTTTTTTAAGAAACCACTATAAGTAATATGAGGATTCAAAACATGAATCTGAAATCAATTTTGTAGTAAATTTGACACTAATATCTATCTACACATAACAACTTTTTTTCTTCATAGTAAATGGTGGTTATTGCTAGGGCTGGGAAAAATAATCGATTAATCGAAAAATAATCGATTAATCGAAAAATAATCGATTAATTGATCATTTGATTATTTCTTCTTATATAATCGATTAATCGATCATTTGATTAATTGATTATTTGATTAATCGATTATTTGATTAACCGATTAATCGATTATAATCGATTAATGGATTATAATCGATTAATAGAAATAATCGATTCTTTTGACAATCGCCCAGCCCTAGATATCAATCAAAATATTAAAATAACAACTGTCCTTTATTTATCCTATCCTCATTATCTATTTTTTTACTTAATACAATTATTATAGTATTATGGTCATATAAATAAACAGTATGTAAATAAAATTGAAAATAACCCTAAGATGATTCCTACAGCTCCGTAAATTAGGGGTGGGCAAGAGAATCGAATAATCGATTAAGGCTGGTTAAAATCGACTATAATCGATTAATCGCTTTTACGATTAATAGATTATAACCGATTTTCGATTATACGATTATTTGATTGATCGATTAATCAAATAATCGATTAATCGATCATTTGTTTAATCGATTAATCGATCATTTAATTAATCGATTATTTTTCAATAATCGAAAATCGATTATGACTTTTGACAATCGCCCAGCCCTAGTTATTGCGTTCACGACGATTTTTCTTAGTCAAAAATAGTCTTTATAATATGTAGAATCCTGTCAAAACAAAAACAGGCATCTATATATATATATAAAATATATTTAGATCTAAAAATATTTAATTATTAAAGCCAGCCCATTTGAATGCAGTCTATCGAGCGGAGATAGAGGGCGGACGTATGACATGCGACAGAGACCAGTAGGTTATTTGGGCTTGTCGCTAGGCACAGTAATCGGTAGCCTCTAAGCATCGCTATCCTGAGATAGGTCAGTTTTGGCAGGAAGTGTCAGCTTTCCTGTGGTTTTGTTTCGTGTGTTTATTACGTTCCAGATTATGGATACTTTTAATAGTTTTAACGTGCTTTTAGTGTGTATTTGTATACTTCATATATTTATTTCTTGTTTGTTTTTTAATGTAGTGTGATGGAAGTAAATCGATAATAAAAAAAATATTTGTGTATTCAAATCATATTTTTGAATTTTCTGCGGCGTTTTCTGATGTTACAAAAAAAATGCACAAGTTGTTTTTAGTAAGAATATTAAGAATAATACAAAACGAAATTTGTACTAAATTTAACGAATACCAAGGATATTGATATTTTCTTTTTTATACGAAAAAAATTATTTTTTCAATTTTTTATTTTAATCTATTTTACTTCCGCACCACATCATGTGAGTAGAAGTACTGTATCTGCAATTTTTCTAAAATATCGAGAAAAAGTGCTTTAAGAAAAAAATACACAAATATTTTACACTCTTAAATTAATTAACAGAAATTTTAAAACTGGCAAACAAAACAAAATTAATAATTTGGAGATATCAATAAAGCATTTGTATTTATTTTATACCTAGTTATTTTATTTTGTAACCAAAAACTGTTTAGCATTCATTATCCAATAATTATTAATAAAATAACTATTTCGTCTATTGTGTAGTTTGTTCATTTGTCTAGAGAAGAGTCTAACAGATTTTTTATTTTAAGCATGCAGTGTCAAAAAATAAAATATATACACTTGGGTGCACAAACAGCAAAGGATACTACAGAAAGTTTATTAATGATACAAGTGTATGCTGACAACCATAAACAACTCTTATGGACATTGTGTAAGAGGTAGGTTTTTGTAAGTTACACCATGCCCCTCACCGACGCCAGTCAATTTCTTAAAACGGATTTATTAATTACTTATGAAATAGCCAATGTGACGTCATTCCGTCTAAACCGGAAAAGAAATTTTTGCAGCATATCACTATAATCATAATTAATTAATTAATTACCTTATCGATGGTCTAGAATCAATACCTCTTAAGTGAATATGTAAAAGGCTTTAAAATATGAGATATTGATTCTAGGCCATCGTTATGCATCTGAGAAGTTGAAACCAAAATTGATTTTTTTTGAAAATTAAGTTTTAAGGACCTTGTCTGCTTTAGCGAAACTCAATTGTTTTTCTGAGAAAAAAACTGTAATCTATATTTTCAAATGTTTCCCTAACTCAAGAATAAAGCCAGAAAATTGACTGAGCCCTTTACAAGTGAGCTAGTTCCACACAAATTGTAAAAAGTAATAACGGCCATATTGTGGAAATGGAAATATATGAACTAGAAATATTTATGGGACAAGCAAGCTTAATATTTACCTTCACTGGAACATCGACTTAACAATGCTGATGCCTGAGCCCTAGCTGCTGCAGCCATTTCTGTCTCTCCTATGGTCACTGCAATATAATGAAGATCCATGAACAAGTCATGGTGACCAACATCAACTGCCAACAAAAACGCAGTCTCAAACATATTTGCCCTGACTAACTGATGGAAAAATCTCCTGGTTAGAGAGAAAACCTATGTGCAAAAAGTATATACCGGTCAGTTCCATATATTATTCTGGTACAAAAGTATTTTATACCATCCTAAGTAGCATTTTTAGACACAATTTCGAAACAAATTTGGTAATGGGGAATAGTTTTTTAACTGTTTCGATTCTTATGGGAGATACCAAGGTTTACATACATTTCCAACATTTTTCTGAAATTGGTACCGGTTTTTTTAACTTTTACACATATTATGGAACAGTTTAGTCACTGTTTTTACTTTTAGGTACAATTCTTCTTCAGAACAAGTGTTTGAAGACATTTTTGAAACGCAGTATCTGTTACCTTATTTCCAACTGTAAACTTGTGCCGATACATTATTGAAATTGTATGAAACACATTCTTATATCTCCGAATGGTTCAAAACTGTTTCCATTTTTCCCATATGTTTATAGTTATTAAAACCTCATTTTTTACAAGTGTTGTTATTATTACTTACCATAGAAAATACTTATCAGAGTTTAGAGATACAAAATGGGAAAACGAAACAATTTAAACAATCTTCCTGGTATAGTATATGAGATGTGAAACCAACAATGGCTTTAAAAGAAGTTGGTGTGGAATATAAAGACAAATAACAAATTAAAAATTCTTGCAACTGATGCAGTACAACGCTGTCAGATAATATGGCGAAAGTAGAAAAATTTCGATAGAAAATATTAAATAAGGTAAAAGTTGTAATAAAAAATATTTAAGGTACATAGTGATAATAGAGATACTCTCTTTTCAAACACTTCGAAACCTTTCCAAAACACAGAAGATTATTTCTGTTAAAAAATGGTTATCTTTTCTTAAAACAGTTTCGGAACAAGTTTCTTTCAATGGCTTTGCTGCAGTAATCGGAACATTAGAGAAACGAGTTTCTCTAATGTTACCAATTATTATCATCATAAAAATAATTATGAAAAAAAATATTTTTAACGAAAAGTTTAAATTAAAAATGTTTATATTTGTAAGGCGCATTTAAAATATCGAAGTACCTCTGCAAATTAATCGATAAAATTTTCGTCGAATAAGTTTTTTCAGGCCAACATGTCGGAAACAACTTCCATTTTAGACATGGTAACAGGCACACTTTGTTAAAAACGTTTGCGAAAATAATCCTCAAAATGCTACTTGGGATGTTAGTATCAGTGGCATAATTTTACTCTTGCATTATCCTATGGCGCAGAAATCCTTAACTCTCTCTCTGAAGCACTGGAGCAAGACTAGTAGTAATTTCATTATTTTACGAATTATGTTTTTTGGCTAGGCACCGGACAACTTCCGTGCGTGCAGGGCCGGCACATGAGTTAAAAGACAATAATTAATCATTTGTATGGAACAATTAAAATACATACATATCTCGAGAATATTACCATATAATGAAATCTCCTGTACTGTGTTTAAGGGATTAGTATAGATTGCAAGGCATGAGCCAGACAAGTTACATGAATCATATCGGGATATGTGGATTGTAAAAACCTGGCAGCTTTACACATACACTGTGTCCCAGGATAGATAACAAGAAATATCTACAGATTGAGCCAGGCCACTAGATACACGACTAGCAATATGCGCAGTTAACAGTCGCCCGTCTGTTTCCAACACGATGGAGCGATCACGGACCCGTGTTGGACAGGGAGTCCCGAAGGAATACTGTAACCTGTAACCCATGTGCCATCTGTAAATGAAGGCCATAAGTACATGCATACATAAATGGTTTCCTTTTTCTCCGGATCCCTACTAACAATTGATCTGATGAAAGGCCTATTTGAAAATACTTCACATCTATTTGAATCTGCTTTACAGTTTACAGTGACCTGTATTCGCAACTAAAACAAGAGGGAATACTACTTAATAGGAATTGGAGAAAAAGGAAACCATTTGAAGCATCCCAGCCGGGGGCTACTTCTTCACGAATATTTTTCACATAAAACTAAAGTATTTACATCAGTAAGTTTTAAATTAATCATTACCTTAAAAGGTTAGATCATTTTCTTATAATTTTGACAGAAAAACATACTTATTTGATACCTTTAAAACTATAGATTCTAAATTATTCATCTGGTAAAAGAGCATACAGTATTTGTAAAAATATTTTACACATTGACAAAACTGTACAAAGTCTCACAGGCATTAACCAGCTGAGAATTTGTATGATAAATAAACAACCACAACAAACGTGTGGGGTTGTACAGACTTTACCAACGATAGAGTCGAAAGTTGATAACATCACTTCACTTTATGTACCATAGGTTAGAGTCCCGTTCTACGATCACGGCTACAGGGTTAGCGTTTTGTTATCTGCGTCGCGCTTACACGCTTGAGCAATGAACTCTCTCGCGGGAAATGATACAAATACGCGCGAAGGCGTAGGTTCGTGGTCACATCTCTGACAGCCCTAGGCAATACACTTTAGTTTTTGGGACTGGAAACGAAGAGACTGGCTAGTTCTCCGTGGCATAGCCGTACTCCAGGTTACATCTCTGACGGGTACTGATTTTCCACATCCTCCGTAATATTGTCGACAGTTGTTACTACTTATTTTTAACCTCACGCCAGCCATCCGTGCACTGTGACGTTTGTAGATAAAATTAATCTGCCCGAATAGGGAATATGGTCTAGATGTCGCTGTGCATGTACATCTACACTCCTTTCCTATAGGAAAGACAGGTCGAACGGAGAACCGGTTCCCAGGATTCACGGAAATTGTCCTGTCTATTTGTCACACACTGTAACTTAAATGAATTATGCAATATTTGTGTAAAACTAGGTCCTATTAGACATTCCAACATCTCATCATTGAAAATGGTGATTGGAACACATAGTTAAATGTTATTTGTTTAATTATTAGATAATATACAAATATACATTTTTAAATGAATTAAAGCATTAAAAATTTGCATACTACTACTTGTATTGATGTTTAATCTGAAAATTACTAATAATAAGTAACGATTATTTTAATATGTTATGGAATGTTTACAGTTAAAAAATATTTAAATCCAAAACTACAAAGAAAAGGTATTTAAATTAAAAAAAAATATATTCCAGTACCGAGAGATTTTCATGAGTGGATCCAAGTTTAAGATAATACACAAAGGAGTTTCAGATCATTTTTTACACATACCTGACTCCCATATCGATGCTTCATTTGTGGTCTTAATGGAATAGGACTATTATGGAAACTACCCAGAGCATTTTGCAAGTGTTGAGCATTTTCCTCCGTTAATGGTTGCCTCATCAAATAAGCAACAATTCTTTGCAAGGCATAAAAACTTTCTTCATTAAAATCCCAACTCAAAAGTAATTTAATTGCCTTTTCTACCTTACCCATGCTTAAAAACTTCTGTATTATAGATTTAAATGTTAATGATTTCTCAACATGTGTAATAACCACCAACGGACCCTGTTCCAAAGAAAGAATTAAGTCTTTAGGTCCCCACTTAATCGAGGCTACACTAAACTGCATACTGAAATGGATGGAAAGATCTATGATAGCTGCTGGAGTACAATCTTCCCCTATAATCTGACTTTTAATGCAATTTAAAGCTGTATCATAATATTGTAACTGGCCCCTTTCATTTGAAATAGCGACAAGTGCACCCTGGGGATGCCAAACTGTTAAAGAGGGCATGAATGCAGCTTTCACAGTTCTCGTGGATCCTCTATTTCGATCAAGCAAGGCTAACGAGCCATCAATGCAACATATTAGAAGTCGATCCTCACAATCATTCAGGGATGAACAACTTACTTGGGTTTGCAATGGTACTGATGTTACTGATATTCGTTTTAAATTGTTTCCCACTAGTTCAAAACTATTTACTTCTACAGAAACTGCACCTAAAAGAATCACAAATATTAGGAATTAAATCTATCTGCAAAATAACTAATGACCTTGCACTTGTAATATATTAGTAATAAATGTTAAGGTGATATTTTCATAAGGCGGTCAAAATAAATCTGCAAATCGGTCTTTTCTATTCAAAACAACCGAATATGAAAACAATTACATTTTTAGAATTAAATTTTTTTTTTTTTTTGATGAGAAGTTTTGTTTGAAATGGTTTTTATTACGATCTAATAGATATTTACGTAAATATAGTACACTTGTGATTAAAAAACCGGGTCTTAGTGCCATTTTACAAAAGTTACTTTCGGAACTTGAAAAAAAAAATAGATGTTAGTTTGATCTGTAATTTTGTCTATTTAATCTCCATATGAATATTTAAATTGAGGTAACTATTTTCATTTTCTGGTTTCAGGAATACAAAAAGGTTTAAGAGCAATTTATAGATTTACATTTTCTCTTGAAAAGGTATTATGGTCTATTCATGTGGATAAATGGGAAAAAATACGTCCGATATACATTAAACATTGGTAAAAAAAAATTAAGCACCTCTCTGAGTCACTTTTTGTTCAATTACTATCAACGTACGACTGCATGTTTTACTAACAACCACTTGCAAAGGTTCTCCATCAGTTTTCTTGTACGCTAATAATTCTGGATCTCTGGCTCCTATCCAATAAAGATGTAAATTTGCTCTTTGATGGTCCTTTGCCAGTGGGCTCCAAGGTTGAGGATGCTCTGATCCAACCTTACCCCACACAGCAAGCCAGTCTCCATGGTAGTTAAGTTTCCTTCTTG
This sequence comes from Rhamnusium bicolor, assembly GCA_029963845.1. Lineage (NCBI taxonomy): Eukaryota > Metazoa > Arthropoda > Insecta > Coleoptera > Cerambycidae > Rhamnusium > Rhamnusium bicolor. Next base: position 354,421 of record JANEYF010000210.1, on the reverse strand, counting down.
GTCCACCCTCTAGTACCCACCCATCTTTCCACTGGCCACCGAAACCCAAAACATGACCATCATTGCAAATGCAAATAATATGGTTCTCTACAATTGTACCTAAAAATATATCTTGTAGATTTAGTATAATATAAAAAGATATAGCCATCAATTTTGAAAGTCCTTTCATATTTTTATTTGAATTTTCAGTTTTCATTTAATGAATTTAAATTTGAGCAGGATTAAAATATTTATAAGTAATTATAGGTAATTAAATAAATATTCCAAACACACTCCTATACAAAGTATTCTTTGTACAGTATATCCAGTTAGTTAAAACGCCACAAAAATGACACCAAAAGAATTTAATGCCCAACAAAAAGGATTTACTCATTTAATGGATGAAATCCTTTGTGGGCTTTCTATAGCATTCCAACTGACTTTGGAAATACTATATCATGTGTTATTATTGAAAAATTAATTTGTCACAATTTGCACAGCTCATACAATGACAGAAATCCTCTAAAAAACAAAACTCAAACATTTTAAAAATTGCAGAATGACGAAAATATAAAAAAAAGCAATTGCTAGTGAAGCCAATGAGACATTTTATTTACCATCACATATTATGTTCACTTGCAATTTAGCTGACAACTGTTTATCAAATATAATATTATTTATATCGCCAGTTTTACTATTTATTGTTATGTTTACTATCAATCCTGTTGAAAGCAAGAATTTTAATTTATTTTCATCCCATGAAAAAAAAACTATTTTATTATGTATTAAATATTCTTCCAGTTCTTTAAGTCTGTCTCTTAACTTCTGTGGCCTTTTATTAATAGGATTCCACAGAAGCCCACGTTGTTCACAATACTGCTTTTTACTATGTGCACCAAGAGAATCGTTACTATCTTTCTTTGTATAATACCTGAAAAAACTCTATCAATAACTGCTACAAATTAAAATAATAAATAGTCTTACTTAAATGAACCATAATCAGTGTGTTTTATAAGAACATCTTCCTGGGTTGTCCAAAAATGTACTTCACTTAATAGAGTTATCATTTCACACACCTTTCATTAAAATTTACCCGCTACATTATTTACAGCATATTCCCAGGGATCCCTTTCAAATTGTTTATTGCATATTTCATAAATTGTTGTACCTTATGTCTCACAGAGAACATTTATGAAATTATGAATGACCAATTCTCATTTCTCCGTCACTTGCTTTGACAGTTTGACAACAATACGTCCCTTTTTGACAGAACCATTGAATTGCTATACAAAAGAAGTGACATCAGAGTAATATTCAACCACAAGGAAGTCTAAAATGTGCCATCTTGAAGGACCATTTTGTTGTATTTATATTGATCATAGATATATATGTATATTTAAGCTCTGTACCACAGAACGGTCTGTACTGAAAAACACGTTCAATGCGTACCCTTCTTAGTGGACGGTTTAGGCACTTACTTAAAATACATCTCTTTAAAAGGCTCTTATGATGGTTTGGGCAGTGTTTGGGCTCTGCGTTGATGAGTAGTGAAAACACATAACTTTATAAAGTCCATTCACTCCGTATTTCTAACTTTATCTCATAGAACAACTGTATTCTTTATCTGTTCCGTTGTGCACAGAACAGCTGTTATACATACATATAGATTTTCGCGTTGTTAAGTTGGTGATAATGGTGTAACTGATACAAAAGGGAAATTTTTGTCCAACAAGCAACGACAAAATCACAGTTATACTGTGACAAAATCATTATTAAAGTGAAGAAATACATAAAGATATTGCCGATTTATTAATCCACTTTGAATTTTTATATTAAACGTAATACCAAAACGTAATAAAGCAACAGAACAGCATATTTTGGCTAACTTACAGCAAGGAAATATAGTAGGTGTGATAACTGTGGTACCTATGCATTATCTTTATCATCGTAAATGCCATGCATACTACTACTTATTTATCTAGGTGCAGTTGTGATAAGCTCGTAAAAATACCTTGTATTAGTCTACTGTGCATTTGGAACCGCGCCAATATCCATTTGGCTTGATGACGGTCTCGGATGCTAGGGCCAGGCAGGACTATTGCCTTTTTACCCTAGTCATCGCTGTAGACCTGGACCGGCCTCGTGCAGGGCGGGTTAGCTTACTTTACGAACGGCCCCACTCACAAATGTGAGCGATGCCGAAGATTTCGGCCAACCTCCCTGGGTCCTGGCTGATGAACCCTGCTGGCTAGGGCCTCTTCTGGCGCTCTTCTGTCTTCGTCTTCTTTCTTCGCCAGCTTGTCACCCCCGGGGGTAGTCATCGGTCTGTCAGGGACTGTGCGGATATTCTGTGACTTGGGATTGACTGCCAGTACACAAAGTGTCAATTGACACATTGTCATCTGGATCATCGGACAAGGTGAGGATGAACTGTGTAGCTCTAGGAGGTGAAGGCCTAAGTGCTTTCTTAGCACTTTCGTCCTTCACGGAGCCAGGGGGGACAACGGGGGCTGGTCGGTTTACTGACCGGCGCCCGCAAGGTTTGTGGGAAGGTGCGGTTGGTTGCGTCATGTCTTTTCCGTGGGTTGGTCCATCTGTAAGGAAAGGATTAGTAATACTTACCCGTTGTCCAGTAACTGCACCTTCGGCCTCTTGTGCCTCGGTGCGTCGGCCGGGTCATAGGAGGTGGCCTCCCTGATCAGCGGGTTTCTGTGCTCCTCAGCTAAGGTGTACAGTTTCTTCGCTCTATCCCGGATGATTTCGGTGACTGGTGTGTACTCCAGGTCCCTGAAGATGTCAGCGTTTCTAACGTACCATGGTGCGCCCACCGCTGTCCTGATGGCCACGTTTTCCACGGCTTGGATCTTCTTCAGATAGGTCTTCGCTTGGTATCCCCATGCTACGGAGGCGTAGGTCAGCTGTGGTCTGATGAGTGCTTTGACTAGCAGAAGCTTGTTCCTCAGACTGAGCCTGCTCTGGTTCCCTACCATTGGGTAGATGAGAGCTCTCGTCCGCTTGGCCTTTACCACGATGGCTTCGGTGTTCTGTCTCCATGTCAGGCCTTTGTCCATGATTACGCCAAGGTACTTGACGGAATCGTGCCATTGGATGTCTTCTCCGAACATGGAAACGTGTCCTGTGGGGGTTTCCTTGAGTCCTTTCCTGAAGAGAATCGTCTGGCTTTTCTCCGCGTTGACTGCGATTTTCCACTTGATGCACCATTCTTCCAGAAGAGAAGCTGCCTCTTGGAGTCTTCTGGTGGCTGTTCTCGCTCTCCAGGATCTGGCCGTGATGGCCGTGTCGTCCGCGTAGAGTGCCATGGCGGTGCCTTCGGCCCTTGGGAGATCAGAGGTGAAGACAGCGAACAGATGGGGGGACAGCACAGAGCCTTGGGGGACTCCGGCTTCCATCGGTCGATACGTGGACACACAGTCCCTGATCTTCACGCGCATCTGTCTCCCGTGCAGGTATGATCTAACTAGTTTGACAAGTGCAATGGGATAACCCATACTCATCATTTTAGCTAGTAGACCATCGTGCCAGACCCTGTCGAAAGCCTTCGCAACATCCAGGAGTAGTGCCGCCGTGACCTGTCTTTGGTTGAAACCTTTGGTGACTTCTTCGGTGATTCTGAGCACTTGGAGTTCCGTACTATGTCCTGTCCTGTACGCGAACTGTTCATCCGGGATGATTTTGAGCTCTTCGGTTTCTTCTTCTATTCTTCTCAAGATGACGCGCTCGGCTACCTTGCTCACAGCTGAGAGTAGGCTGATGGGCCTGTAAGAGGAGGGAAAGAGTAGTTCCTTACCTGGTTTCGGGATGACTATGACGTCAGCCTTCTTCCACCTGTCCGGGAAGTATCTGAGCCTCAAGATCCCATTGGTGATGTTCACCAGGGCTGCCACCCCTTTCCTGGGTAGCTTCTTGAGGGCGATGTTTCCGATCTTGTCACATCCTGGAGCTTTCCTCGGCTTCAAGTTCCTTAGAATCTCCTTGACCTCCTCTGGAGTGGTCGGACGGATGTGATCATCGTCTGGCAGGCGGAGCATCCGACGCACTCTGCGTTCCACGTCCTCAACCCAGTCCTCGTCCTCATCATCGAGTTGGTTTTCCCTACACTGCAGTTCCAAGCTGTCCGCGAATGCTTCGGCTTTTTCCTGGCGAGTGTAGACAATCCCATTCTCTCCGTGGATTGAGGACATCGGTTTCGGCCTGTTCCGCAGAGCACGCTGGGTGTTCCAGATGCTCCTGTCCTGTGGGTCCAGCGATTCCAGGTGACGCTGCCATCCTTCTTGACGGTGTTCCTGGAGGGCAGCTTTGACTCTCCTGTTCAGCGTGTTATACGCGTGCCTGTCCTCAGGGAGTCTAGTCCTTTGGGCCCTTTTCTTCGTCCTTCGTCTATCCCGAATCAGCTGCCTGAGGTCCTCCGTGAGGTTTGCCATCGGCGCTGGTGCCCTTCTGGTCTCCGTCTCTGTGGTGCTTTCCTCCATCGCTTCCTGAATCTGGTTTTCCAGGGAGGTGATGGCCCTCTCCACATCTTCCTCGGATTCAATCCTGGGAATATGTGCAATGTTCCTTTGCAGCGCTACACGAAACAATTCCCAGTCTGTCCTCCTTTTGACAAAGGTCCCAGTGTCCACATGATCCTTCTCTCCTAGGTCCAAGAAGATCGGGTTATGCTCGGTGGAACCTTCCGTCCTGGTAGAGATTTCCGCATTGAGGGTCATCTCCTTCATTATAGCGATGTCCAGCACGTCCGGTCGGTGGATCCCATTGTCGTGCGTCGGCTCGTCAAGTCCTAGTGCGTGCATGTTGCCAGCGTGTCGTCCCAGGAACCTCAGCAGATCTCGTCCTTGAGTGTTGGTGACTCTGCTGTTCCATTCCTGTGACTTGGCGTTCAGGTCCCCTATGGCAAGCACCTAAGTTCGGTCCTGGAATATTGCATCCAGGTCCGTGTCCAGGATCCGGCTTCGGGGCGGCTGATAACAGGATACCACTTGGATGTCGCCATTTCGTGCCGTTGACACTACTACGGCGGTGGCTTCTAGGTTTTCCATGTCCGGCAGCACGATTGGATGGTGGTCGATCGACTTCTTTACCAGCAGGGCTACTCCTCTCATCGGCCTTCGTCCAGCGTAGTCCTTCCTGTAGACATGGTAGCCAGGGAAGTTGGCTGGCTTCAGCGGCGTCATCTTTGTTTCCTGTAGTGCCAACACGTCTATGTCGTACCGGGCTAGGAGTTCCTCCACTTCAAGTTTTCTTCCTTGTAGCCCGTTAACGTTCCATGAGGCGATCTGCAGGAAGTTCGGCTTCATCTGAAAAGACATTACAAATTAGTAAGTACTGGCATTTGTGCAAAAAATGCGCTCATTGCTGAGCACATTTGTTGCATCTGTTGGAGCACCGCGGTGAGGTTTTTGGCCTCCACGGGTGCCCGTTGTTGTTTTGCAGGGCCGGCGTTCGGCCCTGCTTTACCCTGAGCTACCCTTGCGTAGCTCAGCCCGTTGGTGGCGGGTCTTTGTGCCTCTCTCGGTGGCTGCTGCGTCCTTGGAGCCTGCTTCTTTGGGGGGCCCGCGGGCTTCTTAGGATACTTGGGGCATCCTTTGTAGCTGGCCGGGTGCGCTCCCTGACAGTTGGCACACCTCGCTGGGACGTCCTGCTTCTTTTTGCAGTCCGCGGATCTATGAGCCTCACCGCACTTCACGCACTTGGCCTGTGCGGTGCACCTACCTTGTGCGTGGCCGAAGCGCTGGCATCGGTGACACTGGGTGACGCTCTGTTGCGCCCTTTGTCTCTCCGTGCGGACTACTAGGTAGCAGCACCTCGTGACTTCTAGGATCTTCTCCTGGTCCAGTGGTACTTGCACAAGTACCAGCGGAATCTCCAGCTTGGTCCTCCGCGATGTCATCCGCTGGACGGAGCTCGGAGAGAAACCTTGTTCCTCTAGATCCGATTTCACCTCTTCGCAGCTTACACCGCTCGGGATACCTCTTATCACTACTCTGAGGAGCCTCTCGTCTGGGAGCGCGTAGGTGTGGTACTCCCTCTTTTCTTGCGTGAACATCCTTGTTATCTTCCTGTAGTCCTCACTTGTTGTAAATTTGGAACCATTTCAATGTTGCCAACAAATAAATGTGCAGTGAATGACTACACACTTTTCAGGTCCATTACCCACAATAGGCTGGAAAAGTGTGTCAATCACACAGCCACTGGCAACATTGAAAAAGTTTTCAAACATATAGTTGACTACATTTTTCTCTATTTTCTTGTTGTGTTGATAATTATTAGAAAAAATTCTAAATAATAATAATATACGTTACAGAAATTGGACAGCCCCGAATTTGCACAGGCGAGGGTTACACTTACGAAAAAACCCGGATACACATCCCACGACAAATAATACATATTATTTGTCGTAAAAATTTAATTTGTTTATATAACACATTGTGCTTATATCAACTATTAACAAAATCTAACAATGACATGAGTGATATTTTAGTTTGTTTGGAAACTTTTCAGTTTTGCCAACGTTATTCGGGATGTAACGACTTTTTGGATTTGTCATAAAAAAATTCTAACGGATTAATAAATTAATTAACATTAAAATTTAACGTGTTTCTTATTGTTTATAAATTTGAACAGAACCAGTAAATCTAAAGAACTATTTCATACACACGCCTTACTGTAATAATTTAAATTATCACTGACAAAGCCATATTAGTTTTTGTTAATAAAATTTTTAGTTTGTGACGTTATGAATGACTTTTCAGGTCAATTTACTATTATTGGATTTCAGAACTGCTTCAAATACTTTTTTGCTCCCTCCCGTTTTTTTATTCCATATATGTATTTTTTATTCCCAATAGAGCGACCAGACGTGATCCGTACACTTTCTTCATTGTGCCTTCAGAGTTAATAGAGCTATCTTTGTTGCCTCCAATTTCATGTAACTGTTAAGGGCCAGAACAGAAAGGCTACGGCTTTGCGCCGCAAATAAATAGTTTTGTGGCCTGTGGCCATCTAGGTATGTGATTTGCCACCAGAGTCTGTTCGGGCTCTAAATCTACTCGTTCTTTCGATATGACTAGACACTAGTACGAAATTAGCTACAATAAATTTTGACAGTAGCCGATATTTTTGACTCGATGATGTTCTTAAAAATTTTCATATAAAATCGAAAATTTATTAATTTAATAATGAATATAAATTATTTGTTCTACATTTTATGTGCTTTTATACCTATAATACATGCTTTACCTGATGAAGGTAAATGGGACGATAATCTATCAGCGGTAATAAATAACAATATCTGCTGAAAATTTATGCATTTATAAATTGTTTATTTTAGGGATACAATAGTATATATTTATCAAAAAGCCTGTACAAAGGCGCACAAGTATTTATACGAAGTAAGTTTTAAAATATGGATGCAACGATAACATGGATATTGTAGTATTTTTCACTCTGTAGTAAAAGTAAAATAATATTGAAACTAAAATATTTTAATACCTATTTCTATTTCACATAAAGACAATGATATCTTGGATGCCGCCTGGTTCCTAATCTATTAACAGATCGCCTGCTATATAACCTATAGGTGCTTGTCAAGGGGTTTACAATTAGATTCTTATATGTAACGATTTATTTATATAATAATTTGGTGGTCTGCTCTAGCCAAATTTGCTTTTATGTCTAGAGGAGCATGAATTGCATTTTTATGATCTAGGAAAGTGGTTTTTATTAATATTCTCATTGACCAACATATTAATATGCACTTAGTACAAAAATAATTTAGTACCGAGTCAAATTTTAGAAAAATTGGTCCTCAGAGCAGATCATTCTCTCTTAATTTTCAGTCAAAGTTGAAACCTTACCATTTTATATTATAAATTTATTTTTCAGTAAATTGTGATGCAAAAATTATTAATTCAACAGTTCGTATCAACTTAGCTATTTTACAGTCAAATTGTTGGGATATTAGAGATGCTGTAGGTGAAATAAAACGAGTAAGTATCAATAAATAATCGATGCATGTCAAATTTGAGAAAGATAGACTTTTAAAGTTCACTTTCTCGAAAACAATACATGTAGGTATATTGCACACAATATCATAATATGTCCCAGTTTCTTTGAAGTATTAATTAAACACCCTGTATGATACATTATGCTTATTACCCAGCAAACATTTTAGATTAATTTAACATCGAGACAACCTAAATTATGTATAATAAATTTAGTTGCAAAATTCGAATGACTTGGAATCGACATAAGTGCAGAATAATGTTGAAATTTAGTTAAATTGTCTAAGATAGGTAAAATTGCATATAAATCCTCCTTGTAGCTGCACAGTATGTTTGGTTAGTAATACCTGTCATGGTACATTTGACTTCATTTCGACTTCAATATGACATCATGTTAGCAATACACTTTAATTATGTAAACACTATTTATTGTCCTAACGTATAACAAACAAGTATTATTAATATATTTTGATATTGGAAAAAATAAACGTTCTAACTTGCGTGAATGTTAGATGATGAGTCCCTATCACGCTCTCCAGTAACATTACCGCCTAGCCATAACAATCCTTGGTCGGCACCAAACGAAAGACGCAGCATTTTTCCGCATTTGCTAACACGGCCAATCCTGACAAAAAGAAGCGTCCCCGCGATGAACAGGATTGATATTCCTCGGCATCTAGGCGGCCATCTCCCTAAATAAAAGACAATTTACAATCAATAATTTAATGATGAAGAAGTCTACAGAACATTCTCCATACATCATCGAAGGCGTCCCCTCAACAATGCATAAAAACGTTGCATAGATTTTTAATCAAAACAATAGCTATAGATTGGGAAAAAATGTGCTTGGAAAATATGAAAGGAGAGGATTCCCTTGCTAGCATAGTCACCGTCACAGGCCAACTGGGCCACAGACTGACATACGCCACTGGGCTAGATAAGAGTCGCAGACACAGTCAAGCACAGTCACAGACATCTATCTATTTGGGTTTGGGGTTAGATAAGAGTCACAGACACAGCAAAGCACAGTCACAGACATCTATCTAGATCTGACACAATCCCATAATGGGTCACAGTCATGGATTTAAAAGGAACTTACCAGTACAAAATTGCAGACTTACTCAGTGGGTACGTTCTCAAACCGGACCCAGGGTTTAATATTATCAATAACAGCCACGCCCAAATACGGAACCTGAGAACGCTTCGATTCTTTTATTTCACAAACCTCCTATCTATCGTACGGCAAAACCTGTGACACATGAAACGGGCCTCTCCATTTGGGTAGTAGTTTACGACTTGAACCAGTAGCAGGCAAACTAGTAACTCGTATCAAAACCAGGTCTCCCACCGAAATGGGTCGTGGTTGGTATCTCGAGGCATCGAAACGTCGCTTGTCTTCTTGTTGTTGTTTTTGGATACGGCGAACAACATCTTGACGAATTCTTGTCACGTCAACAAGGTATTCCACCGCCGGTTCCTTGCCACCGTGAACAGATACTCGGAACCCATTAATACTTCACTAGGGGCTACGCCCAAAGATTTTTGACAGTAGCATTAAGACCTAATTGTAGCTTGATCAATTGATCATCCCAGCGATCATCTTTGACACTCATCGCTCTCAATGATTCCAGAAGTGTCTTATTGTATCTTTCGACTTACCCATTCCCTCTGGGCAACCCAACGGCGTTTAAATGATGAGTCACACCTATTTCCTTAACAAAATTTTGAAAGCGGACGGACGTATAAGCTTGTCCTCGATCTGACTTAATTGCGAAGCGGACTCATCATTTACTTACCCCCCATGAGAGGATCTTCTAACTTTCCGTACCACAGCTCTTTTAATATCATTTAATTAAATTACAATTATACTACTAACGATAACCATCATCATAAACATATTACACCAATTGATTATCAACATCAGTATATTACCAATTGATTATTTTCATGAACATAGTACCAATTCTCAACATCAACATGTTTCCCTCAACAAACCCAACAGCATTCAAGTAATGAGTCATGCCTGTCTCTCAAAAAGTCTTTGAACATCCCAAAACCTTTGGGATATCACTAATATGAGTCACGAACTTTCCATTTCATGTCTTTCGGGATTTATTAAATAAAGTGAATTACTTTGTATATTTTTGTTGTCTTTCTGTTAAGAGTGAATAGGTATCAACTTTACAAATGCATCTGCGGTTACAGTTCTTGTTCTTAAAACAATCACCATACTAAGATTTGTCGAAACATTTAGTCGATCAACGTGCGAACGAAATAACATGTTATTACAGTTGCCATTATTTTCAAGACAACAATTTTTCGACATACCCCGTATAATAATAACCTATGTGTATCTATTTAATATTATATAAATTTAAACCAAATAGTCAATACAGATTTCATATAACGCTTCATAAACTAAAAATAATCACCAGGCATACATATGCAGTATAAATGATATGGATAACATTACTAAATTATTTAAATTGATCATGATTCTATAATTTTAAATAAGACTGTTATGTCTTTAATTTTTTTTTTACTTCTCAAGGATCACGAAATGTTTGTTTTCTTTTACAAATTTAAGAGTTGCATGAATTACGAATATTTATTTTAGAGCTCCCCAGTCAAGTTTCTAAATTACAGTTTGAAATAATAACAATAATTATGACCCAAACATTGAATACTGTGAACCATTGTATTCTGTGAATTCTGCCGTATCAGAATATAAAAACAGATATAAAAACGTGAGCACTGTTTTCATTTACTTGTTTATAAAAAGCTGATTTTATCTAGGTCTTTTATTTGTTTATATTTCAGATCCATTTTTCTGAAACATCTGTATTAATTACATCATAAACACTCGCTATTCAAATCAGTTATATATTTAATGCGTTTATTTTCAATAGGAATAATTCAATAATTATAAGAAAAATACACTATTGTATGAACGAGAAATAACGTTTATAGAGCGATTCTAGCATAATTGCCACTCAACTTGACCCTTTTTTTTTTTCTTATACATATATCACTTGTTCAGGCGGGGCGCACGCATAATCACATTATATTATACTACTCCGCGAACGTGACCAATCAACGGTGTGAATTCCATTTTTAACACTTAATTTTCACTACAAATTGTAAAAATCATTTAAATTCTGTGCAACCATTTACCATTTACAAAAAGTACAAAATGTTTTATCATTGTCATTATCAGCTGATCCTTGATCATTATTTCTAACGAGTGCCAGGTGTTAAGCTTATCAGTGCCCGTGCATCACTAATCTGAAAATGTTTTCAACCCTCTCCACTCCATCGTGAGGTAGGGATACTGATAAAATGTAAAACGCAAATACTCTAAAGGGTAATATTCTTGAGTGGTGAAAAAACACATTAATTTTTAAACAAATTTCTACAAAATGTGAAAACAACATGTATCTCGTTAAAGTAAATACCATATTTAGGATCTCAATTTATTCCTTTAAATTTGTATTAAATTTTTAACAAACAAATTTCAGCACCATTTCAATCTGAAAATTTAAGGTCAGCAAGTACTTAATTTTATTCACTGAAAACTTGTTACTTTACAAGCATTGACTCAAAATATGCATATCTCTTAGAGCCTATGCTGTCTCTTAACAACAACCACTAAAACTCATCAGTTCAAATTAAATTGTCAATCATATGATTTCACCTGCTTACCTTTTGAACTGTATATTCTTTTTTTATTTTTTTTTCTAAATTTTTATTTGTATTTACTTGATTAGGGTAATTTATTTCACTCATATTCATATAAATGTTAATAATCAATTTTGCTACGCAAAATAATTTCATTAAATGTTTATACATATATCATGTTTAAGTTCAAAAATAATAAATATTTCCACTTAGTAATTTAATGTAATCCAGCTTTATCACTAACATCCCTAAAATTCGTGACTCATAAAATATTACTTTTACAGTTCTACAATTTTTATCAATTTCTTCCAAAGACATTTGAGCAACATAATCAAATATCATAGAACAACTTCCTGAACATTCTTAATATTAAAGACAGACTCACCACTTACATACATAGCTGTATCCAGGGTTGATAATATGGCACATGTGGTTGTGTGTTTTCCCACCGCTGCCTTGCAAGAGTGAGAAATAATTAACAGTACACTTTACACGGACACGTGAGTGAATCCTCACTTCTGATGTTAGCAATACACTTTAATTATGTAAACACTATTTATTGTCCTAACGTATAACAAACAAGTATTATTAATACATTTTGATATTGGAAAAAATAAACGTTCTAACTTGCGTGAATGTTAGATGATGAGTCCCTATCACGCTCTCCAGTAACATTACCGCCTAGCCATAACAATCCTTGGTCGGCACCAAACGAAAAGACACAGCATTTTTCCGCATTTGCTAACAATCAAGTTGACCATTTTTAGATAGAATCTATTTGGTATTTTTCTCATAAGCAATATCAACATTGTTAACGGTCACCTACAAAATTGAAAAAAATACCGAATTCATAGTAAGATAGAAAATAAATGAATATCGGTGATAAAAATAAATCCAGTTTAATTGCATAAGTATCTACAGTTCCCTTCTAAAATTTTGTTGTGCATATTAGCACCTGCACTTTGAAAAGTAACCATGCGCCTCCAAAATATTCATTAATAAGAAAATTACTATTATCAAGTAAAAAAACAACAATAACAGTTTGAGCCCAAAGTTTGTTACAGATGTGAATTATGACATAACAAGTATAATTATGTATTTTTTTTTAACCTTTTTATCTGTTCGTTTCCATAAAGGTTCATTTTGAAAATTTCAATTTCAAACCATACTCCAACTGTGGCAAGAAAATATGACATCTTGTGCTAGTTTGACCTCAAAGTTAAAATGTAAACTAGATAGAATTTATCGACTTTGTCAACCTACTATTAGTTTAAAGGGGCATAATAAAGGCTACCAAATAGGTTGCTATATAGGTATAAATTACGTATGATTTCCAACAAAATCAACCTAGTTAGGATATTCTACCATTATGACGATTTCTAGTCACCAAAAGGTAAATATTACCATTATCTAATTATATTATTTTGACTTTAATAGAAATTTACCTTTAAAGTAATTTGTGGTAGATTTTTTTACTCGTTTTCTCTTGCTGCTTTGGTTAAAATTACCTTTAAGTAAAATAATGTATGAGGTACATTTTTTGGTATTATTTAAATGTAAAGTAAGATTAATTGATAAATTTCTCTGGGAAATGTATTTTTCCAATCAATTTTATGTCATAATTACCTCAATAACTGAATTCGACTTTTACTAAGTCAAGTTATAGCTAATTTGATGTAGTGTTTGCTGGGTAGTCCAATGAATTTAAATGTTTAGTGTATTAGATAGTAACTTATTTTAATTCACTTGCAATAGGTTAATAATGTAAAAATAATTTTTCCTGCTGCTATTGTAAAATTTTTCTATAAAAATGTTAAAAAAAGAAATACAATATTTTAGATGTTTTTTTTTTTTAATGTTCAATGATTTTTATAGGAATACTAAATCATTCATTCATATTTGAACTTAAGTGTTATACTTTCGTGTTAATATAAAAAATAAATTCATGATTTACTGAAGAAGTAAGTATTTTGAGATGGGTAACTAGGGATATTTACAGGTTTTCTGGGACTAAAGTACATTTGCTTAAACTTATTAAGTCAGTTTAGGCAATTTTTGGGAAATCGAAAAAACTTCCTGTGATTTAAGCACTGTATTGCTTGTGATAAACATCGAGTTGACTTTATGGAATATGCTGACACGTTATTTTAGCACTAATTGATGAAAAAAATGACGGACTTGACAAATTCCTGTGTTTAACTCGTTTAATTTAAAATTTGCTTAATGTGTTTAGGCAACAACTGATTTATTTGTTTTAATATATTTTTCATTTTCACTGTGGTGCAATTTTGGATATTCATATCTAATATTAACTTGGTTAATAATCGTTTTTATCATTTGTTTTTAGGAGATTTCCTCACAAAATCCAGTTTTTAAAAATTCCTCCAAAGTCTATCAAGATACTGAGATCTATAGCTGTAATGACCATTTCTTCTTCAGGGAAGCAGAATTAGGCCCAGAAAAGCCTTTACACAAAACAGCACAACCTGTCCATGTAATAACACATGATGGAGTTTATGTCCTAGCTCTAAAAGTTAACACAAATACATCGGAGTATAATATTGGCGTTCACATAGAAATGAAAAATGATTATGGCTACTTATCTGCTGTAGATTGGCCTCTATTACCATTCTATGGTTTTATGTGCATATATTATGTAATTTTAGGACTAATCTGGTTAATTCTGTCATTTCTTCAATGGAGAGATCTGCTCAGAGTGCAGTTTTGGATAGGTGGTGTAATCCTTTTGGGAATGCTTGAAAAAGCCACATTTTATGCAGAATATCAACGTATCAACAATACTGGTACCCGAGTTGAAGGAGCCATGCTTTTGGCAGAATGGGTATCATGTGCAAAGAGGACTTTGGCCCGTATGCTCGTTGTTATAGTAAGTTTAGGATTTGGAATTGTTAAACCGAGACTTGGAGCTACTTTACACAGGGTTGTTGGTGTTGGTTTACTCTATTTCTTTTTGGCCGCGTCTGAAGGTTATCTACGGATAACAAAAGCCAAAAACGATCCTAGTAAGGACTTACTAGTAGCTTCAGTGCCTTTGGCAGTATTAGATTCTGCAATTTGTTGGTGGATCTTTTCAGCACTGGTCAACACCACAAGAACGTTAAGATTAAGAAGAAATGAAACGAAATTAAATCTTTATCGGCACTTTACAAATACTTTAATCTTTTCAGTAGTTGCATCAGTATTCTTCATGTTATATTGTATCAAAGTTCATCACTTTGTAACCTGTTTAACTGTATGGAAAGACATTTGGCTAGAGGAAGCTTATTGGCACATTCTCTTCTCATGTTTATTGTTGGTTATTATGATTTTATGGAGACCAACCAACAACAATCAAAGATATGCATTTGTTCCTCTTCTTGACACTGGAGATGACGCAGATGAAGAAGAACATCTGGTAAATGATGCCTATGGTGTAAAAGTTAGAATTCATCACTCAAAACCTTCAGTTTCTCCACGTACATCAGTTGATGATGACCTTAAGTGGCTGGAGGAAAACGTAAAGAGTGATCCTGCGCTTCCTATTTTAGATTCAGATGAAGAGTTAGTTAATACTCGTTTTGAAGTCTCCAAGATGCAATAAAAGTTTTATTTATATTAGAGCCATATTTATTTTTAATTAATATAAAATGTATTTTAAGTATGTCAGAGACTATTTATTTGTCTATAAGGAAAGTTACTACGAAATTGTATTTTTTTTTTGTAAGAATAAATTGGAGAAAAGCATATATATTGACAAATGCTTTTTAATGAAATTCGAAATTCAAGGTAGAGTTTTAAGTCTGTTTTCATAACTGCTTTTTGAAATACTTGTGTAATTACGTAAAATGAAATATAATTAATTGTATAAAAAAAAACCATACTAATTGAATTCTGTTGGTAACTAAAATAGTTTATTTGTACCAGAAGTAAATTATTCATACTTATATCTGTAGATTACTCAAAATCTAAGAATAAAATAAAATCAATAAAGTAGCAATGGCAAACTTTCAACAATTTGTCCAAGAAATCATTATATATTTGTATTAGTGATGGCTGATTGACCAGTCACGATGTTTCTGTAACTGACCAGATCATCATGACCGGTCAAGATGGTTTACGGAACTGGTCATTTTTAAAAATGAAAAAGAAAACAGTGCCATTGGCTGACATAATATTCTCATAAAAGTGATGTACTTGTATAATTGCGGCTTTTGTTGAAGGAAATTATGCAAATTGGGTTTTTTGGCATTTTATTTTTTTTCATTCCCATTGTTTACTAAATATTTCTTCATCTGAGATGTTATTGTTGCATGTTGGTTTTGTTACGAATTTATCCAACATAACACTTTTTGTGGTTCCGCTCTCTTTGAGACTGAATAATTGCGTCACATTTTTGACCATTTTTTTACTATATGTTTCGTCAGGCAAGTAGCATGTAGTGGCAGCTGGTGCAATTTAAGCCATATTGTATCTTAGTATTGAATCGTGGGACCCAAAGAGTTGAAAAAATTGTGTGCCCCACCAGGTTATTTTTTAAACAATTTGTAAAATTTGCAAAATATATATTTTTTCAGGATCCGGAAAATATATCAACAGATTTTAAATTTCATAAAAAAGATATAGGTTTTTTATGCCTTAACCATTTGACTACAGCACTTAATTCTAATAGCATGGATCGCTGTGCAGCTATGGGAAGTTTGTGCGGACGCATACGTTTCCCGCAGTTGTCACTTTTAAAAATCTTTATTATCTAAATTTATATTTTATAACTAATGGTTATCAATTTAGTATTAAGGTATATAAAAAATAAATGAAAAATATTCTTGGACATAATAAATACCCGCAACAAGAACAATGTAAAAATAAACAATGGAATGCATATAGTTGTCGCAGTGAAATGAGATGAGGTTTAGTGATGTAAAAAAAGTAACTACTCGTTACAAAATAACGGGTATTTGCTGAATATCCAAAGTAACGACTACTTATTTTTTTTAAATACTTGTTACTTATATTCATTCGTTACTATACCTATTCTAGCAGTCTCTTTTGGTTTGGATTAACTACTCTACCTCAACGATAGTTACCGATTGAGACCGAGAACCAAGTATTTAATGTTTTGTTATATTTTTATATTACATTTTATTTTGTTGAGAAAAAATTTTTTTATATAATACATTCTTATTCCGAACAAAATTGTTTGTGTATTTTGGTGATTATTTCATATTATAGAAAAATATATTGGTTTGAAGAAAAAATTATTACTCTGTATTAATATGTTTGGTTCGTTCTTTACAATATAATAATCAAAACACAAGTATGTGATTTCAAAATCAATGCTATAATACATCGAAAATAACAAATATTTTTCTCAAAATTCAAAAATAGTACCGAATAATGAGTACAACAGGTAAAAATTAACTAATCGTTAAAGTATTCGAAAATAACTAAAGTTTACATCACTAGTGAAATTTTTGACAGCTGACAGGTGGAAGGGGCATATAAAATCAACTAAAGGATGCAACCAATAATGTATATAAACATGAGGATGTGAACGGTTTCCGCATTGTACCATGCCTCTTGTGTAAATATCCGGGTCCTGCACATTAATCTCTTTTTTTTTTTCGGCTTTCTAATTCTCGCAGTCAAAGAGTTAAAGTATCACTTGAGTTCCATGCTCCTATACTAAGATTGCAACCTAAATTTCACCAGCCACCACTAGTAGCATGGCTTTGATACTACCAGAATTGTGCATATTATTTATTAATTACCACCAATTGGTTTTTTTTTAAGAAATCTCAAGTGGTTGGCCAACTTTTAGCATTTTTTAAACAAAGAAAATTAGAAAGTTTACTGGTCTCTTTTATTACTGAGGATTTAGTTCAATTTCATTGTCCAAACACAGGTAATTGACATTTATACATCAATTGTCGAGTAACATGATTAAAATTTCAATGTAAATATTTAAAAAAAATGTTTTCTTAACCGTCTCTCACCTCACCGAAGGAACTCCCAGAAAATCCTAGGATTTTTGTGTTGATTAAAGAGACGAGGCCTACAGTTTATTGTGGGAAATGGCAAGGCATTTAAAATTTTTGGACAACTTGGACATGTTGCGATTTGACCAGTCAACTTGACCTGATGAGTGACCGATCACTGACTTAAAGTGTATTAAAAAATAAAGAAAACTGGATAACAGTGGACGAGATGACAGACCCAAAAGGAAATTATGTGAAATGTTTTAGCACTTGTTTTGGACCCTGGTAGGCAGGCCCACGCTTGACATAATGGGTGCAAATAGTTCACAGTTATGGATGTTAGTCACTGATGCAACACAATATATGGTTAAAGTTGGAGAATTGCTGAAAAATATATACCCAAATTTAACACATAACTTGCCTTGTTCGTATGCTTCATTTGGTAGCCAAAGAAATTCTACGAAATTCTCCCAAAGTTGATGCATTCCTTGCAAATATAAAACAAATTTTTGTGACAGCCTTTAAACGGGTTACAAAGTTTTAAGTTAGGTTGTTCTGACTACGACTTCCACCATAACTTATTTTAATATGTTGGGGGACATGGTAGTTGGATACTTCAATGAATATTTTCAACGAGTAAAGGATTTCATTTTCTACAGTTAAATCCTAGTGAATCAAAAGGCATCTCTAAGGCCCAAAACTATTTCAAAAATCATGACGTAGAAGCCGCAATACATGTGATTCACAACAATTATGCAACGGTATTGGACAGTATTCAACTATTAGAAAATTCTTCAGTCATTAGAAGAGTCCATACATATTCATAGTGTACAAAATAAATTACAAACTCTAAAACGACCTTGGTATGCAAGTGAGTAAGTGGTATAATGACATTTTACATAAAAATGTGGAATATGAAACATATAACATTAATCGATATCTTAGTGAAAAACATCCTGCAAGTGATTTCAAAAATCCAAGTGGCCACACTTGAAAGTGAGTGATATATTTTAGACAGAACACAACCCGATATTGTGGAATAATTAATGTTGTATTAGTGAATCTTTTTAAAAATGTATTTTGCTTATTCAAATTTGATTAAACTTTTTTTTTATAATTGCTTGATATTTTTAAACTATAATATAAAATAAATTTACGAATTTGTAGGTACATATATATGACAGGATGATTTTCTGGGCCAGACTCTCAAAGTTTGCCATTTTCTACTATTAATTATTCTTCCATCTTTACATATAATCAAGCATTGTGCCATTTTTATTATTTTTTATTCTTAGATTTAGTGTAATCATCAAAAATAAATATGAATTATTTAAAAAAATTCTTTAATATGCATAGATGGCCTATGTTGGAAAGTTATACGTCCATATTTTACCCATCCAAAGCTGGCACGATTACAGTAAAAAAGCAATTGATTACTGATTACAATTACTTTGTCAAAAAAGTAATCAATTACTAATTCCTGATTGCAGCAGAAAATCGTAATCGGTTACCAACTACTTTTGCAATAGTAAAGTAATCATCATATTCATACATAACTAAAATTATGATTACTATTTTAGACTAACAGAAAGTTTGAATTTGAATTAATATAAGTATTCAAAATCAATGCTCAACCAAAAAAATCAGAATTAATATTAAAAATATATTTGAAACAAGATAGAATCCTATAAAAAAAACTCAAATGTATTCTTTTTATAAATGTAAGAAACACAAAGGTAACAAAGATATTTTTAATTACTTAAAACTATTCAAAAAGTGGAAGAACCATTTAATTTTATTATTACCAGTTTTTCAAAGTTATCGTCGCCAAGTAAAGAGTGTCTGGAAGCATCTATAAGGTTTGAACAGGAAAAAATTGGTTTTGTTACGTGATAAATGTGAAAACAAAAGAGTCGCGATTTCTCATTATAATCTTAATTCGTGACTCCTTTGGTTATTCATGATTATAATGAGGAATCGCAATTACTAAAAATAATTGTGGGTATATTTTTGGCAGTGTTTTAAAAAATGTTACAGATTCCTCAAAAATTGTAATCGATTACTAATTACCTTTGTAAATTGTAATCAGCCACGGTTTCTAATTGCAATCAATGTAATTAATTACAGCAATCGATTACTTCCCAGGTCTGTATCCATCTATATTTATTATGAATAATAATATGTAAATACAGTAAAAATATAAACAAATTGCCTTTTTGTTTATCCATCTATATTTATTATGAATTATAATATGTAAATACAGTAAAAATTTAAAATTTGCCTTTTTACATAGAGAAAACAGGTATCTCTCGTATTTCATGCTTAGTATTTATATTAAGGACAAACCATTATTCTGAACGTATTTAGTTCTCTTATTTCAGAGGACAATTATAGTACTTTCCTTTCGCATTAGTGAAGTCAACATTCATAGTGATAAAAATGTATTTGTTTATATAAATTCGAGTTATTTTTAAAATATTGATGTATATAAAAACTCTAGTGTAACAGAGAAAAATAGTATAAATGTGAAATTACAGCAGTGCTGTGGTAAATCGAAGGCGAATGATGTTGAAGAAGCAACCACTTGATCCAGTGATTTGTCAGCATGCATAGCACAGGTCATTATTGTTACTAAACCTATTTCAAATTTACTCAGTCCAGCTTAATATTTTTTATTCAGTATTTAAAACTATAAATAGGTATTATTTTATTACTGCTTAAATTTTCAACCTAATACAATGTTTTTCATACAGAATTTTTGTTTATTGTACTTAGTAGTGTATTTATTTAATCATAAAACTGAAAAAAGGTAAAAAAAAATTATATAGCTTTTATTTAAATGTGATATTTGTTTATTAAAAGCTGAGTGATTGTCTAGTATTTTTTATTGAATAAACTATTGAAATAAAAGAAACTCATTGTCAGATTAAATCTTTATCACATTAAGGACTGACAGTTTTAAATTGTTTATATTGTAAAAAAAAATTAAAGTATAATGAATATGAACAGTTTTTTTTAAATAACTTTTTTGTATGTGCAGTTAGTTACTTGGTATGTGCAGTTACTTACTGTTACATATCGGAAACAATGCATTTAACAGTAAAGAACAGATTGCCTAGATAGTTTATTTTTTGAAGTTTGTTTATATTCTGTTTGTTTAATTTTAATATTTTATATTTTAGTTATCTTTTAGATTTCTAGGTCTATCATTTGTTAAATATTAAAATAAATTTTTTAATTCCACTAAGAGATATTTAATATTTTTAGCGGTTTTATTGTCTAAATTTACAATTTTTTTTTAAATTTTGATCACAACATATATTACTGTTTAAAGTTCTAGTTTGTAAAACCTTTGACACATTTTTTTCTTAGATAGTCACATATCTGGTATTATTTCGTAAATATATTCTACACATTTTAATACTTGTTCTTTTTCTATCCTTAATGGTCACTCATGAGCATCTTCTACAGCATCCAACAGAAATAATGAACAGTTTACATTGATTGTTTTATTTATTGCTATTTTCTTCAAAAGAAATATCACAAAAAATACATTCTTAAAAAATAATATAGTTTATAGCGAAAAATTTAAATACATTTAAAATTTAATTTTTAAGTTGATATATTTGCAAAATGATTATACTAATAATGCCATTGTTTATTTTTTACCGTGGTGTTTGTGAAAGCATGCATACATGGCATTTTCAAAACTAGTCTGCTTTCATAGGCGTGCGCAAGGGGTTAGGAGGGGCATATGGCAACTTTTTAAAGAAAGGATGTGGAATAACATTCAATGCTAACTATGGGGAAAGGCAGTAGATTATTATTTTCTGAAAAATATTCTTTTCTGTCAATCATCAGAATAAGCTCTGATAGTACACAGCCTTATATAAAATGTCATAAAAATTAGTGAAATTTTCCTAATTCAAAACATTAAAAAGGGAGTTTATTTACAAAAAAAATCTTTGACATCAGAAAAGTGTTGTTTATAGATAGATGGTTTATTCATGTATTTACACATGTCAATTTAAAGAAAATTTGTAAAATACTATGTCACATTTCACCTACATGCATACAATACCTATGTAATAGTTAGAATGTTATTATGGTAAAACAAACAGTAAATTTCATGTAAAAATAAATTAAAATAAGGTAGCATCTATATCGTCAATTACAAGAAATTACAATAGAGAAAAGATTGAAGGAATAATTGTAAAAATATTCAGACATTTCTAATTTTTGTGAGAAAGAAATTAAAATATTTGTCAAATGAATAAAAACTTTCATTTATTAAAATATCTTTTACTTGATTTTTAAAGTGTCTCAAACTTAGAGTATCATATTTGAGTTCATTTGGCAAAGCGTTGTAAAAATTTCCTGATAGGTATTTGTAAGAATTTTGAGGTCTTCTGAGCCTTACTTTTGGTAACCTAATGTTTTCTTTTCCTCTGGTATTATAATCGTGGTGAGTTTCATTTCTAAGTGTGTTATTAAGTGTGGTTTCTTTTCTGATATAGATTAAACATTCATGTATGAAACATGATGGAAGAGTTAAAATTCTGAATGTTTTGCAATGTTCAATGAGGCCTACTCCTGCCATTATTCGTATAACTTTTTTTTGTAAAATGAATATCTTATAATAGGAGATTTTAAGGTATTCTTCGGTTAGTTTATTTTTTTTAATTGCCTGATGATATAAATTGATGTTGATAAACACTGTGCTAAGTTGTCGACATGAGGTAAGAAGTTTAGGTTGGTGTCTAGGTAAACACCTAATAATTTTACTGGATTCTCGAGCGATTGGGCGTTTTTAAACTAAAAGTTTAGGTTTTGTGTTTTATTATTGTTAAGCGTATTACTATTGTTCCATGTTTGTATTAGGGTCTCTGATTAAGTTATTTTATTGCTTAAATTGATCTAAATGTGTTATTGTCACGTCGTCAGCATAACTAACAGGTTGTGAGTTACTATTTAAGTTAAACATCATGTCATTGACATAAATAATAAAAAGTATAGTTCCGAGAACGGAACCCTGTGGTACTCCATGTTTTATTAAAACAAAGTCTGAGGTTGTGTTTACCCATTTTAGTCGTGCTTTCCTGTTTGTTAAATACATCGTAAATAAATCTAAGATGCCGCCCCTGACCCCGTAGTATTTAAGCTTTTGAATTAGAATGTCATGGTTTACCATATCAAATGCGCGATAGATAAAGATACGACGCTCTGTCGGCTTCCTTTGATCTCTCACTACTGCCTTCAGTGACCTCGTCCCAGTTGTCCCTTTAAGAAGGTAGGAAAGTGACCTTTGCAAGCAGTATTCATAATGAGAAAAATCCATAATATACTTTGTTCATTAGACTATTTACACCAATCAGAGACATACCCCAATACTACACATGCACAGTGTTCACAGATAGTCCTTTAATGGTTTTTAAATTGATAGCATATATCTATCTTTCTTGAAAATAGGTCCCTCTCTCAATGTTGCATCTTCATTAATATTTGTTAAAAGTAGAAGAATATGTATTTACTTTCATTTTACCAATTTTTATTCCAAATATGAGCCATTTAAAATATATACCCCTCTATTGAAATTGTCTGCGCACGCCTATGCTTGTTTCTGCATAATCACAAAATATTATTATTAGCAGTTTTATATTTTTGTACTTTATTCCATGGCATAATCCATATACACCCTGGGGAAACTCCAGGGTGTGTATGTAGATTCCCAGTGGGGAATATAATCAGTGACAGCAACAAAAGAAATTCTACACTGGAGGCCGTTCGAAATTACCCTAAGCAATATACAGAGTGCACACTAGCCCTTCGAAATGTGGTATAATTTGGAAATGAATAAATATTAATGTCGTTTGTAAATTGTCGGTGTAACACTCCGAGTGCACTCTATTTTAACCACCTCGATGAGCACGTTAAAGTTTACTTGTCATGCGCAGATAAGCTCTCAGCTAAGATATTTCAAATACATTTTTTTTTGCGATGGGCATTGAATATTACAATTTCAAATAAAATTAAAAAAAAAAAAATTGTGGTCGATACGTAAAACATTACAGCCTGTAGACACTCTGTTGTGAAAGATTCAAATAGGAAAATTGTGTTGTATGATAAGTGTATCGAATAATGCAAGTAAGTTTGTGAGATTATTAGCTGGATTGATAAAAATAGGGACGACTATAGTAACAGTCAATTATTCTTGGCTTCAGAAAAAGACCTTTTCAGGGTTTTACTTCAAAAACATGTAATCACAACAATAGATATTTAAACACTAACATTTTAAAAAAACGTCCATGAAAAAAATATCAAGAAATGCATGTTAGCCACATCAAGAACAGAAACAGTAAAAAAAAAAGTAACTAATTTATACAAAACTTTACCTTTTGCGTTCTTTAAACAGAGTAATTAAAAGGTCATGTGATGTTATACCTATAACTAAACTTATACATATAAAAGATCTAGGTTAATTTCGAACACACTCCTGGAGTTCAACAGAGAACAATTAATTTTTCTGATTTAAATCAAAATGCGAACTGAGGATATTTTTACAAAATAGGATTCAATTTAAGTGTTTTGTAAGATTAGAAATGATATGGTGTGATAATGGGGCTAAAATTTGCCAATATAACCACTTTTTCAAATTTAAAATTGATTGAAAAATGACGACTTATGCCTATTTTCTCTTTGCACAAAAATGCCATGAAATAAACATTTTAAGTTAAAAATTTTGTGAGACAATCTATGGAATAATTGTGAAACGCAATAAAGCAATTTTTGTGTTCAAAACTGCTGTCACTTCTTATATTATAGTATGTTAGTTAATAAATATTCTATAATAGTCAAATAAATTAAAAAGACAAAAAATGTCACTTATGCAATTTATTTACTTGTAAGCGCTCATTA
The DNA here is from genome assembly GCA_029963845.1 of Rhamnusium bicolor. Classification (NCBI taxonomy): domain Eukaryota; kingdom Metazoa; phylum Arthropoda; class Insecta; order Coleoptera; family Cerambycidae; genus Rhamnusium; species Rhamnusium bicolor. The sequence goes on along the minus strand of JANEYF010000210.1, from coordinate 329,853 downwards.
TTTTGTCTCGAGAGTTTTTAAAAAAAATACAAATTTTTATTATAGCTAACCATTTAAAACTTAAAATTGGTAGAATTTATCATTTATTCATTGATTTTGTAAAAATTTAATCACTTTAAAAATAGGCAGAAAAACAGCAAATGTGTAGAAATTATCATAATTTTAATTAAATTCGTACATAAAATGGAAGAAAATTCTTTTTATTACATTTTGGTTGATTTTTATATAATATTTACTAAATAACATACTATAGGTGTAATATTTGAAATATTTTAATTTCCCACCAATTTACGGTTGGTAACAGATGTTAATAGGATCGCAGAAGTAGCATTTGTTTAGAGTTAGAGATGGGAATTTTAGTTCGTTTCGCCGAATTCATTCCTTCGGTCTCATTCACCTAAGTGAATCATTCAATTGAACAATTCATTTAATTCAGTAAGTCAGGAATGTTTTGTTTGTGGGACTGTCGTTAGTCGGTAGGTAATATCGCTGAGTCGGAAGTAAAGGAAAAGAAATACGTACTGAATCAAAATACATATTTGCTTTTGACAATATATCTACCGATCTTAATGACAGTAGGAATTGAAAATAAAAAAAGAAGTAAAGGTATTTCTTTCAGTAAATAACGTAGATTTGTATAGGTAGTGTAGGTACGTGTACATGATGTCTTTTTTTGGTGCATCATCGTCAACCTAAATTAAATTCATACTTTTACTATTCTCGTGTTTATCTACCTCTACCTTAACTTCCCCGTCCATCGCCGGCCGTGCCTTGCCGGCATTATATTCGCACCCGGCGAATATTAGAATAAAATATACTTCATAATTCATTGATTCGTAACTCCTACCTAGTAAGAGTGCTGATGTGATCAGTCTAACTGAATTAAAGAATTGGTTTCGAATCAGTGTACCTACCTACTATTTTTCTATACGGCCTTCTCATGTTGTTTTCGTTCACGATGAATGATTCATTTTGGCATTAAGGAATGATTCATTTTATCAGCGAGGTGAATAGTTCGCGAACTATCCACCTCGAGTTAGAGTTTAGAAATTACAATATTGGTTCTGTGTGAGCAATAGCGCATTTTTATGTGTATTCGAAATTTTTATAAATACAGTTGTTTTTCTTGTTTGAATCCTTTATTTTATGAGCTCCCTAGACAACCTACAATACTAAAATATAAGAAGTGGCAGCGGCTTTATTTATTCCATGGTGATCTTTGTGTAAAGAGAAAATCGGACACAAGTCGACCATTTTTTAACTGATTTTAAATTTGATTGTATAGGCAATTTTTAGCTCCATTAAAATAGCATATAAAAAACTGTGTATTACATTTTAGAAAAACAAGTTGATATCACCTCCGGTAAAACCGAAAGAACAAAAATCTTGAAAATAGCATCAAAACGTATTTTTATGTCTTATTAATAGAGTTGGCAAGTCGTACGGCTATTCAGTGGTGCAACAGCAGGTAGATACCTGGTGAGGCAATGACCGGCTGGCGGACAAATCAAAACGAGCCGCGAGACTAGTTCATTGTTGTGTCAAGGTGTTCACAGGCTAATTTATTCCTCTCCGTTATATTTTATGTTGTTGTATTGTTGCTAATTTTATTTGTTGTATTTTATTGTTGATATTAACTTAATAATAAAATATGTCAGACGTGCGCAAGGGTAAAAAACGGCCATAAGCTGACAAAGTGAAAAATTTATCAGTGAATACCCGGATTTATTCTACAATGGTTCTATAATAATTTGTAAGGTGTGCGACACAGACCTGATGTTCTGGGATAAATATGATTGTAGACGTCACGTAAATACTGTGCAGTATAAAACTAAAAAAAATTGCGTGCCTTGAAAACACAATTTATGCTCGATTTGCTGTTAATGCTGATTGCCTGTTATGTTCTGCTGCACATACGTGATAAACAACCATTTCAGCAGTTCTGGAATAAATACAATCCTCAGGTGATATTACCAAGTCACACAACGTTGCGTAACTATGTACCAACTGTATACAAAGGCATTGAAAATAAGATCAAATGTGTATCTAGACGACAGATCGTAAAAAAATTCTATTGTAGATGTTATCTTAAAACAACATTTCGACTATTACTAGCTTGCAAAAGACTGAGTGTTCTAGCAAAACAATTACGCGGGTGGTGCTAGAGACGTTAGAAAAATTTGATCTGTCAACAAGTGTTGATGCTTGTGACTGATGGTGCCGCGACAATGCGTTTGGTAGGCCGTTCTCTTCAAGAACATGGTTGTAGGTTGGTACATGTTATGTGTAAAGTGCATGCTTTACATCTTGTGGCAGAAATTATTCGACAAGGTTTTCTAGAGAATTTTATACTTGCATTAATAGCAAGTACAAAAAAAGTATTCCTTAAATCACCTAAACGTCCTCGCGCATTTCACAGCAAGTGTCCTGGTACCCGAACCACCACAACCAATTCTAACATGTTGGGGAATATAGTTGAAGGCAGCTTTTTATTATACTGAATATTTACAACAAATAAAAACTATGATACTACAATTCAATGCTGACGAGGCCAGTGGTGGCTGGTGGATTTAGGTTATGCCATATCTCAATGTTGGAGCATGGAACTCAAGCAATATTTTCTACCAGTACTGAATGAAGAAGTTTTGCAGAAAAAAAAATTGAGAAAAAAAGTTACAAAAATGCGCTGCCGACCCAGATTACTTCTAGACCATTAGTAAAATATTTGCAAACTATTTTTTTTCCTAATCAAGAAGGCAAATTTATCACCCTTTTTTTTTTTGGATTTCGAAAATTTTGATTTTTTATAAAGTTATGACATTTTGAAATTTACACAATGAAGAACTTAAATTTCAATATGTCATAACATTACAAAAAAATCCCAATTTTCGAAAACCGAAAAAAAAAGGGGATAAATTTTCCTTCTAATTACGAAAAAAAAAATAGTTTGCAAATATTTTCCTAATGGTCTAGAAGTAATCTGGGTCGGTAGTGCATTTTTGAAACTTTTTTCTCAATTTTTTTCTGTAAAACTTCTTCATTCAGTATTGATAGTCATGCCTTAAAATATTGTTTGGATTCCACGCTCCAATATTGAGATATTGTATTGACTAAATCCACCAGCCTCCACTGGACGAGGCTGCAATTATTAAGGAGACCCAGACAAAATTATAAGATATTTCCATCGAAACAGCTTTAAAAACTATTCACAAAAACTATAAAAGACTACATGACGCCATACAAAACTAACCGCGCATTGTCGATAGCGGAATCACAATAAGGGACGAAGTAAAGTGACTGCTACACTCTATAGGTGACGTAAAAAATGAGTCTGTTAGAGAAAAGTTCGCACGTGTTAAAGCAAAACACCGGTTTTACCATATTAAGACAAATTTGTGGTGGTATAACCCCAGATCCATTAAGTGGGTTCAAAGATTAAGTATGCCTGTATTACATCAATAGCTGTCGAACAGTCATTCTCAAAATATAAGCATATTTTTCAGTGAACATCACTCATGGAGACAACCATAGAAACATACCTGATGCTGCAAAATTTTTACAGATCTTCTCCAGTTTGTGATTACCAAGCTAGTTCATTAAGCTAGTTAAGAGGGTAAGTTGTGCATACATTGTAATAAATTGTTTATTGCATTTTTTACTAATTTCATTTATTATGCTTATTATGATGCGTATGCCTATATCTCGCTGCACATTTCTGCCAACTCTATTCATAAACATCAGCATGTTAAAACTGATAGAAAATATCAGCTGTTTCGTAAATCTGTGGAGCTAAGTTGTCCTTCCGACAGTTGTGAAATTAGTCAAATTAAAGAAAAAAATAAATGATGCAATTGCTGAAATAGCCCTCCAATGCAGCTAACTGGATTTAGCTCTCTGCTTAAATCTCACTTCACACCCAAATTTTTCCTTTTAAGTTACAACATACAATAAATAATCATTAAACTACTACATAGTTAAATTATCATTATTAACAAAAACAGGCAGTTGGGAAAACTTATTTTAAAAAGGACGTGTCTAGGGTCCGGAACGAGGGATTGTTAAAAAAAAAAAAAAAAAAAAAATTAAAGCCCGATGAGGCATGGTTTAATGAAAATGATTGGGAATTCCGCAAAATAATATTGAACCCAAATGCGGGACCATTGTTAGAAAATTACAATCCTGGCTTTATGTGTCCGCTTAATAAGTGGTGATGTTCACATGCGGCAGTGTGTCTACTATAAAGTTAGGTTATCCAGTTGGATTTTTCACATTTTGGTATGGATTATTACAAATTCATAATGGCATTAAATATAAATGCACATTTAATTCATATAAAGTACTATAAAGGGCTGTTGATTTATTTTAGAAAGAAATCAGAGTGCAATTCTCAAAACGAAATGCAAAAACATTAACTTTCGTAAAGTACCATGCCCCTAAATGAAATACCAAAAATTTTTCCTTTGGGAACTCTATCATTATACACTGTTTAGGCAGGAATACCTCTGATAATTTTTGTTAAGTACAAGTTTTGTAATCCGCATTGCATAATAAATAAAAAACATCGTGTAAATTATTTCTCACTATTTTGTGTGTAGATAAATACCTTGTTTTCAGTAAATCACAAGGTCGAAATTATAATTTTCTAACAACGGTCCTGCGTTTGGGTCCACCATTATTTTGTGAAATTCCCAAACGTTTTCATTAAAGCATGCCTCATTAGGATTTTATTTTTTAATAAAACAATCCCCCGTTCAGGACTCTAGACATGTCCTTTTAGGAAATACATACCAAAACTTCAAATGCATTTCATATTAATATGCTTACTCAATTATTTCATAAATAACTTTTAATTAACAACATATATTACAATTATTTTCCAAATAACTAATTCCTGCTGTTTGCCAATAACTATGAAAACTAAGGGATTTTGTGGTTGTAAAGTTTATTTCACTTATATGCAACCATAAAGATGTCGACACCTTTGACCGCGCGGTAAAGGGATCAAAGTTGCAGATGTTCTTTATGTTGCAAATAAGTTTGAACTGAACTGTATATTAATTTATACACATTCTAATTAAAACCAAAAAATTTATGAGAATTAAAGTTTGTTGAAGTTAAGAATCAATTTTCACTATATCTACAACATATATTTTTTCTTAAAATAATACAATCTTCTTATTTAAAGCCTAGTAGCGACAAAATTTTGGCCCTCTAATATAAAATGATTTGTTGATATTTATCAATATTAGTTTACCCTACACAATTTCTTGTCCAAGCCTTAAAATCTGTCATCCATGACATTAATCAGTCTAAAAATCGGTAGCAATTAAACATGTAAAAAATTTTATTGACTATGTCAATAGAACTTTAAATATGTCAAAAATATAGCTATTAATTATCAATAAATAATAGCAATAACCATGTCATGATAATACATTTAACGATTTCTCTTTATATACATCTGCCAATCATTTCTTGTGTCATCTGCAAAATAATTATCAATAGTGTGACAACAAAATAGTATTCACTTATTTGTTTGTTGAATAAACAACTTATTTTTCTGCCTTGTAATTTTTGCCTGGGGGACAGATTGTAATTGTCTTGGGACAATTTCATGTCTAGCTATGCTAGTAATCCTTGTAATCAAACTACTACTTTTACCAACTTGCTTACTGGTACCGCCAACTGCTCTAGGAAGTACTTTATTTCCCAGTACCCTTGAAAGAACTTGATCTCCATCAGCACTACCATCGTTTGCCAAATGCCGCAGCACTAAATGGATCTTATCCTCATGCTGTTGCTGGAGTAAAATTACTCTTCTTTCGCCCTCTAATCGAACTTGTTGTAATGTGTGGCTTAAGTTTTGCACACGGCAAGATAGGTTTTCATTTTGATTTTCATATTCCACCACTTGCATTTCTAGTTTCTTACTACTGCTACGTAAATCAACCACCTAAAAATACACAGTGACTATTCATTTACGCTATATTTGTCAACATAACAAAAATTCCTGTATATAGAGTGGGTCAGATTTTAATCGGGAAACTTAAAGAATTGATAGATCGTGCCAAAATTATACGGATTTGTCAGATAAACTTATAGCTAAAAATACTTAGTTTCTGAAATAGATGGCGTTAAAGTTTTATTTTACTTAGTTTTTCCCATATTTCTCCTGAAATAATTGATATCGATATGACATTGCATGCATCAGTACACTTCTCACCACAGTTTTCATCTCATTGGCAAAAGATGCATGTCAATTGTAGTGTTTTGATGTCTATGGAAAATATTGTACTGCCAATTACCTATCCCCGGTTTTGCATTTCATATAATGTAAGCTTAGTTAAATTCATTTTATCAGAAACTGAGCATTTTAATTAAAATCATATTATACTGGATACAGGACATAGTATGCTATGTATTTTTCATATTTTTGAAGATATAAATTTGAAATTTGGGAATTGCTAATAAGACATTAAAAACTCATATTTTCAACATTCTTGTTCTTCCGGTTTTACCTGGTGACCAACTTTTTTTTTTAATTAATACCCAATTTTTTATTTGCGATTTCTACGGGGCTAAAATGAAATTTCATTTTGGAAGAGCCAAGCCAAGATGGCCGAAGGTAAAGTTTTAATGAAAGATCTGTGCAATTATTGTGGCAATATCATAATAGTTACTCTGCACGAATTGTGTTGACAACAAATTAATTAATTTTCAACCACCAAAAAACACCTGAAAATGTAAGTAATGAAAGCTGTGAAGACAACCAACTTTTACCAATTCAAGATTTATTAAATGAGAATGAAGATCTCAAGAAATTAAACAAAAGTCTAAGTGAGGAAATATATAGATTAAAACGACAAATTAGTAACTTAAAAGGAGAAATAACAACTTATAAAAAAACACATGACAGTCACTAATAATCAATTATGTGCTGAAATTAAATCGTTCATACAGCTACAAATTGAACAAAATATAGGCCATTTCCAACAGAATTTAAAACAAGTAAAGTTTAAAATTAATAAACTTGAGAACATAAGTAAATTAGGAACAAATAAATCTGAACAACAAATTTCACCAAAAAAAGTGTACACAATAATAATTCCTCTAAACCAATGACCACCAATCATTCCTCACATGAATTAATTTCAAAACAAATGCAAATTATGAATGAGATTATTAATTTGGAACCTGATCAAAGGGCACTACTTTAAAGGAAGATGCCAATGTCATAGTGACAAATGATGATGGTTTCACTTTAATAAGAAACAAAAGACATCAAATACAAAACAACAATGGCTCAATCATCCCTAATGTTCAAAAAACGCAGGTTGTTCTTGGCACTGCTGAGGTTGATGATACTGTGTATCTAAGCAAAAAATATGATAGAAGAGAAAACTCAAACACTGATTTTCAGTTTAAATCCTCATATTTGCCTAGAGAATAATGACCCAGTAAAATGCTTAGATCTCATTCTTGATAGTAGGTTATCTTGGGAAGGTCATATAGATTGTCTATACAAAAAATTGTCTAGCTACTACCTTTTAAAAAACCTTTGCAATTTAGTTAATCAAAATGGCATATAATACAATGTGCTATGGTATTCTACTTTGGGGGAGATCTTCACATGCCTCTAAGATATTAAAATTACCAAAACGAGCAATAAGAACTATCAGTAATTCTAAATATGATGGATACATGTAGACCCTTATTTAACTTAGGCATACTTACTTGATCAACCAGTACATAATCAAATATATTATCTTTGCAGGAAACTATCTATGTGAATACCAAATCCAAACTAGTTATGATACCAGACCAATAATTGCTTCACATTTCCGTTTATCAAAGAACATTAATAGTTCTTCCAGTAAAATTATATAATCTTCTACCAAAAGAATGGAAGAATTTAAAGAATAAAAAATTTATTACATAAATCAAATGTTTTCTGAAAGAAAGTCTTTTACGAAATCAAAGAATTTATTGATTATTTTAGCACACCACTTCAAGATATTTAGCTTTATTATAAGTTTTTAATTATCTTAAATCATTTTATATATTTGTTCTTTTTTATCTTGTAATGTATTGTGACTGCATTTTATATTTCAACTGTATTGTACATATATTTTCGACTAATTAATTGGTCGTCTGTAATTGTATTGATGAGTGTATACAATTGTATTGTCTCACATGAAAATAAACTACTTCTACTACTATGTTTAGGTGATATTTTTTAAAAATTCTAATATTGGCAATTAAATTTTTGAAATGGGCTGAAAAACAGCAAATCCCTAGAAATTATCATAATTTTAATTAAATTCATATTATACAAGAAAATGGAAGAAAATTCTTAGATTAGCTACACTTTATTTGAGTTTTATAGAATATTTATTAAATAACATACTAAAATACAAGTGACAGCAGTTTTGAGTAAAAAATTTACTTTACTGTGTTTCAGCAATTATCCTATTGCTTGCGTCGCAAAATTTGTAACTTGAAGTATTTTTATTCTTTGTGTAAAGAGAAAATCGGATATAAAACAGCCATTTTCAACCGATTTTAAATTTGAAAAAGTGGTTGTATAGGCAATTCTTAGCTCCATTGAAATTGCAAATAAATAATTTATCGTTTCCTTTAAGGAAAAAAAAACTGCTGTCATTTCCGGTAAAACCAGAAGAACAAAAATCTTGAAAATAGCATCAAAACATGTGTTTTTATGTCTTATTAACAATTACCAAATTTCAGATCTTTTAAAAATATGGAAAATTTTGGGGGTTACATATCTGTGGTCTTCTGGAATATCAACAGCCAACAAGTAAAAATTTATATAAGAAATATCGAGTCCAAATTGATGTTACAGAAAATAATACTTAAAATTAACCATGTGTAGGCCAATTGTTTAAATACATATTTGGGTGTCTGGGAAACAAATTTTGCTTAATTTTTAACACGTGCAATTAGAACCAGTCTTAAGCTGTCTTAAGTTAAACCTATGCTGATAATGTATCCTCAATGGTGTTTTTTAGTTTAAGAATTTGTCACATTGATTAAAAGAATCTCATGTATAAATATAAGTACAGTCGAACTTCTCTAACTTCGAACCTCCTAAATCCCCCTCAAAACTGTTCGAGTTAGAGAAAATTTGAGTTAAGGAAAATACTTATGAAGTGAAGTATATATCAAAGGCACAGAAACATATTCCGGTTACAAATAATTTCGAAATATAGAAGTTCGAGTTATAGAAGTTCGACATCAGGTTATGTGAGGAAAACATCATAAATATCTTACCTTAGGGTACAGGTACAATTTGCCTTTCTTATACTATTCTTAACAGCAAAATAACTATTTTAAAATCATAACATAAATAACAAACCTTTTGAAAATAACTGTGTAGAAGAATTCTCATCTCATTTTCATTAAGCTTCATCAGTCTGTCCATCAGCATTTGATCACCTTGCTCTTCTACTCTCTCCAGTGCTCTTTCACTAATAGGTCTGTGTCCACAGATGACCTCATTTTTATACTCTATTGCCAAATCAATTGCCTCAATTGCTTCCTCATATTGTAAAAACTTTCTCTCATCAATATCATTTAAAATTTTTTTGTTTTGGGATTTTGCGTCAATTTTACATTTCTGTTCAAGGAGATATTCTCGTGTTTTACGTAAATTACGGATTTCATGTCTAAGGCACTCTAAATCTTCATTAGACAATGAAATATTAATACTGTTTTCAGTTATACTTGTACTGCTTGAACAAGATATTAATGCTACGGCTTTAAGGTCATCATTGCTTTTATTTTTTTCAGTACTGTTGGAATTATCTTTGGACATTTTGATCATTTCCTTGATTTGAATTTCATAATTCAATTTTCTTTTTCCTCTTTCTTTTTGTACTTCCTCAATTTTTCCAACTGCTTCTTTGAAGTACGTAAACTAGTTTGCAATTCTATTACTTTTCTACTTCCATCTTCAGTAATATTCTTTAAAGATTCGGCATCTTTCAATTTCACTTCTACTTCTTCCAGTTCAGTCTTGTATTTGCCCTCTAAATACTGATTCTTCTGCGTCTGGGCCTGCATCACTTTGTCTTGAGTGTCTTCATATTCTTTTTTTAGTTGTTGACATTTTTGTTCAATTTTCACATGTGCATTAGATTGCGTATCTTTGTGTTTCAACAACTGCTGCATTAAAGTTTCTTTTACCTTAATTGTGTGCTCTAAGTCACTAATTTGTTTATGGCAACCCTCTATTGCTGTAATTATTTGTTTTAATAATTTCTTTTTCATCTCGTAAGTCAGTGGACTTTCAAAACTACTCTTCTGTTCAGTCTCTGGAATTACATCTTCTTCGCTAAGTTTTAAAGAATTTACTGATAGAGAAGGTAGATCATCTACAGAATGAATGCTGCCTCTTCTACCCCTCGCTCCTTTGGAACGGTATGTATTACTTGAGCTATTTACACTGTCCTTAGCAAACGAATTATTATTATTATGCATTGCATTCGTTTTAAAAACTAATGAATCTGTATTCATCCGAAAAGATTCCAATAGGATATCCAATTTTTCAAGTAAAGTTTCAGATTCTTCTTCCTCTATTATACCTTCCTCACTATCACTTATAGTCTCAGTACTATCTTCAATTTCTTCTTCGATACGTTCTAAAGACCTGCGCGGTTCAGAATTTTCACTTAGACATTCTTCACATTCTTGCTTGAGAGTTAACCACTGAGATATTTGTTCAACTTCTGTTTTATTCAAACCACCATTTAACACTAGTTTTTGAAATAATTCCTCAGCATTTGAAACTAATTTTAACAACTGATTTGCAGCAAACTGCAAACCAAAAACATCAAAATTCTCTTGCAAGGTATCATAAGTAGTATATGAGTTCACAGTTACTATATTCTTAACTAACTGTGCACGTATAGCTAACTGTAAAGTATACATAGTATCCGTGAAATCATTTAATAATGGTGAAATGCAACCGATTACCAACGTTTTTTGCTCGCCCTCCAAATGAATCTCTCAGCAACGTTGTTAATACCGACTGAGCATATGGGATTTGATTAACATTAAAACGATTTACACAAGGATCTGACAATGTCATTATGCATCTCTGTAATGCTTGAAGACCTGGATCTATAGGTATAGTCTGCATCAACCCATTATTATCATACATCACAATTTTTTCACTACCAGCTAGATCAGCAAAACTAGCGGTAGAAATTCTATGCTGGACCATGGCATCAACTATCCACTGCTGTTCTAACGTAAGTGTAAACAAAGTATGAGCGCACTTACGTGCCACATTTGACATACCTAGTTGTATCAACTGAAAAGCATCCAAAATATCGGTACATTCTACACTTCCTCCACCCAGTAAATCTTGAACATTTTCACCACAAATCTGTGACCAAGTTACATGTACGGAATAATTTCGATCACGATACTGTCGTATCTTAGTGAAAACTTCCCTTATAAATCTTGGTATGATTCCATGTTCTGCCTCGCTTGAAGCAAAGTGAAAACCCGGACCGAATAACGTATATGTTTTGCCTGTTCTAGATTGCCCAATAGTTACAATGGAAACATCACATCCTTCCAATAAGAAGTTTACCAAAGGTGTAATAACAGTAGAAAATAATGTGTTTTGGCAGCAGTTTATTGGCAATGCATAATTCACTGGATATACCTGATTATTTGATAGCTGTATTGTATTATTTAGGGGGTTACTTTGTATGCAAACCATATCTCCATTATTAAATTCCATAGGACAAACCCTGATAGCTGTTTCGACATGAATTTCCATTTTGTAATTCTAAATTAATCAGTAATAAGGAGACGTAATATATTACACTCTAGTAATATAATCAAATCTGTCACTATATAAAAACATAACCTCTGTTAAATGAAGCGACAATTTGTCATTGTCAATCAAATTTTGACTGTACATGGTTGCCAAATAGTTGACTAATTTCAGTTTAAATAATCTGTGGTTTAGCCATTCGAACATTTGTAATCAGTAGTAATCAGTATCACTAATCAATCAATCAATCGTCAATTCATCAAATGTTAGGTGCTTTGTTTCGCCCTGGTGCTTTTTGGATCTTGATCCAAAAAGCACCAATAGCAATAAAGTATTTGTTAATTACTCAACATCTATAGGGGTTTACGAAAATTGGAGCGGTGTATACCGGTATGTGATGATATTTCAGTCATTAAAGTGAGATATGTGAGAGACAGAATGAGTACCGGCAGTGTTTATAACTTTATAAACACTGGTACCGGTATATACCGCTCCAATTATCGTATACCCCCTTATTGGTAGCTTTCGGATCAAAACGCGTTATGAATCTGTGATTGGAGTCGAAAGAAAGTAGCTGTTATATTTGTATACGATTTCTATGATTTAAAACACTGAACACTGATCGATCATCATCTAATATATCTGCATCAGTCACGTGACCTTCTCAGTTTGGAGTGGAAACAAAAATACCTATCTATTTGCATGCAAATTGTCAAACTGACAGCTATAGTGGAATAGCAAAATTTTCAAATACTTGAAATGGGCTAAATGCGAATGCAATAAAACCACAGTATGGGAATTTATAAATTTCTTTTTATTTTATGCTTGCAAACTCATGAGAAACGAACGGGCGGTCAGACGGCAATCTATAAATCGCGCCTCGCTGAATGACTTCAAAAGAGAACGTAAGATATGAGATGAGAACACGCTCTTCGTCGAATGCCATCTATTAGTTACTAGAATGTTATCTGAATTGATTTTGAAAAATTTATAATTTTACTACGCCCTTATTTACCGATAATTCCCGCCTAACGATAGGTCACATAATTATGCAATAGGTGGATGATTTTCATCTGTCAAAATATTCACCGCTGTCAAATAAAAACAATTTTGGGTGTAGTTACCGTAGTTAAATAACTTATATTGAAATCTATAAACATCCATTAAATTAATTATCTTTTTGAAGTTACATTGAACGTAATACAAATAATATGACCGCCCCAACAGCAGCTGGTGATGCAAATAGAGGAAGAAATGTAGCATATAAAGATAAAAGTAAACCTGCCGATGTAAGGACCAGCAACATCAATGCCGCAAAAGGTAAACAATGATTATAAAGAATTTATTATACTTAAACTGCAGTTTGAATATAATGCCCTAATTTAACTAATTTTTAAGTTTGTTGTTAATGTGGAATATATTGTTTAAAACATGCTTCATACATTACATTTAAAAATTACTTTAAAATTTCAGCTGTGTGTGATGCAATTCGTACAAGTTTGGGACCCAGAGGAATGGACAAAATGGTAATTAAAATATATCGAGAAATTACTTATTGACCGTTTTCTTTTTATCGTGGCAGCCATCCAGAGCTCTCCTAGGGTTTAGAACCCTTGTTTTGTTTGCATAGTGCTCAAAGGCCTCATTCCCAATTAATTTACTTTCCCCTTACCTCTCGAGACCCAGCATATTGCCAGGACCCTTATAAATGTTTTGAGGTTCGAATCGTTTATTTTGATAAAAGTAAATATATTAAGGTTTGGACAAAATGGTAAACAAAAGAAATACTATTAACTTCTACGATAGCATGAAAGCTCTTGCCAATGATTCCATAATGAAAGCAGTATGTTAGATGTTAGTAAGGAGCATTACTTGAAGACTAGCTCGTTACTTATTTTAATTTTGTTTTATTGTTTGTAATTAATATTTTTTAGATTATAATTTTGCAAACGCCTTGCTGCTTCATGCAAAAGGAAATATATAAGGTGGTAAATGCAAATAAAAATATCGATAGTATAATTGACAGTCTCTCGTCTAATAGTCTTTATCTTTTGTTTGGATTATTTTGTGAATTATGCAGAATGAGTAAAAACTGGATGGTTCGACCTCTTAAACCAGTGTTTTTTTTAAGAACAGCTGAGAGCTCACTGGAGTAGTAAGCCCCAGGGCTTCATGATCCTAAAAAGAAAGCCGTCAAAGTCTTATATTGAATATTTCTTCTCTGATTAATTTTTCCAAAATATTATAAAAGTGCTGTTCTGTATAATTTTTTGGTTTATTATATTTTTTTTATTATAATGCTTCTGTACTCCATTCATATGAGCACAAAAAATTGTTTACCTGGGCTCGTACATCGACCCTTTGTCAACCTTCAGTCATACATAGTTCTCTAGTATAGGTGCGTGGTGCAATATAAATGCTAGTGATGGGCATAATCGGATGATTTTAATAATCGGATTCTACTGATTCGATTATTCTAATCAAATGATAATTTAATTTAATTTTAATTCAGTGTAGCTGACCATGCTAAAATAACTTTTCTCGATTTTAGTGACTATAATAATCATATGAATTATTATGAATTCAAATTAACTTTAATGCGGTTTGGTGCACCGCGCTATAATATTACTCGTGTCGATTTGAGTCATATGAAGAACATATTCATTATGCTTTTAGAATGTTTAGTAAGGTGTGTTTTGTTTTGGCTATTGGTTTATTTGATCGTTGTTACTGTGGGTGTATAATTTAAAATTTTAACAAAAATTCGATTCAATTATTTTAATTCGTTTTCATTCGTTCTGTAAGCAGAATTTAGTATTCGTATTTCATAATTTATGGCCTGTATTTCCAGTTATTTTCCGATTATTTCTAATTTGAATTACAGAACAAAATAATCGAATTGTAAAGGTTATTTTAATAATCGGATTACAGGTTATTTTTAATTTGAATTATCCCATCACTAATAAATGCACAAAATGTATTTACATAATACAGCGCGCCTATGCTAGAATTTTTTATATGCTTATATGAGGTGCATGGACTATAGTATTAAAATGTCTAATGCTCGCAGCTGTTTTGTAGATATTGTGCAATTAAGAAATAAATAATAATAATTCTAAATATAGAAACTAATTTGAATAAAATGTCTGTTATAACATAACCAATGTTGTATGTATTTTTTAAAAAATCTAATTTTAGATACAAGCTGGAAATGGTGAAGTGACTATAACTAATGATGGTGCCACAATTTTGAAACAAATCAATGTTATACACCCTGCGGCTAAAATGGTAAGCTATTTTCCATCAAAGGAATATCATCGATTTCCCTTAGTAGAGGGCTGTTAAGGAATATGTAGTTTTAATCGGGGGGTGGGGGGTTGGTAATTAAAGTTTTGGATTGAATTATAAAAATTATGCTACTATACAGGGTGTCAGGATTGATTATACCATAGTGATAGGTAAAGAATTTTTATCAAATAGAACAATTTATTTTATGCAGATTGTTTTTACTGGTTTTGAGAGGCTTTTAAATTTTTTTAAATATACCTAAGAGTTTTTGAGATTGTTTAAAAACTGTATCAGGGCACTGTCACTAGTTAATGGAATTAAAAATTGTTTACAATTGCATTTTACCCCTGAAATGAAATTTTTCTATGGTCTGCTTTTTCATGTTGCTGCTGTATTTATTTATTTAAGTACGCAGCAGGCAATAGCCCTATTACAGAGTACTGAGATAAACAATGAGTTAATATGCATTATACATCATACAATTTAAAAAAGCTTGATTAAAAAGGAACAATTATACACTTAAAACAAATCTTTCACCAAGCGTTTTAAAGCATTTAAGGTGAGGCAAATACCTATATCACAGTTATCTTGAATTCTATTACAGATATTACACATATATAAAGAAGAGTTCATTTGATAATTTGTGTTGGCACGTTTCATATAAAATGTTCTAAAGGTTCTTGTAGAGTGAACCGGTACATTCAGATGTAGCATTGATAGAAGAGTCGTCAATTCTGCCATGCATTATTTTATGTAAATATGTAACGAAGCATATTTTCCTTCGTTTCTCAAGATTATGCAAGTTATATCTTTCTAATAATTGAGGTTTAGGTATTGTTAAATCATAGACTTTAAAGTGTAATAGTCTTAGTGCTCTATTTTTTATTCTTTCAAGATCATATACAGGGTGATTTACCTTAACATGCAGATCATTATTCAGTAGGTTGTCCCCACCAAAAGCAGTTAAAAAATGTGAAATTAAAGAAATATGTCAAAAAAATTTACCTTATTTATTTTGTAGCAATGTGCCATTATGTCAATATCATATCACAGTATTCCTGCGACGTAAACGCTGGCTTTTATTTTCTGCATATTAAGGTAAATCACCTTGTATATGATTTTAATAAAATGGATTCCATATTATGGCACAGTATTCCAACTGAGGTCTTACAAAAGTTATGTAAAGCTGTTTTATACATGTAAGATTAGTAAATTGTCTGTCATTACGAACGACAAATTCATACATCTTAGTGGCCTTGCTAGTAATTGATATAATGTGATTGTTGAAATTAAGTTGACAGTCAAATGTAATGTCCAAATCTCTCATGGTTTCAACCCTAACTAGTGTTGTTCCATTCATATTATAATTGAATATGACAGGATATTTTTTTCGATAGAAAGATATTTGACATTTGTTGATGTTAAAGAATAATTCATTTTTTAAGAGACCAATTGTAAATTTTATCTATATCTTTCTGAAGTTTAAGGCAGTCGTCAATTTTCTCGTTTCTAATATATATTTTTAAGTCGTTTGCAAAAAGTAAATATTTAGACGATTCAATTATTTCAGTTAGGCTGTTTATAAACATAAGGAACAACAATGGACCAAGGTTGGCACCCTGAAGAACTCCAGATAAAGCATAGAAATATTTAGATGCAAAACCATTCACATGTACTTTTTGCTTTCTATTATACAAGTAAGATTCTATGAGCTTAAGAAAATTTTGATGAAATCCAAATTAGTTTTTAAGCTTACTGAGAAGAAGACTAATACTGTGTCAAAGACGTTTTGAAAGTCTGTGTAAAGTACATCAACCTGACTTCTATCATTTAGTGCATTAAATATATACTGTGTAACATTACACAAGTTACTGACAGTTGATCTGTTTCTCATGAAACCATGCTGGTGAATTGATATCAGGTTGTGGGCCGAGTTAAAAATGACTTAATATGTAATATATTCAAATAATTTAGCAGGTACTGAAAGTACAGAAATAGGCCTAAAATTAATAATATTATTTTTATTGCCTTTCTTATACACAGGACATATCCATGTGTCTTTCCAAATTTCTGGAAATGTGTTGGTTTTTAAATTTAAATTAAATATTTAAGTAATATTCAAAAAACGGTGCATTTTATCGATGTTCATCAAGAGTACCTTTTCTACGTATAAAACTAAAATTTCATATTCTACCATCAAAAATAGAAAAAAGTTACATACAAAAAAGTTGGGGTTATTTTAACCCCACAACCCCCCCAGTTTGGGACAGCCCTGGATACAATTTTTGAATTATTTCCATTTCATCTTATTACAAATAAGTGTAGCGGCTGTGTAAATTTTCAGTATTTGACTTTTAGTGGTTTTGGAGATATTCGATAAAAACCTTTCTCAGGGGCCCATCTTTAGGGGCCTGTAGCTCCCTTAGGAAGCATTTTTTTGACCAATGTTTATATGAACTTTTTTTCCTATTTCTGGCTGTAGAAGCAGCTGGTAAAATATTGCACACTAATTTCGGGACACCCTGTATGCTGGGTATAAGAAAGTTATGTGCTGGCCACATCAACTATTTTGTATTTTGGTTAAGTAATCTTTGTTTGCATTGTTAATGCTATATTCAGGAATGAAATGCTACGTTTTATAATAAAATATTACGTTTTATTCTGTTTTTGTCTACATCTGATAATATCTGAAAATAACACTTTTCTTCCATTCCTGAAGGTGATACATACAGTAAGAAAAATATGTAAGGCAAATCATCGTAAAAATTTAAATTTAGGTTTAAAATATAATCCTAAACAATTTTTCTTATTTCATTAACTTATCACAAATTTTTCTCATGAAAGTTTTCAAACAGTCTTAAATAAAAAAAAAGTATAAGACGATCCAGAATTTCTCAATGGATCCCAATTTTAAGATGAGCAAAATAATCTGCCTGCAAAAAAAAATTATTCCATCTAAAAAAATTCACACATCATATAATGAATCTCATGACACCCTGCATTTGAGAAACTTATTGTATTCAAATAACTTGTACTCTTCTAGTTAGTCGAGTTATCTAGAGCACAAGATGTAGAAGCTGGTGATGGAACTACATCAGTTGTAGTAATTGCAGGAGCTTTATTAGATGCTGCAGAAAAACTCTTACATCGTGGCATTCATCCTACAGCTATTTCGGAATCTTTCCAAAGAGCAGCGCTTTTGGCCTTAGAAGTAAGAAAACTTAATAATGTAATATATTTTGCAAATTTTGAACTAATGTATTTATTTATTCTAGATTCTAAATGACATTTCAGTACCAGTCGAAATTACTAATAGGGAACTATTGATTAAAAGTGCCTCCACCTCCCTAAATTCAAAAGTTGTATCTCAACAGTCTAGTCTATTGGGACCTTTAGCTGTAGATGCAGTTCTTAAAATAGTAGAACCAGGTAAGAGTTAAAGAAATAGAAATTGTATTAGTAAAGTAATGCAATTTTTACAGTTATTTACTTCATCATAAGGTACTTGATAATATCGTTTTTAGCTTTACTACTATTATCATGACGTTGGATTTATTTATCTATATTAATAATAATATCATTTATTTAGTCTTGATTACACCATAGTGCTTAGCCACGTCCTGTATTATCCTTGCATATAAATTAAGTCTAATTTTATAAATAAGAATAAGGTATATAAAATATATTACAACTTGGTGGGAATAGATCAATTAAAACAGGAAAACTACTGTTTTAATGTAGTTGATGTTTCGCACCCTTATGACCAGTTAAATTGAGTTTTTCTTGTTCATAATTAGTAATACATAGAGTTGGCATAAATGTGCAGCGTACACATCATAATAAACGTAATAAATGAAATTAACTAGTAACAAAAGCAATAAATTCTTACAATTTATAACAATGTATGCACAACTTACCCTTTTAACTAGCTTCATGAACCAGCTTAGTTATCACAAACTGGAGAAGATCTGTAAAAACTTTGCAGCATCAAGTATGTATCTATAGTTGTCTCTGTGAGTGATGTTCACTGTGGTGAAAAAATATGCTTATATTTTGAGAATGACCATTCGACATCTATTGATGTAATAAAGGCATACTTAAAATAGTCTTTGAACGCACTTAACGGATCTGGGGTTGCACCATCAATACCACCACAAATTTGTCTTAATCTGGTAAAACCGGTGTCTTGCTTTGAAACACTTGCAAACTTTTCTCTAACAGGCTTGAATTTTGTCAGGCTCTTCTTAATAGCTGCAGCCTTGTCAGGATTGAATTGTAGTATCACAGTTTTTATTTGTTGTAAATATTCAGCATAATAAAAAGCCGCCTTCAACCATGTTCCCCAACGTGTGAGAATCCGCTGTGGTGGTTTGGGAATACTGGGACACTTGCTGTGAAATGCGCGAAGATGTTTAGGAGATTTAAGGAACACTTTGTACTTGCTATTAGTGCATCTACCTCTGGAAAACCTTGTCGAATAGTTTCTATCACAAGATGTAAAGCATGCACTTTACACGTAACATACAACCATGTTCTTGAAGAGAACGGCCTATCAAACGCATTGGTCACAAACATCAACACTTGTTGACATCAAATTTTTCTAACGTCTCTAACACCACCCGCGTAATTGTTTTGCCAGTACACAGTCTTTTGTTAGCTAGTAATAGTGGAAATGTTGGTTTAAGAGGGTCCAGTACACGTACTACAACATTTACAATGGAATTTTTTTGCGATCTGTCGTCTCATCAACACATAACCACAGCCGTGTATTTTTTAATACACATTTGATCTTATTTACAATGTTTTTGCGATCAGTTGGTACATAGTTGCGCAACGTTGTGCGACTTGGTAATGTCAGCTAGGGATTGTGTTTATTCCAGAACTCCCGAAATGGTTGTTTATCGAGTATGTGCAGCAGAACATCACAGGTAATCAGCATTAACAGTAAATTGAACATAAACTGTGTTTTCGAGGGCACACATTTCTTTTATGCTGCACAGTATTTACATGACGTCTACAATCATATTTATCCCAGCACATCAGATCTGTCACACACCTAACAGATTATTGTAGCACCATTATAGAATAAATCTGGGAATTCACTGAAAATTTACTCGCTTTGCCAGTGTATGATCATTTTTACCCTTCACGTCCATCTGACATATTTTATTATTAAATTGTATCAACAATAAAATACAGCAAATAAAATTATCAGCATTACAACATAAAATACAACGAGGAGGAATAAATTAGCGTGTAAACACTGTCACATACAACAATGGGCTCGCTTCAATTTGTCTGCCAGCCGGTCATTGCCTCACCAGATATCTATCTACCTACTGTTGCACCACTGAATAGCCGCATGACTTGCTAACTCTAGTAATAAATTAAGAAACAAACGAAAACTGGTCCAAGACAGGTTGAAGTAAATACAACATAAAATACAGAAATGGTTTTTAACTTCATGGTGCACAGCAAATATATATTTGTTCATTATAGCGAAGCATTTGTTATATCTGATTCATAATAACAGATCACTGTATTAAAGTATGCTTTAAGTTATTTCTCTTTTTAGGTAATTTGTTGATTGAATCATTTACTACTTATTTCTTTAGGTCATGAACAAACCTGCAACCTCTCTGATATTAAAGTGATAAGACAACTAGGTGGCACAGTTGAAGATACCGAACTTATTGAAGGAATCGTTTTTCCACAAAGATCTTCAAATGTTTCTGGCCCTAAACGTATTGAAAAGGCAAAAATTGCTTTCATCCAGTTTTGTATTTCACCACCCAAGACTGACATGGATCACAATGTAATTGTATCTGATTATGCCGCCATGGATCGAGTGCTAAAAGAGGAAAGAGCATATATTTTAAATATAGTAAAACAAATCAAAAAGGCTGGATGTAATGTTCTTCTTGTAAGTTACATAACAATTAAAATTTACTTTTCTAAATATGTGCATTTCAGATTCAGAAATCAATTCTGCGAGATGCAGTTTCTGATTTGGCACTACACTTTCTCGACAAAATTAAATGCATGGTAATTAAAGATATCGAAAGAGAAGATGTGGAATTTGTGTGTAAATCGTTGGGTTGTCGTCCAATTGCCTCATTGGATCATTTCGTTACAGAAAATCTTGTGACGGCCGATTTGGTTGAAGATGTGGGTGTGGGTGGTAGTAGAATGGTCAAAATTACAGGTTAGTGTTTAATCTCGTTTTGAAAAGTTTCTCTTCTATTCACCAATAACTTTTAGGTGCCCAAAATGCTGGACGAACCGTTACATTACTTGTCAGGGGTTCTAACAAACTAGTTCTCGAGGAAGCCGAACGTTCATTACATGATGCACTTTGCGTGATTCGTTGCTTAGTCCGTAAGAAAGCACTCATTGCCGGTGGTGGTGCCCCAGAAATCGAAGTAGCCCTTAAGCTAGCTGCTCGTGCTAATCAACTTGAGGGAATCGATGCTATTTGCACAAGAGCATATGCCAATGCTTTGGAAATTATACCTTTTACTTTAGCTGAAAATGCTGGTCTTAATCCTATTCAGGTATTTATAAATTAATTATTAAATCATTTTGTAGAATCACATTTATTTGGGTTAAAGAACACTTATTTATAGTTGGCCATGGTTTAGTTAAAAAGAAAATTTTGTCTCTTTCAAATTATATATCGTGTGTGGTCGCTTTTGATGTGTTAGTATTTAATAGCGAAAATAATCTTTTAGTAGATTACTTTTGGTTTTTTATTTTTATTCCAAAATAATCTTTTAGTAGATTATTTTTTGCATTTTTTTATATTTATTGCAAATAGGCGTGTGTCATCTATGATAGCGTTTATCCGTTTGTCAATAAACTGCATAATAATTTTGTTTCCGTCATAACTACACCCCATTTAATTGTAAAAGTGAAGATGTCTTATGAAAATTATGAGAAATATGATTTGCTAGAATGCTTTATTCAAAGTAATAACAATTGTGATGTTGCATCCGAAATATACTTCAATCGCTGTCCAGAAAGAAGTCAACCTAATAAAGCTATTTTTAAGAGGTTAAAAGAAAATCTCATTAATTGTGGGTCCTTCAACAAGTCAAGACCAAAAAATCAGATATTTATATCTAATTTTATAATAGATTACAATTACAAAATAAAAATTCAAATTAAAGTAAATGTTAAAACTGATGTCCGTTATGTTCGATACATAAATTACACCTCTTCATAACACTCTGAACTGCATTATAAATATGAAGATTTGAAATGGAATTCACAGTCTATAAAATTTTGTCCGAGTTCATTTATGTCAGTACTGGTTTTCTTGTATAATGTCTAATGTGATCCCAAAAGAAAAAATCCAGTGGCATTAAGTTAGGTGATTGTGGTGGCCATCTCACTGGTCCGTTGCTTCCCATCTAATTATTTCCAAAATTGGTATTTAATAATTCTGAAATGGTCCTGATATTATGAGGTGGTGCACCATCTTGTTGGAAGAACTGATTTCTTGCCTCAAGTAGATTGTCCATAAATTCCTCGATAATTTTCTGGGTGAAGATTTCGTAGTACCGTTGGCCATTAAGATTTTCTTGATATATGTGATATGTTAAAACACGATTGCCACGTAGAACACACCAAACACTAAAACCAAAGCGCCCCTGAGATCGCACATCAACGGTATGGTGAGGGTTCATATCAGACCAATAGTGCTTGTTATGCCTGTTGAAAATTCCTGCACTGCTAACGTAGGCTCCATCTGACCAAACTACATTTCTAGAGAAGAATGGATCTTGTTGACTTTTTTGAGGATACCATACCTATGCAAAACTCCAATCGTCGGTGAAGATCAGTTGGTTGCAGGTGATGTTGTTTCCTTATTGTATAAGGCCTGAATTTCTGTGTCTTGAAAATACCCAAAGCTCGACGTCATGAAATTCCAGAATCAGCATCAATTTGACAACTTGAAATTGAAGGATTTGCAACCGCCATTCCAATTACAGTTATAAAAGCTTCTTCAGCATCTTCAGTGTTGTAATTTTTTTTGTCTTGGCTTGTTGAAGGACCCACAATTAATAAGATTTTCTTTTAACCTCATAAAAATAACTTTATTAGGTTGTCTTCTTTCTGGATGGCGATTGAAATATATTTCGGATGCAATATCACAATTGTTATTGCTTTGAATAAGGCATTCTAGCATATCATATTTCTCATAATTTTCATGACATCTTCACTTTTATGATTAAATGGGGTGTAATTATGATGGAAACAAAATTATTAATATGCAATTTACTGACAAACGGATAAACACTGTCATAGATGACACACGCTTACTTGGAATAAATATAAAAAAACGCAAAAAGTAACCTACTAAAAGATTATTTTTGCTATTAAATACTTACACATCAAATGCGACCCCACATGGGACATATAGTTTGAGAAAAAAATTTCGTTTTTAACTAAACCATAGTCAACTATGATTCTTTTAAAAAAAATGCAACTTTATGCCATAACTCGAAATTGCACCTTTTTCTTTTAGTTTTCTCGACGCCACTGTATTATTCAGTAAAAAGCGCCTCTAGAATATAAAAGTTGCTTTTTTATAACTTTACAAACAACCAAGATATTGACATGTCTAAAAGTCGAAAAACCGAACTTTTGTTTATAACCCGAAAACAAAAGACGATGCAAATTTTTGTTTTCGTCAGTGAATTTGTCTCAAAAAAAGAGGTAGAGAATGTGTCTTCCATTTTTTTGTATCTCACAGTTATCGAGTTACCTATACAAACATCGAAATTTGCCCACTCTGTACAGTTTGCTCATACGAACGCGAGAATATTTGCCGTGATGTCATAGTTCTTTTAAAATTCGAATTAACACAAAAGTGCATTAAAACAATAAATATAACATGCCATAAACCATGGTTTTGTGCATTTGCATTGTTATTATTGGACTCTCGACAATAACAAGCATCCCCGCCAAGATGTTCAGTAAGTAATTGGTTCTTATAGCTGCAAGTCGTCTTGATGAAAACCTTAAATTTTTTGTTCCCATTTTTATAAAGAAAACTGATTTATCGCACAGTACATAAGAATATTTTATCATTTCATATTGTTTGGGAATGTTTCATTAGATGTTTTCAATATATTGTTATAACTACATGTCTCTGAAATTTATCACCACCTACCGATCTCTAATTATGAGTGAAGCACCGTTTCCCTTGCTCACCCCATAAGTATCCAATGGTATTACCAAATAAGTTTTTTTATTGGAAAACCAGTTCTAGTCTAAAATGTAATTACTGATTATATAACTTGAACAAAAATGATTTTTTTTTTTTTTCAATATCTAGACCGTCACAGAATTGAGAAACAGACATGCAAAAGGTGAAACTTCTGCTGGCATAAACGTTCGTAAAGGTTGTATTACCGATATTTTGGAGGAAAATGTTGTTCAACCCCTCCTTGTGACCACATCTGTCATGAGCTTTGCTACAGAAACCGTTAGATCTATATTGAAAATTGATGACATTGTAAGTATTTAATAGTTCTTATTTTAGATTAGTAGCTACGTATTATTAGAATCCGAATCACTTTCTAATTTGGAAACAGATTTTTTTTTTCATACGACTATTTTTGATGTCATAATTTCTAGTTAAATGTATAATAAAATGATTTATTTATTTTTTCAGGTAAATACCTTCACATAGGTCTGGACTTTTGTTTACATGTTACTAACTTATTCATCTGTTCAGTTCATTTCAGCTTTAATTTTATAGACTAGTATACTTACATTGTTTGAATGTATTTTAAAATTACATTTTTCAGAATAAAACAATAACATCTAATTTTAATTTTTATTTTAATAATTAAGAAGAAAAAGGATAAATAAAAAATTTCACAGTTTTAACACATTTTAAAATATTTATAATTTAATAACTATTTAAGTATTTATGCACATTTATAATCTACTATAAATAAAAATAAATTATCTAGAACATCATTCTTTAGCTTTTAACTGTTTAAGTATTTGATCTGCAACAACTTTAGTAGCCTTATCTGCATTTGGAATTAAAAATCTATCCATATCAGATATTTTAAGGTTTTCCCCATCTGGAACACCGTACTTGAAGGTAATAAGTTCTGGATGGCGTTTCCTTGCAGTAATCTTAACAATAGCTGAAAGTGGCCTCTTTACTATAACTTCTGCTGCTCCTTTAATATCCGGTACTTCTCGCAGAACTATAAGCTCGGTTTGTGTTATAATTAAATGGCTTTTATACATAAAGCCGTTTAACTTAACCTCTTGGCATGGAAAATGCTCGATTATTTCAGGATTTCTTAAATATGTCTGTATCTGGACTAATTCCTGCTGTTCATCGTCAATATGCTGAAATAAAAAGTAATGTTACTTTGCTAAACGATCTCGTTCACACACTATGAAAAAGCTGAATCGTGGCTTCAGTAGCTTGAACAAAAGTTGTCAGTGGCATAATTCACAATGATCAGAAGAAAATAAAATATACTAGAAAATAATTCCAACAGTTTTAATTTTGAGGACAAAAACAAAAAACTTTCGCTTTTTCTAATCTATTATATATTTTTTTTAGAAATTACTAAAAGTTACATTTTTAAGAATGCTACCTTTTTCTTTTTTTGAAAAATTGTAAACAATATTTTTCTTACTACTAGGACATTTTTATATATAACTATATACAGGGTGGGGCAATAGTGCGTACGATTTCGATATCTAGAGTTCTATGATAGTTAGGAACTTGATTTATACACATACATTAATTAGACAAAAAAAGCCTATAACCGGAAATTGTTTTCGAATATACAGCCAAGACGATTCTACAGGGTCAAGTAACATTTTTTTAAAAAGTATATCAACATTTTTTTTTAAACCTCTGTGGCCTCCTTTCACTGTATTATTATTGATTTTCTCCCAACCACTTTAATGTAATGATTTTTTTTGTTGAAATTATGCCATTTACACGTGTATATTAAAAATACCACTACAATTATAACTACTCGATTTTAAGAAAAAATATGTCTCACAGCCATTTTCACTTCCTAAATGTATACAGGGTGGCCAAAAAGGATTTTTAAATTTACAACTTTTTGAACTGTTTCCTCAATTTTTTCAAATGGTATATTATGGACGATGTGATGTAGGATTGAAAAACGAAAATTTTTTTTGTATGAATATTCCTATGGCTATTTGTGACCATTTTCAATTTATTGAATAAATACTGCAAAATTCAGCAATAAAAACTAAAAATGAGGTTTTTTTCAAATAATTCAAGAGAAGGTATTATAATAAGCGTGTTACATGATGCCCATAAAAACATCACACTAACAACACTCCAAAATTTGAGGGAAAAGATAATAAATGCTTTTAGAAGTATTACTACAGCAATTTTATGAACACTAGAAATCCCATTCCAAAGACGCATAGAAATATGTGTCAATCAAAATGGGCAACATGTGGAGTACTTTTTATATTTTTTCTTAAATTACAAAAAAAAAATTTACAAGTTTAGTGAGAGGTATGATAATATATTTAATACAGTTTAGTATTTTCATGTTGATATCATATGCATCCTTATTTTTTATATTTTTGAGATTATTGATCATATTGAGCAGTTGAATATAAGACATTTCCCAAAATTTACATTCCTCGTGTGAAAGATTTGTAACTGAGTTTTGTAAATAATTTTCAAAATTGTTAACATCTAGTGGTACAGAATTAATTAAATTTTGAGCAATATAGTTATTAAAATCATTTGGAGCAAGAGATACTGAAAGGTTTTCTGTAATATTATTGTTTTTTTTATCAAGTTCCACATTGCTTTTTGTCGATATTTGCTCCGCTCAATGTAATTATTATTTGCAGTTTTCTTAGCATTTTCAAGTTCACTCTCTTGTAGATACGTTTCTTGTTTTTGATTAATTCTTTGAAATCACTTGATTATGATACATCCAATGGCACTTTTTATTTTTGACCAGTTTTGTGACATCTTGACTGGTCACGATGGTCCTAATAATCACGGAAACATTGTGACCGGTCAACTACCCATTACTAATATTTTGTGTGATTGACTCTTATTCGGCACAGATTGTGTAAATTTCAAAAGATTCAAAAAGGCGCTCATTATAAATTATAAATTCTTAAATTTTATTACTTGCCTCAACGTTAGCGACGTTATCGTGATCGTCATCAATACTGAAAACTGGTGCAACATCTCTATACCTTTTACCAATCCTATCACTACTAGAAACGTGTCTTTCTTGTGTCGGACTGTTATTAGGATTTACAATATAGTCAAACAATCTCTCTTTAACTTCAGCAGACTTTGACTTCATTGCCGCAGATATTTTGCCAAACAAATCACTGGATTGTCCCATTTTTGCATTATTTTGGGAACTTTTTAATAGGTAGTTAGGAGCACACACAATACAATTTCTAGGATTATGATCTTGTAGAAATTCATCGATGTTATCCGAAAAATAATTGTGAATAGCTATATATCCACCAGTAAGTAGAGAAACATATTGTGTATGTTTCTGTAAGAAAGAGGCCACTACCATATGTGTATACTGATCTTCTTCATTACGACCAGAGCCAGAAAACATAAATGTTCTCCACCTACAAAATGTAAAAAAAAATATTAATATTCAAATACAAACTAGAAAGCAAGGTAAGTATTTTAACGATTATCTGTGTCACAAAAATCTTAAATAAAAATATATTTAAACGGCACTGTTAAATTTGATAATGATCATAATTATGTATACATAATTCTTAATGCCTACTTACATCTTTTTGTATTAAAAAAAAGTATGTATATTTTCCAAAAATAGTATTTTAAATTTCTGGAAATTTTCCATAATGGGAGGAAAATAGTTCGGAAAATATACATCAATAAAAAAAGTAACATTTTTGTTAGATTTTATAAAATGATATTGAGGCCATCATTGTCAAAGAAATATGCAATAGAAAAGTATATTCACCGACTCTGAGAGTGCATCAAAACAAATACGTGCGTTATTCAGATGCGCCTAGTTCACAAGAACCATTCATACATACAATTTTGACTTTGATAAAAAATAATGTCAACGTCATTTTACATCGGTTTGCTTCAGAAACCAATAAATCAATAAATATCAGTCGTTTTGCTGGCATAGTGAAGATATAAATGTCATGTTTATTTGAGAAACCCAACAAGTCCAAATGTTCAATTTTTTTCTGAAAATAGGAAAAGGCAATGATAAATCATGAGTAAAATGGTAAGGAAACAGACAGATGTACAATGGGTCCATGACTATACTTTAAATATTGTTGAAAAGTATCGGCACCTGAAAGATATGGTTGTATAAACATAATTATACCAAATTATGTATTATGTATTGAGTACTATTTGGGCTGGAATTAATTATTATTAAGCAGTTCGAAAGTGAAGCCGTATTCTTTTGACTTTCGATTTCACCAAAGTGACACACCGTTTCTGTAAGGTCACCATTTATTTGTTATATGCTATCATTATTAATATATTGTTTTAATGTTAATACGGTGTGAGCACGTTCATTTTTTCTAATAAAGACGTGAAAGTGGATATAAAAAAACATAATTATAAATGGTGTTTTCTCAAAACATGCTTTATGGACATATTGGGTTTCTTAAATAAGTGATTCAATAATTAACAATTCATTTAAGTCCAAGAACAAATTCAAATAAGCTTTTATGTAAATTGTATACTGAAGCAGCAATATTGTTTGCAACCACATGTGAAATGCAAGGAATGATGACGGCGCTACATCACAGTCATGGTACAATACGTAAATTTGTTTATTTTGATGCACTCTCAGAACTTCGTAAATATACTTTAAGATGTGTAGTACATTTATTATTTATTTATTTATTTATTTAGTCACTAATTCCCTCACCATAAGCCTTCACTGTCTAATTTTCCATCACTGTAAATATATGGGAAACAAATTTGCTTACCTGCACTTGAATTGTGAGCTAATGCTTGTCTTTGGGCACTTAATAAACCTTGAACTGCCGTTGCAAAAGCACTGGGTTCTTGTAGCATTAAATTACAGTCTAAATGAAAAGCAGTTGGTAAATGTCCAGCATTGTAATGTTCAATAGGCCTGCAATCAACCAAAAAGAACCTAACAGCATCAACAGTGGTGGTCTCATGAGCTGAATTTTCAACTAACTCATGTACAGACACTGGCAAACATAACGCTTGAGATACTAACACCGAACTGTCCCCTCTTCCATTGTATAAAGTTTGCATAAGATCATTTCTAAAAGAAACGGGGGTTTTAAGTGCATAATATTGTGCTAGAGTGCAAAAATCAGACACATCATCAGCTTCAAGACCACAAGGCATGTTTGAAAGACTAGTAATTATCTTCTCCCTACTTTCATTTTTCATTGAAATTATCTGATCACGAGCATTAATAACCATAATTAATGACAGGAAGAATATAAAAAAGGGATCAGACTGCTGAAAATAATAATCCCACATATTTATCACTACTTCGAGATTGCACGTAGCAGCAAATAATGACTGAAACCATGAGAGACAATATTTTTCTGGAGTTATCCGTTTTGTGTCCAAAAACGAACACAATTCTGGATCATGATATAATAATAACAAACGTAAAATATGAAAGGCGTTTCCATCATTCTGACAGCTTTGTGGTATGTAAGTATCCCGTATTGCTTCAATAGGTTGTAAGTTGTAGAACGAGGTACTTTGAGAGTAAGAATTGGCAGCAACAGTTCTATCCATCCATTATTGCGCACATATGGAACATTTCTACTTTTACAGTAAAAAGTGAGGATAGATTCCAAGTCGGAAATTACCGAGAGTTTGTCTTCCTCATCATTTCCAAGTTTTGAAACAAAATTTGTGCAATCTTCTCTCAGAGTAGTTTGGTTTGGTAAATCATACACTTCATTAAAATGATCTAATTGACTGCCTTTGTCCCGTACATCTAAACATATCTAAAAAATAAATTCTATGGGAAGAATTTCTTTAAAACAATATAAAATATACAAACCAAACATACCTAAAAAAATGAGTTATATAAAATCTCATTTTATTACTAATTATATATCTTGGTATCTAAACAAATGCACAACACAGAATTTAATAATGAAGGGCAATTTAAAAATAAAAATTATGCAATATGATTTATAAGGAAATGTGAAAGTATTAAGTGTATTGTAGATGGTAGAAAAAAGAGGTATTGTTGGAATTAATTTAATCAAAATAGAATTTTTAGTTCTACAAAATTAACCTCTGTATTTGAACATACTGAAAATACACATCTCTGGGCCTGTGCCATTTCAAGTTACAGCGTGAACCACATATAGAAATATCGACTTTTTAAAATACATATTTTTTTTAATTTGCTTTACGGTTAGAACAAAAATAATATCTTATGTGTCTTTCTTTCATCCACAGCTCTCAAATGAGTATCAATACTATGAGTCAGTCTACTCACCATTCACAAGAATGACATGAAGATCATAGTTGTATCACAAAAGAAATTTTGTATATTATAGTACTGTTTATTGAGGATAGTTTTTAAAGTAAGCTTAAGTTTGTTTTTTGGACGACTTCTTTGAGTACGGGGAAAACTGTTGTATATTCTTGATACTGAATTCAGTATTTTGTTGTATACATATATAGTTACATTTTTCAGATATAAGATCATTTTTGTTTCTGGTTGTGTAATCATGTTTTCTATCACAGTTGTTAAAGAGATGTTTATTTTCAGTTACAAATATTGCAGATTGATAAATAGCTAGATAATGGTAAAAATTTCTCTTTTCAGTTTATTTCATGTTATATATACAACGTAAGTATTTTTTTTTGTAGTACAAATATCCTTTGCATGCCAACAAAATTTCCCCAAAAAATAATTCCATACCTTATTCTGGAGTTTATATATGCATGAGAGGCTGAGAGTGATGCATCAGTACTTACATTTTCTGAAATTACCTTTAATGCATAACAGTAACTGGCAATTGCTAAGTAATCTATATGCAGTCTAACCGTTTATCTATAGATCGAGCCAACCCATTAAATACACGACTAGCGATATGCGTAGTTTACAGTCGCCCGTCTGTTGCCAGTGCGAATGTCAGACGAGCCTTCTTACAGTAGGTTAGGATATTACCTTTCTCAAGAAGGAAATCTTTCGAGCATCTAGTTTGAATTATTTATTTATTTATTTACATATTATTTTATGTTTTTTAGAATTACTTTTTGTTTCGAAAATATATATATATATATATATATATATATATATATATATATATATATATATATATATATATATATATATATATATATATTTTATATATATATGTTGTTTTTCAGGTTTTCGCGGGTGGTGAATGTTAAATTCGTTTTCCGGGTATACTCCCGCGTAGGTGATAGGTCCCGAGAGGGACCATTTCAGTTCGAGTTACCAGAAGCCGCAGTAAGCAGTTATCTGTTAGAACCTGAAGATGGCAGATGAGATTCTGCCGAAACGTCGTTCAGACAACTACGGTCCCTCTCGGGACCTATCACCTACGCGGGAGTATACCCGGAAAACGAATTTAACATATATATATATATATATATATATATATATATATATATATATATATATATATATATATATATATATATATATATATATATATATATATATATATATATATATATATATATATATATATATATATATATATATATATATATATATATATATATATATATATATATATATATATATATATATATATATATTTATATATATATATATATATATATATATATATATATATATATATATATATATATATATATATATATATATATATATATATATATATATATATATATATATATATATATATATATATATATATATATATATATATATATATATATATATATATATATATATATATATATATATATATATATATATATATATATATATATATATATATATATATGTATATATATATATATATATATATATATATATATATATATTTGATTGTGTGCAATTCTGATATTTTTCATAATTTTAGTGTTTTACTATCTGTGGTGTGTCAGAAGAAACACTGAAATAGTGAAACATTCAGATAGTTTTAGTAGATACGTTAATATGCAAAGATTTCCTTAATGAACAAGCTACTTTAACGATACTGATTACTGATTCTACTTTGTCTCGCATGCAATCCCAGCAAGCGCCCCTAATGGACACAATCGCTAAACTGTAAACTGCGCATACCGCTAATCGTGTATCTAGTGGGTTGGCTCGGTCTATATAAGCATACCAAGGAATTTTACATTTTCATTTATTCTATTTGCAAAAAGTAGTGTCTGTTTTCTTAATACTTAACAGAAAATCATTATATGAAAAATAATCAATTATATCTAGTGTATTAGTGACTTGGTTATTAATAATTCTTTGTTACTCTCACAAAATATTACTTATTATCGACATACAGAACTAAATATTCATCAGTTATATTATAAATTTCATTTGTATATAAGATATAAAGTAAAGGACCCAATATTGATTCTTGAGGTACACCTTTCTTCATAGTTATTGGTTCCGATTTTAGTAAATTTCCATTTTTATCAAATTGACACGATTTGAGAGATACGATTTAATAAGGTTTAAAGATGTTCCCCTGATGCCATATTTCTGCATTTGTTTCACCTTTAACTTGAAATGACATAGGTTCAGAGATGCATATTATTAATATGTTCAGTTAGGGAGATTAACCTTATAAAAGAACCAAGAATTGCTTTTATCTAAAGTAATTTCTTCTAAAAACCTATTCATTTAATAAACAAACGACTAATGTAAGTATTATAGTTCATTTGATGCATATTTACAATGGATATGGTAAAATAAGTCGATATGTTACACATGGCAAGATTTGCACAATAAATATGATACGATAAATGTTATAAATTTGACGTCAGTACCTTTTTCAGTTACATATTTAGGGATGCTGCTGAGGACAACATTTAATGGTTTTGCAGAATAACCCAGGCCGGCGTTTTTTTACTACGCGTCTTATCGTGACCTTTTTTTATTGGCTACGAAGATGACTTCTATACCACTCATTTAAAAATGTTTGTATATTTTAAATACTATCAGTTATATCTATAGACATAGTGGTAATTTTATGAACCTTTCATTATTTAGTAATTTTTTATACAAATGAAGTCGAACTTAACTGCTAACAGTATGTCAATTTAAATACCGAAAATTTTTATTATAGGTACATACGTATCTAAAAACACCAATTTTATAATATATATTTTAAATTTTATGCTTATCTCAACAAGTGGTAGGTATGTAATTTTATTAAATAACAATGAAAGTATTTGAAATTTGTTTCACATAATAAAATGGACCACCAAATTATAATAAAAAAAATAATTATTATTCGTACATAATGTATGTGTACGGTGTACCTACCTTATATGAAAAACAGAACTTTCACATTTCCTTCTTGTTAAATAAATTCACTTATATATAAAAAAAAATTGACAATCACAATAAAAACCAGTAAATCGATCTTCACAAATGACCGATAATAAACCTTAGGATCAATATATTATTTTAAATAGATATTTAACATTTATACAAAGTTCATAGTAAAAAAATTTCATACCTGCCATACTTCAGGTCTTAAATTTTCTGGTAACGCTTTCCCTTTACAAATGCAGTATATATCTGTCGCTGAACATTCTTCTAGAAGTGCATTTTCCAAATCAGTTACCCTAATAAATATAAATAAACATTGTTATCTTTATCTGATGTGGTCTAATAAAAAAAATATATATGCGGTTTGCCGTCATAGTTTTGTAACAAGGTATTATGTAAATGATAATTAAAGAATTCTAATAGGTCAGACTAACTTACCAAAGATTGTCATCGTCTGTACAGGCCATTTTGACATATTTTAAATAAAAAGGGATATATTTTTGTCCACAAAACACAACGTGTCAAATATGACACATAAAACAGGTGATAAAAAATAATGACACCTTTTCAGCTGATAAGCTACCGTATTGCCGATATTAAAGTTCTCTGTCTATTACGGCGGTACTTCCTGGTACTCCACTCAGCTGCGTTCTGCGTTTATAAACATAGACTAGAATTGTTTCAAGAGATATTAAAGATTAAACAGATAATTAAACTTTAGACATATGTTAATCCAGAAATTTTTACACATTGACTGATACAAAATAGCGTAGATCATAGAAATAATTAAACATCGGAAAAATTGGTATTCCACAGAGTTTTCAACTGTCCTCTCCTCATTGACTCAACAAGTCAACGCTAGCTCAATGAGATGGGATTTTCTCCAATTAGCACATTGAAATTTGATAGGGGTGCAGAATTCAACTCGCACTACCGCGATTTTAAAGGGGCTTTTAACTTAAACCTGAAGAAGGTGTATTAGCAACATAATAAACATATTAGAGGGTTTATATAAAGCAACGCCAAGAATGTAGACGTAACGCTTTAACACCGCGGTCACGGTGGATAATAATCCTCTAGCACCGGTTAAAGCCCCAGTTCAAAACTCAATTCTAACCTAAGTGATGATTTAGACGAATTTGAGCAGAATTCCTCTTATTATCTAATTAATTATTATTATTATTAATCTATTACCCAAACTTCCCAATCAATTACCATTTTTCAAATTTCTGTTACGAATAAAAAAAAATCAATGTTGGCAACATTGTCCCAAACAAAGCAAAAATGAATTGACACTTCGATCATTATGATCAGAGACAACCCCTGTTATGATCGAAGAATTGACAGGTCGGCAGATTTGTTTCTTTTTCTGTTCTGTGATTTGTTCTACATGAGGTCCGTAACGGACCTCGTGTTCCACATACGTATGAGCAGAGACAACTTTTTTGGTATGTGCAGAGGTATGTGGTTTGTTCCTGTGGTTTATTCAGGTCTGTGGTTGGGGTTTGTTAATTAGTATATTTTTGTCCATTATCACTTTTGAATCACAGGGCCGGCGCATCACAGTTTCTTGATGCAAATATTGCGAGTGTTGCTTGTGAAGTTGGGAAATTGTCAAAGAATATTTACGTTTAAAAAAGTTTTTAAACGTAAATATTCTTTGAAATTGTATTATAACTTCACTAATCAACAGAGAATATTGAATTTCACTGGATAAAAAATTACGTGAGTTGCAGCACTATGGCCACAAGAATTAGGTCATGTGCTATGGTGTTCTTTTAAGCCGGCTTTACGTGACGGTAACCAAAAACGTTCTTTCTTGGACGGTAACGACCCTCGACCAGTAACGACTTTTCGAAGTTAACGTCACAAAAAATGCTGAGTTGGTTTGTGTTTGTAAACAAATCAAAATCATATGATGATTGACTGAAGTGTGTGAAGGCCGCTATAAGATCAGCAAAATGAATAATTCTAATCCAAATTTGTAGTGATGCAAACTTCAGACTAAATTCTATTGAGTGGTCACCCGTGCAGCCCAGGATACCACACATTGGCGTTTCTTTTCAGTGATCGGCTTTTATCTGTCTAATGTACAACTTCCGATTTTAATTGACCGGAGGATGATATCCAAGTTACTTGTGGCAATATGGTACTAAGCTTATTATTGAAACAAGATAGCTCAATGGTATTTTAAAATAATATATCGTTCATATGGCTTCGTGGTTGACTGGTAAGGAAGCTTACCACACCCTGGGGAGGCCCGGTTTAAATCTCCGGTCGAGGAGCTAGGATTTTTTCTAAACTAGAAATTAATCCTAGCATACTCATTGGATATGTGTCCATGGTCACTAAATGTGTAGCCCTTTCCCACACAAGGCATTTTGATGTACCTCTAGGGATACAGGGGGTTGTATTACCTGTGGCGTGTTTAATACTCTGTTCGACATGTTTCTGTCACCGAAATCAAACACGGATATCAACACTTTCCAGCATTTATGTGACGGTTGTGCATCCCTACCGCTAACCACAAATTATTACAAATCTTGTACTTAAGGCATACTTTCCAGGTAGTTTAACTAGTCGCAAAAATAGCAACTCCAGCTAACATTATTTACATGTTCAAAACGAAAATAAAATGACATAAGAAATTGAGTTATATTGTAGGAAAAAAAAACAAATGAATATCCTTAATATTAGAGTTTATTAAATTAAAAATAGTTATTTTTAATGCTACATTTCACACAACTTATCCATTAGCTTACAAATTTATATCATCGCACACTATTTTTATTTTTATGCAGAACAATAAAGTAAAATCTGTGAAATGCATCTCTGAGAATAATTGTATCACATATTTGTAACAAAATATGCCAGTATGTACAGGTAAAAACATTTTTCAAACTGTCTTATGATTTCTATTCAGTATTATTTTTTTTACAATGATATTTTTTATTACATCATATTTAGCCACACATTTACAAACAACTTACTTAAACCAAACAAATGCATTTTCAAATTATCCGATAAATTAGAATCATGCGTATTAATTTTACAATTATTTTGAATGCAAAAAAAATCGGTTAAAATTCAAAATATTTTGATTTGTTAGTACGTTTATAAAAGTTTTAGTGTAAAAAAAAAACTGCTAACTTGTAATTTTATTTTTTGCAAAAATGTGACTGTTGTGACAGGTGTTATATTTTGTAAAAATTTTTTTGCACTAATTTTACCAGCAATATTTTGAATGGGCCAGACATATATAATCGAAATCACGAAAGAATGCCGTTACGTCACAAATCCTGGAGTGGGTTGGAACCTTTGATGTGAAGATAACACTGACATAGTTTTCCACGAAACACTAAAACACTATATACTGCACTGTTTTGGTGTTTTGTGGAAAACTACGTCAGTGTTACGTCACAAATTTATCTCTAATCTACAACGTACTGTTCAGGCGTTCGTTTACAAAATAATGGAACGAGAGACAGCACAGTAAGTCCATTATATGTGACTGTTTATATCTCAGGCTAACGTTGTTGATGCGTTATACGAAAACCTAACTTCCTTGGCGAAAAAAGAAGAGGGGTCTTGATTTCGTATGTCTCAGTAACAAGCGAGAATAATATCGATCAATCTGATCGAACGCTTTTTTACTAGTGTCGTTCACATTTTCATGGTTTCCTCTTTCTGCATGCCAACTGTCAAATTTGGATTTGTTTATCTTTGATTGTTACCGTTTTCTTGATTTTATTGATTTCTGTATATGAAAAACAAACGATAGTTAATCTTCAAGTCAAAGGTATGTATCAATGTGTAATAAACAATAATGATTCTTAAAAATACATACAAAATCCTATGCGTTCAGTTTTTTTTATTTTTAATGATGTTAATTAATTTAAATGCAATTGTTAATATATACAAGCAATCTGCATTTTGCCAAATAAAATAAAAACATAAAATTAGTTCGAATTTAAAGAGTGACGAAATCGTTAAATTATTCTGACTTTCAGCGGACAAATTATAGATTATGCTTTTACTTTTTCACCCGTCAATGAGTAAAGTTTGTTTATCTGGACGTCATTTTAACAAGCATAACTTTGACTAACGCAGTGCTGATTTGATTCATATGAATTATAACGATGACGTAACGGCATTCTTTGTAATGACGATAATATATAACGGTACACCTAGAATTGAAGTCATCATTGATTAAGGATTATATGACGCTGAAACAAAGAACAAATGAACTTGGCTTTACCATTTACGTACATACAGAGTGAAGCCATCCATCAACAATATACCACAACCATTCTTAATACAAATAAATCAGTTCTAAACTTGATTCTTAAATTTGTGTGCGTGCCGTTAATCTATCTGCTAATATAACAAATGTTTCATTTAAATTATTTTTGGAGACTCATTGCTGGATAGGACAAAAAGGGCCAATCTAGAAGCCTCTAATATCAGTTGATGTTATATCTGCACTTTCACTTATGGGGGGTCACATGAAGAAATTTAACCTGCTGCCACAATACAAAATATACCTAGAACTTTTTGAACCCTTTATGTATTACTGTTAACCAGATCTGCACATAAGGTCGGCCAATTAAATAATGACTATTGATTGACTTTGATTAAGTGGATATTGTCATACTCATTTAATTATTTTTTACACGATTGATCAATCTATTTCTAGTGATTACTAGGTAAATTGTTTCATTTAATCAATCGATACATTTTAATGATTAATCAAGTTCTTTATTATCAATCCATTAATATATTAATTATTAATTTTATAATTAAAATTGTTCATCTACATAATTGCACAATGATCATTGGCATCATAAATTCATCGAGTATGGATGATAAATTCAATAAAATCCCTTAAGTACTCATTACAGGGTGATCATATTAGGTGGCTCACTTCTCACTCTCACTTAAATATGAATATCTCGTAACTATATAGTATTCTACATTGCTGAATTCAGAATTACATTATGTCAGACAAAAATTATTTTTTTAAAAATTTTTGTTTTTTGACCGTTTGCTTCAGTTAATTGTCAATTGTTTTTCTGTTTCGGTATTTGAACCCCGTGGGAAGTGAATTTCTTTCGTAGGTTAAAAATAAATCGGAGTAACCACTTAAAATGATCGCCCTATACATAAGAGATGTTAAATGTATTTTTGGCTACAAGATTTTATTCTTATTAAACTCCATTCATTCCATATAAGCATATAAAAATGTCTAGCATTTATTATATGTATAAATACATTTTGTGTATTTATATAATGCACCGCACATGTATGCTAGAGAACTATGCATGATTGGAGGTCGACAAAGGGTCGCTCTGCGAGCCCAGGTAAACAATTTTTACGTGCTCATATGAAATGAATGGAATATAGGCACCTGTCAAGTTTTTTTTAATATTGAATTAAGTGGAAATTAGGAAAAAGAAGAAAATGCACTTGTTTTCTATGTTCTGTGCCCCTAACTTTACTACAGTACATAACAAAAACAAAGTCTGAAAGTGCATTTTAGATTAAAACTGACCTACATAATTTGTAAAACTTAAAAGATTATGGACTAGACATGAGATAGAAGAAAAATCTTTATGATATAATCTGTGCTATTTTTGTTATGTACTGTACGGATTTATTAATTAAAAAAAATATATATTTTGAAAACAAAACTCCCCTAAAATATTTGGATCCAATATAAATTATATAAAAAATTACAAAAAAAAATTAATACTAAATGTATTTTAAATCGATCTTTAAAAATTAACACTAATATAGTAATATATAAAATAAATAATTTTCACTAAATAAAACTCGAGCATAATTATTGCTAATGAATTATTTTCTTCTAATGTTATGCTTGAATTTCATTTCGATAAATGAGGTACTTTCAATTGTGTTTGGCAAATTACTAATTCATTAGTAACTGACAAAAAAAATACCCCTAGCAGAACACATTTTGTGTTGTGATCGTGTAATTATATGATAGTCTATGTATGATTTAGTACTCCACACTTATAATTTTTTTATAACATGTAAGATGATGTGTCAGTCTTTTTTACTGATTTTTGTACTATGAAACCATGTCGTTCCAAGTACCATTGTTACTTGACTCACCATTACTTGAAGACACTACAACAAATCATAAGAAATTTACGAGTGACATTTTTTCCACTTCCCTAGCTAATACCTGTTGGCTTAGGCATTTTATCTTTTGGTCCCCACACTCTTATCGTACAGTCATCAGAAACGGAGACTAACATTTGAGAGTAAACGGGATTCCATGCTACGCAGTTTACCGTTCTCGTATGACCTTGAAGAGTCGCTATAGGTTGCTCATTCCTCACATGCCAGATGTAAACCTAAACAAGTTTTAATAAGTATTTACTAATATTCCAAGAACAAACTATTTGATCTACACAGATAAGAAAAATTTGTTTAAAAAAACAATATTTGATACTAAAAAAAAACTTATATACAAGGCGTTTCAGTTAAAAGTTCCTAGGCCATTATCTCAAAAAATAATAGATATTTGAACTTTGTAAACACAGTGTAATTGATACCAACTATTCCTCAATGTTAACTTTCCCCAGTAACAGAATGTTAGGAATCAGACTTTTTAATGAACTGCCTGTGTTTTTGAGAGAGGCGCCGTTAAATATGTTTAAGTCTTTAATAAGAAAACATTTTCTTGCGAGGGCTTATTATGAATCGACAGGTGTTTATACCCCTAAGTGTGCATATAATCATATATATGATTTTATAATTTTATAGTTTATCTTTTCTTTGTATGTTTATATGTGATTTATGGTGTGTATATTCTATATAAAAATTTATTTTTATATTATATAGGTTAGGTAGTGCCCAGTATATTTATTTAACTATAATTTTAATTATTATAATTAAATTACTTTTATGACTTATGTTCAATCGTGTGTGTACTATGATTTGTCTTTTTGTACTCTTGACTTGTCAAAACACCACTGTGTATTTATGACCAATAAAAATCAATCGATCAATCAAAAAGACTTTAAAAAACTTTAGTTAGAATTCTTCCTTCGCAGTGCACATTGATGGCGCTGCAATGCTGAATTATTTTTGATATTAATTGCTTAATTGCAAAATTAAGTTATTATGGCATATCTGGAAGTATTATTTCATGGTTTCAAAACTATCTTCATGGCAAACAAGTTTACTAGTGTGAATACAGGAAACTCGATACAAACATCACAATATAGATCAGTTAAATCCGGTGTTCCAAAAGGATCTATTTTGGGACCACCTCTCTAACATATTTATTGCAGATATATGAAGACTTCAAGCTACATTCAAAACTATACATGTATGATGATGATATTCAGCTGATATACAGTTTTTCTCCTGAGGAATTACAAGTTGCTGAACTTCACATAAATAATGATTTAAGCCTTATATATGAGTGGACAATCCAAAATACTCTTAAATTATGTCGGTACCAATAGTTAAATCTAAATTAAAAGAAGGCATAATTTTATCTACATTTGAAAAATTTAAATTACTAATGTTCTAAATTAAAAAGTATTTTTTTTATAATTTGTTTTCATTTCATGCCGATATATTATAAATGTATATTTTTGTACACAGGAAGTGTTGTAAAGCAACACTGTTGATACACTTCCCTTAGGAAAAAATGTCATGTCTGTACTTGTACTGCTGGTTTCTTTTTTCAATATATTGTATTGTATTGTTATAAATTATGAATAATCTTGATATAAAAACGTTTTTAAAAAAACAGCAGTTTTGGAGTTACACCATTTTCTATCTTAATTTTTTTCAGTACATGTAAATTTTGATAAACCCCTTGTAACTTTTTTATTACTAGCCTCGGAACATATTGGTTATTTAGAAATTTCTTCTTGGTAAAGAAACTGCTATGGTGCAGTAATACAAAAACATATATATCATTCCCGGTTAACTGGAACTAATTCGATCCTGATAAATTTTAAATACAATAAACACAAAATAAACTTCTGTTTGATTTTCACAATTTTAATAAACTTATGACAATTGTTTAGCCACACAGTGGCTTCGTCAGATGGTGAGTACAAGACTAAATTCTTTATTACAAAGTGTGGGTATATATCAACTAATCTAGGGTAATAAAATGGAACAGTAATAAAATAAGGTACAAAATAATTTAGAAAATATTTAACAGCGGTGAACAGTTTAAATCTAGCTGGTCATTTAAAATGATATTACTATTTTTTTAATTTATTAATTTCTAATGTCTCTAATAGTGACAATTTTAAGCCTTTATTTTCTATGTGCAAAATATCAAAATTGTTATTAAAAGAATGATTTTCCTCTAGCAAATGGTTGGCATACGTCGAATCTAATTTATTGTTATTAAAACTACGTTTATGTTCCGACAATCTTTTTCCAAAATTTCTTCCCGTTTGTCCGATGTATACTTTAGGGCATGTACCACAAGTAAGCTTATAGACTCCACTTTTTTGTTCTTTGGAAAAAGATTGTCGGAACATAAACGTAGTTTTAATAACAATAAATTAGATTCGACGTATGCCAACCATTTGCTAGAGGAAAATCATTCTTTTAATAACAATTTTGATATTTTGCACATAGAAAATAAAGGCTTAAAATTGTCACTATTAGAGACATTAGAAATTAATAAATTAAAAAATAGTAATATCATTTTAAATGACCAGCTAGATTTAAACTGTTCACCGCTGTTAAATATTTTCTAAATTATTTTGTACCTTATTTTATTACTGTTCCATTTTATTACCCTAGATTAGTTGATATATACCCACACTTTGTAATAAAGAATTTAGTCTTGTACTCACCATCTGACGAAGCCACTGTGTGGCGAAACAATTGTCATAAGTTTATTAAAATTGTGAAAATCAAACAGAAGTTTATTTTGTGTTTATTTGTAAAATGGATTTTCATCAAGTAAAGGTCGAATCAATCAACTATTTAAATACAATACCCCATATATTACTGCACATTTTGAAAATTTTTAAAATTTGCAATAATTCTTCAAACAGAGTATTTGAAGTCGATTGAGGGCCATTTTTGCAAATTTTAAACACAATTTTTTTCTGCAAAACTTTCATTTACTCTTAATAGTTATGCCATTAAGTATTGCTAGAATCTGATGGTCCAATACTAAGATATTATTTAATCCAAATTTCATCAGCCACCACTAATACTGAATCAATTGTATTTAAAAAAAATCCAACTGTCATAAAGATATATGGACATACCTCTCATACTTCCTCTTGAAGATGCATTAGGATTAGGATTTAATGTAGAAGTAAATACGTAAATACCTGATTGTCCTCGCTACCACTGGCAACGAAGTCTTGATTAGCTCCTCCAAAGGTCGAATGAATGGTAAAATGTCCCTGAGTAACTCCCTGATATCTTCTAACTAAACACTTGTCATTTAAATCCCAGAGATGTACACCTTGGGTGGCAACATTTAATAGCGCTAATCGGTCATTTTTGTCCACTGTAAATGACATAATAGGATGGTCTTCCTGCAAACTGGAAATAAAACATTTTATCATCTAGCAATTTG
The DNA here is from genome assembly GCA_029963845.1 of Rhamnusium bicolor. Classification (NCBI taxonomy): domain Eukaryota; kingdom Metazoa; phylum Arthropoda; class Insecta; order Coleoptera; family Cerambycidae; genus Rhamnusium; species Rhamnusium bicolor. The sequence goes on along the minus strand of JANEYF010000210.1, from coordinate 286,631 downwards.
TTAATTAAAATTTAAAATTTTAACTTAAAATTATCTTTTTTGAGTTGTGAAAAGTTCGACTTCTATAAAAAGCCAATTAAAATTATGTTCACATACACATTACTTCATAATTGACAGAGTTTAAAAACTTTATGTTGCATCCCAGGAAACATGAAAATATACTACTTACATTTGTTGATCTGCAACATCCTCAAAAATATAACCTCTAACCCTGTGATGTGTGTCAGATGCCAAAACAGTTTTACCATCTTTTCTGCACCATAAACCGTTCACCCTAACACCTTCCCAAGAATCTAATACATTTCCTTCCAAATCACATTGGTAGAAATGCCCTCTGATTCCCCCAACCTACAAAAAAATATTTTACTATTTTCAATACTTTAAAATATATTCATAAAAAAGTGAGTATCCAAGGCTAAACTTATATAGCAAAGAATTATCTAGCCCATTACAATATAAAATGTTTTTCCAATTTTTTACGAGTTCTATATAATGGAGTCGGATTTGAAAAATTTTGGGTAAATAAAGCAACAAACCAATAACATACAACAAATTTTGTGCCATCTTTGTTCCAAGCGCAACAGGTTAGAGCGTCCTCTGGGGATTGTGATACTTTTAGGAATTTTTCTGTGTCAATATTCCACAACCAGACCTCTGGACTTTCTTCAGGCCCACAAGCAATTAAGTGAGTAGAGTCAGGGTTCCAAGACATATATGCTGCTCCTAAAAATGTTATACAAAATATGGGCTGGTGCAACTCTTATATTATTATAATAGTGGGGCGATAGAAAGCAAAGCAATCCATGTTTTGATTATCTAAATGAAAAACAAGATAAAAGTGTCAACAATAACTTAATTCTACTTATTTGAGGGCATATTACATATCTAATTAGTGAATTTTCAATGAGCATTATTTAAAAACTAGGGATCCCATATATACAGGGTGATTCGCGAGCATGTATCATAGCATAATGGCAGATAGAGCACTTCAAGGCAAGTCTACATCTACAAGGAAAACATTTTTTAACCACTGGTTAAGAAGATACAGTGTGTTTTATGCATTGGTCTGACAATTCAAAGAGCTATTCTCTGCAACGGATTGGATGTAATCGAATGCAATTTTCCAGTAACATCACCTGGGACTTGTCAGAATGGCCTATTTGGTTTGGAAAATCCAGGGCCGGACTCGGTAAAAATATGCCCTCTTAGTTTTTGACAAAAAAGTACATTTTTCTATCGCATTTGTGGAAAATAATTAGTGGATTCGGAAAGTTCAGAAAAAATGCTATCAGAATAGCGAATCAATTTCGACGGTATACCTAAACCGTTTCGGCAAAAAAAATCGCCAAACACTTTAGCACATCACAATTAACACTTTGACCGGGCATTAATTATGGAACAGTTTGAAAAGAGTCTATTCAAATGCTTCAGATTCATATCCCTTCTGAGACATAGCAAAAAGCTTATATAGCAAAAAAAAAGACAGGGTCGCACTTGTGAAATTATAAAGGTATACAAAATGAAAATATCTAAAATGGATTATGGGTATAATCTACATAGAAAAAGCATGTACACATAAACATGATAACCCTTTTAATAAACGATAGGTAAATCTTCACAAACTTAACATCATAACTTATCATAATATTAGATAAGGAATGCTTCAATTCAAACTAGATCAGGTTTTTAAAATGCTCTCCCCCAACTTCGATTCATTTCCTGCACTGCATCAATAAATGTCTTGTGGCCATCCCAATGGTTTGTCTGTGATTCTTCATGTCATCAAAGGTTGCCATTACCCGCTGCCGTAGTTCACCACTAGTGTTGACTTCCGTGCTGTACACCAATTGTTTCATGTGGTCCCAAACATAGTTGAGACCAGGTCAAAAGACCTAGCTGGCCAAACTTGAGGACCTCCGCGACCGATCCAGTGGTTAGGACTTATTGTTGAGATGCTCCCTGCGAATGAGAAATGAGGTAGTTCCCCATCATGCAGGAAATGAAGACCTCTCCTGTCGACATTTTGCGCCAATAATAAATTGGGCAAAATGGTCTTGAGGAAATTCAAGTAGATTTCTCCAGTCAATCAGCCTACAAAAAAAATTGGGTCCTATCAATGTATCGTTCACCACTTCACATCATACATTAAGAGAGAACTGCTGTGAGTTTTTCTGGACAATGGTGTAAGGATTGTTGTGATACCAAAGGTGTGAATTCTTAGAATTGCACACTCCATCGCGAGTGAATTGGGACTTGTCCGTGGAAATAATTCTGGGCAAACTTCTTGGATGATGCATTATCCAACGGCAGAGTGTAAGACATGCGACTTCATCACCTGGTTTGAAAATCTGGACCTGTTGGATGTGGTAAGGAAGCAACCATTTCACTTCTAATGCCCTCCATACAATGGGTTTGCGGAACACCTAGCAAGTGTGCTATTCTTCTAGTGTTTGTCGAAGGATTTTGCTCTCCCGAGAGAACTAGAAAACTGGTGAAAGTGTGGCGCAATTGTACTCGTCGACCAGGAAATTTTGGCTGATATTCCCTAACGGCAGTTCTTGCATTGCCATCGCAAAACCCATACTCACAAATGATAAAGCGAATTCAGCATTAGTAAACTGATTAGGCATCTTTGAGACGAAGAAATCGCGGAACAATTAGAACACCAAATTGACAAAATAATGTCAAGGTACAGACAAATACATAGGTTACTATTCTTTTCAATTTCAAAATAAAACTGTGTATGTATCTTTCTTATAGTATTGTTTTTGCTTCTTCCTATCAACTAGGTAGGAAGGTTTTTTGCTATGTATCAGAAGGAATATGGATCTGAGGCATCTGAATAAACTCTATCAAACTATTCTATAATTAATGTCCGGTCAAAGTGTTAGTTGTGATGTACTAAAGTGTTTTGTGATTTTTTTTGACGAAATGGTTTACGTGTGCCGTCAAAATTGATTCGCTATCTGATAGCATTTTTTCTGAACTTTCCGAATCCGCTAATAATTTTCCAATAGAAAAATGTACTTTTTTTGTCAAAAACAAGGGCAGATTTTTACCAAGTCCGGCCCTGGATTTTTCAAAAGCAAATAGGCCATTCTAACAAGCCCCAGATGAGGAATGTTACTGTTACTTAACTAACACGCATAAAACAAAAGATATGTAACTCTGCTAGTAGTGAGATTTCAAAAAAATGTTATATGATGGATCTTTATTTTTACGAATAGAATCAATCACCTCCTGAATTATTTGCTTATATTTCTGAACATCGTATATAGAGAAAACTATGGAATAATTCCGTGAATATCAGATAATTTAAATGTTTGGCTAATTTTTGTCAATTAAAAAATAAAGCAAATTCAATTTCACTGTGTAAACAAGAATCACAAATTTTGTATCTTAATTTTTGTTTTATATTTATAATACCTTTTTGTGTCCAAGCTTCACGGGCCCTATTAGGTTTAACTAAAACACAGACAAGACAGAAAGATATATTTAATTTCTTCACCATGCGGTGGTGAGACAACCACTTTGTGTTTAACACATTTACAATATTGCCTTTTCCCTTCTACATTTAATAAAATGCAAAAAAAACAGCTTTTTAATGAGGAATTATTAAATATATCACTAATAAAGTTAAACTAGGGAAGTGGTACCCGGTACTAATAAAGGTATCATAAAAATTAAAATACCAAAGTATTCCAACAGAGAGGATAAAATTAATTTACAAATAGTTATAAATGCTAGAATAATAAATAAGGTATAAAATCATAATCCTCTCACTTTATTTAATTGAAGATTAAATGAAGTTGCCGCACACACTTCTTAACGATTTATAAATTTGCATCACACAAAGAGAAGTGATAAACTTTAATTGCAATTGCCCACTAGTAAAAGATTTTTACCAACTAAATGGAAATCCTTCTTGAGGCCACAGCATATGCCAATCTCTTTGTTGTGGCATATACCTGCTTCGTACTGAAGACGGCAAAAACCAGAAACCGGTCTGCGAATGGCATATACTGCGGCCTCAAGAATTTCCACCTATTTGGTAAAAATCATTTACTAGTGGGCAATTGCAATTATAGCTTATCGCTTCTCTTTGTATGATACAAATTTATAAATCATCAAGAAGTGTGTGTGGCAACTTCACTTAAATCTCAATTAAATAAAGTGAGTAGATACGACTTCACATCTTATTTTAGTATTTATTACTATTTGTAAATTAGATTAAATATATCTTTAAGCGAGAAGGCTGCCCCTACGCCGTTCCTGTTAAAACTGCCGATATAAATAAAGAAGCAGTTACTGAATTTTGAGTATTCATACCTACCATAATTATGACCTTCCAGTACTTTCCTAAGAGAAATTGTGCATGTATCAGGATTTACATCCCAAATTATTACATTTGTGTCTTTCGAGCCTGTAGCCAGTTTAGTACCATCAGGAGAAAACTGGCAAAACCATACCTCATCACAATGGTCATTTAACACCTTTAAATATAATAAACATTAATACAATAAAAATAAAATCAAATTCTTTCTTAATTTTATTTCCGTTTCAAATATTTAAATGAAAATAAAGTAAATAAATATTTGTAACTGTTTGCTTTTAAGATGTAATAAAATAAATACGAAAAAAAACATATGCTAAAATCTCAACGTAATAGATGACAGCATGTACAATAGTTCAATTTATGTGATAGGCAGAATCAAATCTTCAATTTTTTCAAATACTTTTAAGAATCTAATGAGCAATCAAGAAATAAATACATTGCATGCTGAGCAAAATACCAATGAAATTAGCCAGAAAGTATTTAACATTCCACACAAACTATTCTCATACTCTGCAACTTCTAGTTCTACATTTACAATGTAGCCATATTAGTCAGTATATGTGACGATTAGACATAGGAATGGACTTTATTAGTTGTAACATCTCATAATTATGCATCTACGTACTACTATTATATCACACTGAAACTTGACCCTTAATACACGTCTATAAAGGCAACATTTTCAAGGGTTTTACACAGGATAGAATTTTATTTTATTTCTTGGACGAAATATTTTAAAACTTTCAGCAACTACCACAGTGGGTCTGAACGTTGTGACAAATGTAGCTGGTTTACTGCCTATCGACTCCCGGTTTTGATTCTGGCAAGGTCGAAGGGTTTGGTTATGTGTGTTTGCATTTTTTCAACTGTGTAACCTCTGTTCGAGCAGTTTCGGCTTTGGTTTGGAGGTTGTCTAATTTGTTTTTTTTTATATGTTCAACATATTAGAAAAACTCTATTACGGCCAGTATTATTCATATTTTAAAGGGACGTATAACTTAAAGGATGCTTTTAGCGACAAAATTAAACATTTTACATTGACTTTTATTAGTATGACCACACTCTGGAGCAAATCATAAACCCATAGTTCAAAATAAAAGCAAAAATGTCTTTTTAAATAGATAATGCGACACGAACTTGATATACGAAAGTTACGATATAAAACGTGACACAAACAAGTTGATAGGATGATGAAGTTAAGCAGTTTTTTGACGTTACACCTATTGAAGGATATTTTATCCATTTTTAATATTAATTAATTATACAGGGGGGAGGGGGGGTCAAATAATGGGTGATTTTAAAAACGGCGGCAATCTCGCTGTACTGAAGGGATGGAGTTAGAGAGCTATCGGCAGTGTTCTATGTACTCTAGCATTTAATTACCACGGAGTGGTGGACTGAACAACGAGCGTACGCTGTCAAAGAGTTTTATCAAAATGATAGGCGTTATGAACAGGAGCATCGTGTTTTTTGTACCCATTTTAACATTAATTGGAATCAACCAGTGCTGTCAGCCCAAGTGATAAAATTTGGGATCAAAAATTTGAAGTGACTTCGTCAACGACAAAAAGAAGCCTGGAAGTGTGAACTCCCGAAAATATCGAGTGTAAGAGTTGCGATTGAAAGAAGCCCACGTCGTTCAGCTTGCCGGCCCCTCATTCGCCGGATCTCACAGCTTGTGACTTCTTCCTTTGGGGTTACTTGAAGAGTAGAGTTTTCCAGGAAGAACATCCGAGAACAATCAAGGTCCTTTAACAATGGATTCGAGATGAAGTGGCTCAAATCCGACCGGATATGCTGTGTAATGTTATGACAAACTTTAGAACTCGGCTTCAACGTTTGAATTTAAATGGATGTTATCTTTCAGATGTTATTTTCAAAAATTAAATTATAACAACTTACTTTTCTTAAATGCTTTTTTATGTAGTTTAATGTGATGACAATAAATTTGGAAAATACTGAATACTTTTTTTTCAGTTATTTCCAAATGGCCCGTAATTTTGCCCCACCCTGTATTAGTAATAAAAGTTTCCCAATGCATTATAATTGCATATATTTTCACATACTTTGTGCATGGTAAATGGTAACTAGTAAATATTTCTTACAAGGGAGAAATAAAATAAAATTCTATGCTGCCCGTCCCGCGAAAATGCCGCCTATAGACATTTGCATTTAAGGGTCAAGTTCTAGTGTGTCATAACAGTATTACGTAGGTTGCAGTCATGTGACGTCACATTAAAAGAGTCTATTTGGATGTCATGACATAAACAACACCTTTTTCAACCTTTTTGCATGTACTTACACATTTGTAAGTACACCATCAGAAATTACAATTTATTTTAATTAATACCATTATACACACACATAACACACTTTTCGTAATATAGAATTAGGGTTAAATTCTGTCTCTGGGATGACATTCAATTTCTCCAAGTCTAGTGATGATGTTTTGTTTCTATTTCAAATAACTTGATATGGCCAACCTACAGAGTTCTCATAAATGATCATAAAGCACATGATCAGTTGGTACCTTTAAACTTGTGATTTTGTGTCTTTCATATTACGGCAGTACCCGATGAGGATTTTTGCATATATTGTCTAAGGAACTATCTTTTGCTGACAGGAGGACTCGACGGGACTGTTAAAGGTAATTAATTGGTCACATGGTGTACAATCATTTATGAAGACCCATTACATGTTAAGTTGTATAATCACAGAACAATTAGGTACCATGGTTATTTAAATTTTACCTAGATAATAAAATCTATGGTATAAAGAACTAATAACAAATACTGACATTCACAGCAAAATTACAAGTACTACTGCCTGAACTGATCAGGATATCATGATGTATTATTTTACTCATCCAAGAAATACCATCACAGAAGTTCTTAGAAACAACAAGAACTTGTGAAAATCAAGTACTTCTCGATTCTTGTATTTGAATTGCCCATCATTACTGTTGTTGCAGTAAGTAAATCTAACCTCATTTTAGTACAAATATTGAAAGATCAAAGTTTTATTGCTAGATAAAAAATAAAAAGACAACATAACTACTATATTATTATATTTCAAGTGTTAATTAAGTACATGTATTTAGAAAGACTCTCTATAAGTCCTCAGCAAATTTTAGAGTTGTTTTGACAAAAAATGTAGTGATACTGACCGGTCAATTATATTTTGTTAACTGACCGACTTGGTGAATAGTCAATAAGTGTAATTGACTCATCACAAATCAACTAAAATATATTAAAAATGATTAGGAAATACTGATTACTTTTAGAAGTTTTTATTTTATATATAAACCGGTCATCAATATGGTGGATAAGTTTTGTGAATGACAATGAGGTTACGATTAGAAAGATAAGAGGTAGCAATAATTGACACATAAATACAATTTTAATTGGTTTTTTAAAAAAATGGGTATAAGGTAGATTCTTTTTTGATAAGATATGAACATAGAGTCAAATAAAAAGTCAAACTTCCTTACATAAATCATAACTAACCTGAATAGTATACATAGGAAATGATGATTTTGGACAATAATGATCCACTAATAAAGAGACATTATTTAAGGCAAGACCCTGAGAAGTATTGTGATGGCTACAACGTAAAGCTTGTAATTCCAATGCTTGATTGAGCAACTCGTTAAGTCTACTAGGTGGTAACATTACGGATGGTGGCAAATATGACTGTAATTTGTTCATTAAGGTTGTACGGGATTTTAAACCTTTTCCTTCCCTAAAAAAAAGTCAAATTGTATATTTAAAAAATTAATTAACACTGAAACAAAAAGTAGAAAGGCTATCAATACCCTGTAGTGCAGCTTCAACTTTACGTCAATGCTATATTTAGTGCAATTACTATAGATACCATGCTCTTGTATTAATGACTATTACCACTATTCCACTATTAGTGGAATGGGCCCTTAACGACAGGACAGTTAAAAAGTTGATTTTCACTGCTTATGGATTTATATGCTTACTTAGAAAGTTAACTGTTGATGAATTTTGATGATGAAAATCAAAGAAAAGATAGTCATAGTTTTTGTATTGCCATATTTCGTATTGGTATTATTTGTAAGGTCAAATAGTATTTCAAATTCAAGACTTAATATTTACCAATTAGTACGTTCATGTAGTTCTTCCGTACTTGAACACATCATATAACTCAAAGCTGGTGCACTCTTGAGGTATTATGTTGTAATGGAGTAAGCTCATTTCTTAAAACATGTAAAGCATCTAAAACTCGGCCATCCTCCAAATATTCTAGATATTTTTGTTCCAGTAATAGAAATTTCATTTCCTAAAATTAAAATAAACAATTATTCTGAAAGCAAGAGTAGTGTAGTATATACACACACACACACGCACACACACACGGTTTATTTCCCTCGAATAATACTGTAGGTCGTACCCATAAAAGTTAGCAATTTTGTTTAAATTTTCTTATATCTTCTACATATTTGTAGTATAAAAAAGTTTGAAAAGACCCATATTTTGAAATATTTACCAAAAGGTTAGCAGCTTGGCCTAGTAGTGGACGTAATTCCTGCAAATCATGATCAGCTTTAGACCAGTCTCCATCCATTACATGATGTCGAAACTTTGCAGCAGCAGGATGATCCAAACGGCATCCTGATTCATTCATTAGAGATTCACAGGTTTTACTGTAATTTAAAGATTTATTTACATTTACATACAAAACAATTAAAGTATGTCTTAAAAGTCTACCAGAATATTATGAATTCAGAGGATGTATATTGGTTAAAAGAAAAAATAACCTAATGGTGAAGAGATAATAATTATTTATGACACAAGGACGAAGAACACTTTCGTCCATATAATATGTTTCATTTGAGTGTAAGAAGAAAATAATAAAATTTATTTATTATATTTAATTTAATTGGAAAATCTGGTTGTAATCATCGTCACGTCACTGACACAATCTAATACGAATATCATGACAGTTTGTTTTATTTGTTCTTATACTGATCATTATTTTGTTTATAACTGTTTACCATCAGAAAAGAATTTTTCGGCCTGGAAATGTAGTCGCCTAGCAACCACAACAAAAATAATATGTTATAAAAAGGTGGTCTTTTCGGCTAAATATTAGAACCAAAAAACGTCAGTTTTTAATACAATCGAATAAAAAAAATTTTATAACATGAATTGTGATTGAAAAAAAGGGGCAGTTTCAACAAAGTAAATTTATATTTCTGAAATTTAGTGTAAGGAGATATTCTAAACAACTTTTCTTAATGGATTTTTTTTTCATATCTTGAAAAATTAAAGTTTATTAATGAAAATTTGTATACATCGACTTATAAATAGAGATCGGGAGGTGGCGATAAATTCCAGAGAACTTACGTAAATATAATATTATGTTGTAAACACCTAATAAACATTCACAAACAATATGAAAAGATAAAATATTCTTATGTACTATGCAATAAATCGGTTTCCTTTATAAAAATTAAAGGTTTTTATCAGATAATTGGATAGCTTGCAGCTATAAAAAACAATTACTTACTGACCGTCATTCTTGATGGGATGCTCGTTATTGTCGAGTGTCCAATAGAAATGCGATTGCATATATAGATAAAGATGGATCCGCCTTGTCTATCACGTGTACACCCACTGCTCCGTGTTGACATTCTAAATACGTATTATTTATAAAACGTTTATGTAAATAATATATAGATACGTAAACAGTGCAAAATTAAAGACGATGGAAGTTAACTTTTTTAAAATGTCTTGTTCGATTCCTTCAGAGGATAAAGTCACCTTGTTGATTAGTGATTTCTCCAGTTGCAACTTAACAGCACAGAATTATATTGCACAAGCTATAAAAAGGTGCTTTTGTGCAACAGCAAAGCAAAGACAATGAGACATATTTCCTTAGTCATAAAAAGTGTGTGTGGTTATATTAAAGATAATCCACTATTTACACAATTGTTGCAAAATTGTATTAGTGTACCACCGAAAACGACACTAAGAAAAAAAATATTTATCACAGATGCGACACTATTAAACAAAAAATTTAATCTGAACTGAATGACAAATACCTACGTCTGAAAGATGACAATGTTTTAGTGGGTGCATTAATATTAGTAACGTACTTTTACTTCGTGATCACTAATTAGAAATATGTACATGTGTGTGTTAGTGTTACATTCACCAATACTTTCTGCCCTCTTCGTATTAACTTTGGATGTTACAGAACCCGCAAAAATAACCACAAGATAAGATATTTTGTCAGATAGATAGATAGCTTATTCATGTTTTTACACAATGGTGTTTAGACATACGTCAATTTAAAAAAATTTGTAAAATACGATATCATATTTAAACATACGTACCTACACGCATACAGTACATATGAATGAACATATTTATGCGGTGACATATGACCTAGCATCAACTCTGGAATTTACATTATTTATCGCTACCTCTCGATATCTACTTATAAAACACCCTGTATAACACAGATTCAACTCATTTTTGATATATCTTAGTTTTACACCAAGCAGGACTGAATCCGCCAGTACCATTCCAAAATTCGTCAATTTGTCTATTATATCTATTGTTACATCTATTTTGGGACACAGTGTATAACAGTGTTTTCATATTTCCACACTACATAGAGAAGCAGTGACATTCGAACTCATACATTTGAAGTAGAAGAGAGAGCACGGATTGCTTGCACTGTGGCCAGTGTTACCACCTTAGTGGATTTCCCACTAAATCTGGTGTGTTGAGGGTAGTGTTTAGTGGAGTAAATTTGGCGTTTAGCGCTAGTGGTTTACCCGAGTAAGGTTACCATACGTTTTTCTGTGTTAACTTTCTAATTTTTCAGTTCAATAAAATTAATAGTTGGCTAAATTGACTCGTAGTTCAAATGCACCCCTACGGTTGGTAACTGTATAATATATACATGGTGATGAATTAGTTCCGCACAATATTCATAATACAAAAAAAAACATTAACATTTAACATAATTATTCAAGATGTCCCCCAATAACAATCTGATATTGGTATGTAAACACTTTGTATTGAACGTTCGATAATTTCTGGGTTAATTTTCCATTTCGAAAGAATTCGATATGCTTTTAGGAGAGTCCTAAAATGGGATACCATGTACTCAGAAAACAATAAGGAATCTATTTTTATCAAAAAAAGGGAGGGATAGCAATAAAAAAAATGATGACATCACCGCTCAAAAAACAATATGGAAAAAATCCAGCCAGCTATTTAAAAAAAATAATAATAAGATTGGCGTTTTTCAGCGTTTTCCAAAAAATCGTTTAATAACAATATGAATATATGGCGAACTAAAATCACCACGCACATTTTTAAAGAAAATTATATCTTTTTTATTTTCATTTAAGAAAATCATTTGGTCATTTTTATTTTATCATTTTTTTTATATAGACTTTGCCTAGGATTTTGCTTATTTACATTAACGTCCACTTTCAACCACTATCCACGATTTTTTTTTTTTTTAAGATATAATGTAGCATTATTAATTTTGTGGCACCCTGAGCCACCACTATTTGAATTTTAGTGGAAATCTGGTGGTTTTGATGTTGTCATTTAAGGAACTAATTCACATTGTTAGCAAACACCGACTGGCAAATTCCAGTCACATGCTAGGGGGACTCCAGGGAATGCACGAGCTTGACCGAACATTTCCCTATGTAGGTAGTGTTTTGAGATGAAGGCACAGTATGTCCTGTATATTACATAACAGAAATACTAATGTTCCTGTCTTTTAACTATTTGTCCTATAAATGTATTATTCTATATTGTGCTAAATTTTGTTTAACTTAAAATGTATACTACTATTATGTTATAGATCTTTAAACATATATATTGTGTTCTTTTATGCTTAACACGTGAAGCACCAAGAAAAATTTCCAAATTTAGCATCTGGGACCAAACATTTCATTTTTAGTTCTAAATCAAATTATCTTTTGGTTTCAAAATTATAAGAAAACATTACTTTAAATTTTTTTGTAAATTTATAAAACCTCGATAATTTGTGACCACCAAGCCCCATAGGAACTTACAGCATAAAACGAAAGGAAAAAATACTCACACCTTTCCAAAAAAGAAGTTCCTCGCAAAAACAAGAAAGTATTGTCTTCGATGTTACCAAAATAAAGAGAAAAATAGTTTGAGAATAAATATAGTTAGGAAAGTGACAACTTACACTGTTTAAACCAGACATGGGTAAACTACGGCCCGCGAAAATACTTACAACTTATTTATTCCTATTACCTGTTACTTACCTACCTTATTACTATGTTACCTGTAATAAACTTTGGACCGATCGTCGATTATAATTCTTTTATTTTGCCCACCTCAACAAAGTTTGACCATGGCTGGTTTAGGCCGTGATGAACAACCACATTATTGTTTGGAATGTTTTACTGAAGTCCATATATAAAAATATTATTCTTTCGTTTTTTCTCTTGATTTCGTATTTTCTAGTTTAAGAAATTTAGAATTTTCTGTCAACATTAAAAAAAAAAAGTGAAATTAGGTCATATTTAATGTTGACAGAAAATTCTAAATTTCTTAAACTAGAAAATATGAAATCAAGAGAAAAAACTAGACTAATGTTTTTATATATGGACTTCAGTAAAACATTCCAAACAATAATGTTGTTGTTCATCACTGCCTAAACCAGCCATGGTCAAACTTTATTGAGGGTGGGCCAAATAAAAGAATTATGATCGACGATCGGTGCAAAGTTTATTACATGTAACATAGTAATAAGGTAGGTAAGTAACAGGTAATAGGAATAAATGTTGTAAGTATTTTCGCTGGCCACAGTTTACCCATGTCTGGTTTAAACAGTATAAGTTGTCACTTTCCTAACTATATTTATTCTCAAACTATTTTTCTCTTTATTTTGGTAACATCGAAGACAATACTTTCTTGTTTTTGCGAAGAACTTCTTTTTTGGAAAGGTGTGAGTATTTTTTCATTTCGTTTTATGCTATAAGTTCCTATGAGGCCTGGTGGTCACAAATTATCGAGGTTTTATAAATTTACAATAAAATTTAAAGTAATGTTTTCTTATAATTTTGAAACCAAGAGAATTTGATTTAGAACTAAAATGAAATGTTTGGTCCCAGATGCTAAATTTGGAAATTTTTCTTGGTGCTTCACGTGTTAAGCATAAAAGAACCCAATATATATGTTTAAAGATCTATGACATAATAGCAGTACACATTTTAAGTTAAACAAAATTCAGCACAATATAGAATAATACATTAGACATCCTATTAACACGCAATAGCGGGCATGCAGCCCAGAGAAATGTAAAAATATTGAGATGTCTGTCAGTCACTGGTGACCGCCATGGCACTGTGCGCATTGACCTAATCAATCAGGCACCAGTGACTACCATAGCCCTTAATATGTTAAGTTTATTGTTGAAAATTGTAAACATATTTTGGGATATGACTAAATAAATAAATAATTAAATAAAAAGATCTCGAAACAGCAACACAATTTAACAGCAAAAAAAAATTAATTATTTTTTAAAAAGTTACAATAGTTATTAAATTATCTTAGTATGTAAATGCATTTACTTTTAAACCCGGTTTTTCAATTGTTGTGTTAGCTAAACTCGCACTTTTAGAAATCGAATTTTTTTAATTTTACATTTGTTTTTGAAGTGGTTATAGCAACAAATATTTTATACATAAGTTACGTTTTAGTTGAAGTGCTTTGTATTAGAATCTCATAGATTTTTATGAAAATATAGTGCTAGTTAACTTTCAACTTATAATTAACTCACGATTGTAAAACCGGGCCTTTAAGTAATAAGTAGGTAGGTAGGTGGAATAATATAGATAAGTAGGTATAAAATAATTGGTAAAAATCTAAAATGATTTGTTCGTTTTATGTAAATACCACTTTCTGTTTTTGGTATACTGGATTTTCAAGATAATTTAATTTTAGTAACAAAAATATAATTTGTTTTTAAATGCCTAAATATAATTTTAAAATACTTAATAGAAAAATAAACATTATCATGACCATGAAAAATTAAAAAAGGGTTGTGTTAAAAATAGAACAGCCATTTAAATCCTTGACCAAAAATAAACACTAATAAAACAAAGATGAAAATTAACATGACTATGCAATATTTTTATATTTAGGCAGGTAGATGTAGATACTAACAAAAAAATTGTAAATTATCAATTATTTACTTTTGTTAAAATTATAAATGTATTAGGAAAAAACTGCGCAGTTAAATTTCTGTATTCATTAAAGCTGTAAAAAACGAATTTATATTTTTTTATATAAGTTTTAAAGGTCATGAACTCACATTAATCCTTCATTCTTAAGATATTGTCCAATAAGTCGCACAATTTCTTGGTTAGTTTGATTCAGCGATATTCCATTGTCCGCGTCTCCATGACCATTCTCTGAGGCCCCATTACTACATGAAGGTGCCCCATTTTGCACGCACCCGTTGCTGGCAGACTGCATTGTGTTGATTTGAGTGGTCCTTCGGGTTTTTTTACGCGGCGGTTCACCACCGTCGTCCCCCGATGAATCACTATCCAGACTTATTTTTGAAACTCGCTTTACCCTTTTGCTTTCCAGATTTAAGTCCGCTTTATTAACAAAATAAAGCCCTTTGTTTTCACAGATTCATCTATTACGTCATAAGCAATTTTAATGGAATACACTGGGCTATTTTTAATTAAATGTATTTATTTAACATACATACTAATAAAATAATTTGTGTTTATTAATAGGTTAATGCAATAATGTTTATAAATAACACCTTTTGGCGACCTAAAAATGTATGTCACATTAAATGCACCACCCAAAAACAAACATCAGCTGAATTTGTCGTGCAAACAGCTGGTAATTTTGACCTCGAATGAAAGAAAGCCTTTGTGACTGCACAGGCGTAGAACACCTTGCGCAAAACATCATTTCCAGCATAGATAAATATGATTTCCAGTTTTCCACAGAATACAGAACAACTTATTTATGATCTCTCGTATTTTAACTTTCTGTAAACATAGTACGGAAAAATTTTTAATTTCATTAATTTTGAAATACTAGATATTTTAAGATAGTTCGTCATAATATGGTAAAGATAGAGTGATTACAGGATTAAATAAATATTTTCAAAATTATTATATGACATGACGAACTTATGAATGATTTATGAACCTTATTATGATCATAAGATTTTAGTCTATTTAAATAAATCCACGATCCTGTCTATAAAACGATATGTAAATTTATTAAATGACAATGCACTAAAAAGTCATGCCATGTCATAAATATGTCTGTATGTACTGTGTACCATATGTAGTTACATAAGTACTATGTAGGATGGAGCAAATAATATTTCTTTGACCTCATTTACATTAATGCTTAACATCAGAGTTCAACACAGTGGCTGTCGGCCGATATTTATGGCTTTTCGAATTATTTACCGTAGAGACAGATTAGTTAACTGTTGGGCAATAGAGAAATTACGACAGTCACGTGACCTCAGTTTGGCGTATAAACTAGGGTGTAATGGGTGTAAACAATAAATTTAACCTACTTGTATTATTATTTAGTAAAAATTGTATTATAATTTTCTACTAAAATATGGATGCAATGATTTGTGTATAGATTTGATTTATATCATAACGTAATAAATATGCGAACTTGAATTTAATTTATCTTCTGCTAAATTCTATTCACTTTAACTATGCAGTACTGGGTTAGACTTAAGAGTGTGAAACGTCCAACTACGACCGATGCTTATGAAATAAAATAAACATGAAAATGAACCGCTATAGGAACTTTGCACTTGCCGTCTGCACCAAGAATCAGCGCGCATTTGTTTTCTATTCTGACTAACACTGGAAAGTTAAAGTAAACAGCATAGTTAAAGTTTGCATTGATAAGATGGTCCTTAATTTATTAACATCGCAAATTACCTAGTTATGCTCGATCAAAACAAAGGATGGTTTAATTCCCATAAGCAACGTTTATCTGATTTTTATGCTGCCATAAGCCCATCAAGTCTGAGAAAAACATGTAATACTTTATTAGACCGGTTTTAATATTTTATCAGTGAAGTAATAAATATAATAGATAGACAAATGTAACAACTCGTTTTCAGGTCTGGTAGCCGTATGATGCTTACACATGAATTGAGATATCATTCTTGGATTGGATAGTACCAAATCGTACTTGGATTGTCAATCGAAACGCTCTTATCTATATCTCGACGACGTTCGTACACAGAAAACGTACCACTTTGACAAGTTGTTCTATGACTCTAGGGCTTTTCGGGTGTAAAAATAGTATTAACCAGGTAGTACCACATTGTTTCTGATTGGATGATATCAAAATTAAGATTACTTTTATCCAATGAAAACCGATTGGTCAAAACCACTGGTTATAACTCCGTGTCACCCGAAAAGTCTTTTTGACTTTCTATGGCAGAAGATAGTTATATTAATTCTACATTTGTTCTATTGCACAGAGAACCTCTTCTGTGTTCTATTGGTTTTAAGCTTGATGAACAGCTGATGTTGTTGTTGTTGATCGTGTGTGATTTTCAGTGATCAGTGACTATTTTTATTTGAAGATGTGTATTATTATATTTAAATTATAAATAATTGCAGTAATCCACCGCAATAAGTTACTGGAAATAACTTTATATGGTAGGTCTTTGTAAAATGTAGCTGGTTTGCTATTGCAGTCCAGTAACACTAGGGCAGTGGTGTGTAATATTTACCCATATCAGTTATCTTATCAGAAACGGAAGGCCTATAAATATTTATATATTGCAAATAAGTTGGTTAGTCGGTTTTTATATTGTATTATTTAAGCTAAACAAATCTAGAAATGGATTTTGTATTCTAAAACTTAATTATTACGGCAAGTTTAATATGCTGCAATAATCATAATGTACCAAATTCAAATGTTTACTGCCAGTATTCTAATTTTTTTTAGTTTATTAGCATCATTAAGGATCTAACTGAAAGTTAACAGTTTACTTAGAGCAATTTAATACTTTGTATCGAGCTTTATATAAAACAGTGTTAAGTTGTGAGAACTTGATTGTCTTCTAAATATGAAAACATAAATACTTATAACTAAAAGGTTTTCAGCAGCTTCTTTTTAATTTGAGTTATTTAATCACTTTACAACTTCCTATTGCTTGTTTTAAGAAATATAAATTATTTAATTATTATGAATATGTGGCAATCTATTTGTAAATACGTACCTTGTTGACCTTATTGCAGGTCTATACTTAAGAAAAAAAATATCCAAGTTGGTAGAAAATAGTATTTAAACTTCCTTGCCTCTCCAAAACAGTTGCAATAATATGATGTTATTTCAGTAAAATTAAAATCTAGAGAAGTCTTTGTAAGTGTTCATAAACTGTCAGGCATACAAATCACATAAAAAATGATTCTGAAATAATCAGTTATCACTTCAAATTTGTTGCCAGAGAATAATCAACAATGAAAACAAGAAATAAAAATAGATTTAATTTTAATTATTAATTGTGCGTTTTTCTTAAAGATTCTGTTTTCTTGATTAAAATATATTCCTTCATTTTTGTCTAGATCATAATACAAGTCTTATGTTAAAGTTCGACTGCAAAGAATTGTGTCGTTCATATATATTCCATTGAAAGAGAACAATCAAGATGACAATGAAGTGAAAATAATAAATGCTTTATTTATTTGGATAAATGAATTCTATTAAACACTTCCAGGTTTACATATAATAAGATAAAGATAAATAAAAGATAGTGAAAATGAGAAAAACAACATTGTCTACTTGGGTTTATTTCACAATAGATTTTACTTAATTACTTCCAACTGACTGTTGTCTATGTTTTATGAATAATGATTCATTGTTAGACTAAATAGTTATCATGCGTACTATAAAAGATAGAATATCGGAATACTTCTTAGATAAATTAACAATTATAGCAGTGACATAATAAATATATCACTGAATATAGGTATTAATTATTTATTTGTTTACAAATTGAGCATGATTTGACTATTCACTTATAAAAAAACAAGGTAAATGTCAAATGATCAGTTCTGTAAGAAAATCCAGTCATGAATTCAACAATTTTGTTTGTATTTTTGATTAGGCAATAACTTAGATTTAACTAGGAGTGATATATTTGTTTTTTATTGATAATCCAATATAGATATAATTTATTTACCTACTTAACGTGATCAGATATAAAGTCAAAAGAAACAGTGACTTTTTTCATAATACCATGAATAAAATAGTTTTTTCTTGTCTGTAGACATACTGTATATAAACTGACCATCGGTACATCGTTTCCCATAATTCCTGTCCAGGGCTCAAAAACCGTTTTTTTTTTTTAAGCTCACTTATTCTACAAATCTGGTGATAAATCTTGTTTTTGATGCATCGACGCTAGGAGTCGCGAAGCGTTTTGTATATTTTTTCCATGGATATCAATTTTTATTACACAGTATTATGAATGACATTAATTTGAAACATTTTTTCTAATAATTTGTTTTCCAAAAATCATTAGTTTTCGAGCTATGAGCAAACAAAATGGCTGATGCATAATTCCAACCCATTTTTTCGTTACGGCCTTCAGAATTTTGCAACTTATTGATAAGAATCATTAACTTTTATTACTGTTTATTTTTAGGAAATTCTAAAGATAATCATTTTTAGAAAACATAATGGCCACTTGAACAGTTGTAATCACTTTATATTTGCTTATCATAGTCTGTTGTCTCTTTTACTGCATCTGAATTTATTTTCCATTCAGAGGTAGTATATAAACGGACATATTGATGTACTGCTTTTTCTTTTGCTATGTGTTTTTGTTTAATGTTTTTTCTTTATGATAATTAGTGATATGCTCGAAGCATCTGATTATGCTTATTCACGATAATTAAAAAATGAAATGTATAACATAACTGTATAATTAATTAATCATAAACTTATACAAAAAAAAGTGATTTGCTTTGCACAAGCAAGTTGCTTAGTAGCGAGTCTTTGTAAGAACTGAGTCTTGGAAAAAATCATCTAAAAGGAGTCACCCGGTTATTTTTAAAACATTGCCATAATAGACTGACCTTATTTTTAGGTAGTTGTCCCAAAGATTTATGTGTATGACGTTTAAAGGGTTTATGTTATTTTCAAGGAAATAGGAGCAGCATGAGGTGCACTTGAGAATATTGCAGTTTATAAAAATTAGAAATTGTAACCATGTACTTATCCTCTTAAACATGTTTTCAAGAATATTCATAAATTTTATTAAAGGCGTCCTAACAGGTAATTTCAGGAGTATTTTTGATAAGTTGGTACATTTTGAGATAAATACCGAATTTTGAATACTGTAGAGCCTATTGGATTGGGTTCTGATATTAATGACTGCCCTTGCTTCTAATTTTTAAGAGTACTATTTCCGAAAGTAACGCATTTCAATTAACGTATTTCTTAGATTAATGAGATAAAATTCAACGATAGACATAAAACTGGTATTTTTAAATCAAATAAAAACATATTGAACTAAAAAAGTCTTTCTATTAAAAATATAAATGTATCTAGTATATATAGTAAAAATTAAATGAACAGTATTGAAAACAAACCTACATATATTAATAACTGCAAATACCTTCTAGAAAAAAGCTCGATATTGTTACGTGTTTGCTATCCCCACAAACATCTATACTCGTAGATTCATTGATTGAAAGTTCAGGTAACACACTACTTTATTTACTAATTAGTAATTACCAAAAAATAGATTAATCAATGTCTTAACTATAATCACAATTGAACACTAATAAGTCTCTTTCTTATTTCCGTTCGCGTACAATTCCAGTCTTATCTAACCAGTGTACACAGTCCAGTGGCGTAACACTGCCCCCTCCTTAAGCCTGAATGTCCCGATCAGGCAATTCATTGTTCCCTGCATACTTGGCTAGTCTCTATATGCACCACCGTCATCTTTGATTTTGGACTTTGCTGAATTTGGTATACGATGTCGTTTATTCTGGTGACGACAGTGTATGGTCCTTCCCAAGGGTGGTGAAGCTTCGGGGACCTGCCTTTCTTTTGTTGTGGGTTATATATCCAAACCAACTCTCCCACCTGGTACCCTCCTGAATTAGCCTTAAGATCATAACGAGTCTTCATACGGTCACTTGTTATTGCAATTCGCTCAAAAGGAGCCCTGACGTTATATTGCTTATTTCTTATTTGTGGCCCCATTCTCGCCAGCAAACTTCACATTGGCGGCACCAAGCCTCCACATCTTGACGACTGTTTACCCAGTAGAAACGTTCTCTTACTTTTTGGCAGGGTTTTGTTGATGCCAACATGTCCGCCAGACGTTCCATTATGCACTTGCTGAAGTACATTTGCTACGTGACACCTAGGGATTAACAATTTCAAAGTAACTTTCCTCCCATCTGGACTTTCCCACACTCTCTTCAGCAGTCCATCCTCTACTCTAAGGGAATCCCATTGTGCCCATAAAGCCTTCAGCCCTACTGATTTACTTGAAATGGCCTTCCAATCGGGTCGGGTTCCTCTTTCTTTCCATTTCAGAATAGGACCAGTTTCCTTATCGTTTAACTGCGCTTCCCTTAACGACTTTTGCCCAATAATTCGGAACTTCAATCTTAACGGTATTCATTATTTGTACATTTTGCTGTTTTTCCTTACGGTGGCAAGGCTTGTAGTCTTTCTGACGATCTTTTGGAAAGGCCATCTGCCATATTCCCCGAAGTACCAGCTCGCCAGTTTTCCTACGGCTTCTCCATTACTGCGATATTTACCCTCTCAAGGCTGCGCTGACAACAGTTACTCTGAATATGGTCCACTCTGCCACACTTATAACAGTGCATGCCTCCTCCACTCTGTCTCCCACTACTACTTTGCTCTTGGTTTTGTCTCAGCTGGAGATTCGAGTTTATCAGTAGTTGCATGGTCTTTTCTACTTCGGACATTTACTACTTTATTTACTAATTAACAACAATAGATTAATCAATGTCTTAATTATAATCACAATTGAACATTTATAAGTCTCTTTCTTATTTCTTCTTTACTCGTTCACGTTCGACTGAAGACTGAGTCTCGGCCCACCGTGCGACTTATTTATACATCCATTCACACGGTCTAGAGCCTTCCAGAATATTCCCGGCCGTTCACGTACAATTCCAGTCTCTTCTAACCAATCTACACAGTCCAGTGGCGTAACAATATATTATTTTCTATTTATGTTTTTTCTTAATTATTTAAATTTTACAAGGCGTCACAATCGCATTTTGGAATTTTAATGTTAATTTTCAAATATTCTCACCATGCCGGGTTGCCATCTAAATATGTCGAAACTTACTAGAATTGTTTTACCTTATTATAGCTGCCCAGCAAAATATTGTGTATTTTAAAATGGAAGAATTATTATAGTTGAAATTGGAAATAATTTAAATTTTAGTATTACAAATTAAAATAAAGATGAATGAATCCACAAAAGTGAAGAGCTCATGAGGTATCAATGGTTTATAAAGTAAAGGATGAATGCATAATGAGTAACCTTTGTTTATTCATATTCTAATGAAATGTAAAAAAAGATTAATCTAAATTTATTAAAAATGTCATACTTAAACTTTTGTATTTAACTGTCACTGGATGACTGTAGCTGCCCAAAATTTATTTTATATTTGTCAAAATGACGTTAACAGGGGAAGCTGTCAAAAATTCTTCAGCTGTCCAAATGGCTAACAGTGATAGCTGTCAAGGTGACACTGACAGTTGTTGCTGAGAAAAAAAATTCTGTCAAACTGACCACTGACAGTTGTTACTGTTAAAGTTGAACTCTACTGTCAGGACTAGTGGTGCTGTCAATACGAGCATCACTGTCAAAATGGACTGTCATATTAGGTGAAGTTGCCTTTACCATCCCTCTAAAGATGGGATTCTTCACCCATGGCAAAGCATTTGCAAAAAGAGAAAAGAGTAAACTTTACGAATTAGGAAAAATGCACAGGATATTCCATTTGAAATAAGAAAATTGTTCTGTTATTAAAAATGCGGTATATGGTTGTCACAATAAAATTAAAATACCTTAAAATAAACTTGCAGTCAATCAAAATTAATCTGCGAAAACCATTCGACAATTTCTTTCGTTCCAGAATTATTCACTATCAAATGGATCAAAATATAACTGGCCACCTTGTATCTGCAAAAAATTGTATTCTTTTGTTTTCAAGATATATGTTTTTGATTTTTATAGATAGCAGTAATATTTGATTTTATATTAGTTGTTTGATATTGTGCTAAAAAAGGACAATTTCCTTTTTTTTCTAAGTAGACTGTAATTTCTAAAAAAACTAATTTTGACAAAATATGAAATTATTCAACAGACTTACCAATTTGTTGGTAGCAACTAGCTTTGGGTTCAATCAGTTTTTCTCCGAGTATTAATGGGGGATGGGGGAGAAGGATAAAGAGGAAAAGGACATTAAATACTAAGAAAGCAAAAGTCACTTCCTGGTCGTTCACTTGGTTTAATTAATGATAGATTACTATTCAACAAATATTTATTTAGGCAATAGGCACTATAATATTTTATTTCCACTTATTCAAAAACAGTTGAACACATGTAAACTACATATATCGTTACAATTCTACTAATAAGAATCCTAAGAAAAAACAAAAAAAAAAACATTTTCTAAAAATCTCCTAATCAGTTCGTTTCTATATGGTATATTCACCGTCTTATGATAGGCAATCAGCACACATTAAGCTTCTCAAGCTTATGGCACTTCGAGAATCAGTCCTGCTTGGTGTAAAACTATGATATATCAAAAATGAGTTGAATCGGTGTCAATTTATAAAAATCGTCACCAATAAACTACCCTTATTTTTCAATATTTAAAAAAGTTGTTTAGAATGGAATTTGTGCCTAATTACCAAACTTTAGGAATATAAATTTACTTTGTTGGAACTGCAACAACATAAAAAATAAAATTGTCACGATTAGTCCTTTGTGGAAAGCGACTCTTGTAGCTGGTCTCTTAAAATAAAAAGTGTTAAAAGTTATCTGTTTATCTATTTTCCTTGTAAAATTGGGAAATCCTGATAAAATACAAAAAATCTTTTTGATACTAAATTTCCAACCCTGGAGGCGATTCTTTGTAATATTTATTTTCATATTTTCGAAAAAATCTCTCTTTCCAAGATATTTAATATTCTAAATTTTAAAAATCCTTAAAATATTTGAATAATGTATTAGGTAAGGAAGCAACAACTTTGTAGAAGTTTTTGAATTCATTATCTTTTCAAGGTTCTTTAAATTATCATATTTTTCGTATATGAATACCACCTATTATAATAAAACCAATTAATTGCCATCTGTTACCTTGTTTTGTTTTAATTTTATCTTGAATCAATTGCAGTTTAAGAAAAATACGTTTTATTAATATTTTAGGCATATTATACTTTCATTCTTTTATCTAATAGTCCTACATAATAGAGCATTTAAATCATAGAATGAGTCATTTCTTGTAGTAAATATGTAATACAGCAACATATATCATATGAGTAATAAATTCTAATGAACTATCCAAAGTGCAAAAAATAAAATTTATTTAAAAACTTGATAACATGCATTCACAGACAACAAATATTAATTTTATTTTCTGTTATGTATATTTATAATAGCTTCTGAGTTGGTAGATAAGTCAATATCAGTTGGTAATTGATATCTGTTGCAGCAGCTTAAACAGTAATTTATTTTTTTAGTAATATTTTTAGTACATTACACTGTTAACTAACAGTGGAATATAAATTTGTTTGTATATTAGCATATTTCCTATGAATAATTAATTATGTTTATTATTCATTGTAAAGGAAGGTTATTTATTTTTATCATTCTTTATATATTTTAGGTAAATATGGTATACTGTACAGCAAAATGTCAGAAATGGACTACATTCTCTTTGGCAGGAGTTTTTGTAGTATTAGGAATGATATTAGCATTGTTTTGGAATCAATTGTTTCATAAAATTCTTACACATGTAAGTACCTAAAATATGTTAATTATTTTGTATCTTCCTTGCTGTTTGTTTTCTAGAATTTCATATGTCTTGTAGGAAAATTGTGAATGCAAATCTAGAAAAAGTCAAAATGCTGCTAAATAGCCAAAGTTTCATTTTATTTATTTTTCCTCTACAGCATACAAGCAGAAATAAAAAACATCCTTTAAAACGGAAAGATTTATAATATAAAAAAAACAAAATGGGATTTCCCTCCATTTGTTTTCAATGTTCAATGTTTCATTTTCATTTTTATCATGTACCTCGATAAAGATTTGTGAGAGAAGAACTGAGAAGTTGGGTATTTAGCACCACAATATGCCTTTTCAGCACCGACAGTCTTCCTACCAGAAATATGTGAATTACAGTTGTTCAAAATTATTTTTTAAAATTATGATAATTCTCTTGTGTCAATAATACTAGTAATTTTTTTTTGTATTAATTTATAGCACAGTTTAATATAATTTTCTTTCATTTTTGTTGTTAAAGAAATCCAGAGAAAAATAAAAAATAATAAAATAATTATTGAATATTACAAAAGCGTTTTTTAAAACGTAATATGATAACAATACAGTACAACTTCACAAATAAAAGTTGTTGGCCTGTCCGAATTGGAAAGTTTATCCGGATTAGCAGCAGTGATTGATTTATTTATGTATACAGTATGTGTATTGTATATTGAACTATTAGACACGGGTCTCTTTAAATGTAAACCAGAGGCAGACAACCCGACGCGCAGTTCGGTGAATACATTTTCCTCCATCTAGCTGTCGTGCGCTCAACAATGCATGCTGCACGCGGTATGTTGCCAAATTTTAGTCTTCCTTCAATGTTCTATGTCTAATACTTTAATACACATGCTGTATACAAATACAATCGGTGATATGGATAAAAATGAAGTGTTTGGTAATACTTCAAGTTTTAACACTTTCTGCAATTTATTCCAACATTTAAGAAGATACTAGATTGCAAAGCAGTTACTGCTATTTTCCTAATGATACTACAAAGAATATCATTCTTAGGAAAACTGTAGCAGTGTTTACTACAAGATAAAATACCTCCCTTGGCTAGTAGATACTACAATTTTAACAAAAACTGCAGTGTTTACTTACATGTGCGAAATTGTAGTTTCACCTCACATGCTACAGTGGTTCCGCGCTAATATAAAGGCGGTCATAATTAGTTAGTTTGATGACACGACTTTTAAACATTTATTTTTAAGATAAGTACGGGTGTTTAGGATATAAGAGACATATTTTGACACCAAAACAGTAATTTTCAAGGTGTTATATACACTTTATTAAAAGAAAATAAGGTAACTACGAAACAAAACAATAATTATTTAATCAAGTGAAATAATATACTTGTAGATAATTCTAATATAAGCGTTACACACAATTTATAGTATTCTAACACAATTAACTTATTTTACAAAGTCTTATTGTAATATAAAGATAAAAACATTGCAACAAAAAAGATGTCTGGTCACACTTAAAATTAATAATGTAGTTATTGACTTGAAGAATACGTATTTTAAGTAAATAGATGAGTCTGTTAATAATAATAATAATAATAATTGGATACAGACATGTACATATGGCAAGTCAAGATACAATTAGGTAAAAAGGAACAAATAAAATGTACATAAATGTAGTATAAACATACGACATAATTAAAAACACAATACACACATACAGGTATATAAGAAAACATTTAAGAAAACAGGTATATGTAAAAATTAATAAACAAGCAAATAAGCAAATAATGTATAGCTATATGTTTACAAAAATAATACAAGGAATAATACATCTAGCAAAATATTTATGATAACAAATTAACAATAAACATTTAGAAGGCTTAATACCGTCTGCGATAACAGTGACTGCTTCTTACGAGGCAAGATTGGGAGACTTGTAATTAATGGATCTGAGGTAAGAAGCAGTCTATGTAGAAGGTCAGTATTAGTAACAACGCGTGACATTTTTCTGGTGTGATATCGCGTCTAAATAATTTAATAACTTTATTTGTTGATTCTGCAGCCTCTTCAGATAATTCACCTATAGATAACAATGCGTAATCAATTACCTCGTATATCCATGAATTAATACCTTAGAACCGAAGCAGGAAGATTGTACCAGGGATATTCCTGAATTAGTTGCCTGGCCGTATCTAACGCAAAGTCCCTAAACTTTTCCTGATTTATATTATAGCCTGATGACAAGCAACTGAGCAAGGTACCACACCTGTCAATCATATCTTTGTCAAACCCAGTAATTTCTGCGCAAGTGGCAGAGTAGGCGAAAAATGTTCTAGCGGTATTTCCATCATTTGACGTCCCACTTCCACCACTACGCGGTTTATCAACAATTAAGTTTAAATTGGGCTTGAATGGATTTCTTTCTCTGTGCAAAAAGAGCTTTATCTTCTGCTGATCTAATTTGCCATTTCATTAGTGGAAGTCTATAAGAAAGATGTAAAATATATTCGAAAAAACGAATCCATGAATGAAGTGGTGACAAGCCAAATTCGTATCTCCTTTTATCAACTGGTTTTTTAAGACATTTATCAATATCATTCATTTCTTTAGGTGGTGCACCGCAAATGTAACACCTACTTGAAGCTGTTTCGCTAAGAGCGTTACAGACCTTCCCGTCAACCATAGTTAATTGTAAGGAATATTGTACTCTAACCTCGCGATCGTTAAATTTAGAAATACATGGTTGCAAATTATTAATTTTGTCTTTGAAATAAACCTCTGTTTGCACAGAGAACTCGGTAGTTTCCTTTGCAAACTGAAAACGAATGGGCCTGCAATATCGTGTGGAAGAGGGGCGCGGATTTTTCCAAATGATGATGTCTCCGCTGTCGGGAATGTCTGATCTACAAATTAACTGAAGAGGAACATACGAGATAACAAATAAACTACTATCATCCTCGATATTAGAATCCAAAAATTTTTGTTTGTACTCGCTATGTCCCGTACTACCATCAAAGCCCCATTTTCCTATTAAAGCCATGTTACCTAATAACTGGGGAGAAATATTTTCTAAGACATTTGTTTGGGACTCAAGTATTCGCAAAGATACTTTGGCAGAAGATTCGGTAACTGTTATCTCCGAAGGATAACACTTTTTTTTAGCATTCAATACTTTTTTATAAGATGGCATTAGATCAGAAGATGTACGAGAATTAACAAAGCTTTTGACCAACAAATATTGATGCTTAGTTAATTTAGCCTCCACAATTAAAGATAAAATGTCATCTGGATTAGCTTTCGAAAAAGTTGACCAATTAGACTTCCTTAATAAAAAATTAACAGCAGAATCATCTACCGCTGACAATTTAGCTAACCTTCTACGCTGTGACCATTTACTGCACTCTGAAAAGTCCTTCAAGGGCCGCCCGGATGATGATGATGGCTGTGCCTCCTCTTCTGAAACGTCTTGCATATGCTGTGTGCTGCAAATTCGTGAAAGATTACATGCTTCAACGACATCCAACCATGCTGAATGCTTTTCCATGAACCGCAACTGTGTACGATTACACTTCTTCCAATAGTCCACTAGTTTTTTTGCAAATGTAACATAATCGGTTTTGTAAATTGTGAGTATTCATATTTTCGATGTCGGGCAAGGGCTGTATCATTATGCGTAACCCGTGGCGAGCTCTTTCCGCGTCACTCCCAGTTTTACACTGCCAAAGGTCAAACACATATTTCCTTATAAAGGAACATTTGTAACTGGTACCTAAAGACAAAGTAATAAAAAAATTAACTTCAATAGTATACAAAATTTCGTTTACAAAATGTCTACAAACAGAACTATGATGACGTAGAGGCTGTATTAAAAAAAACGGGCAGCTCGCGGCAAATAACTCAAAATGGTTTATATACTAGAAAGTCCAAGCTTTACACTTTTGTATAGTATAAGCGGGGGTGCGGGGGGTAAAGTAGTTAAAAGTTTCAAACAAAGTGAATGATGAAAACATTATTATATTATTTTCATTTCCTGTGAATGCCACAAAACGTACATACTTTGAAAATATTTCGTTACTATATTACACCAATATAAAGTACTTACCTTCTTCCTGGAACTCCATTACAAAACGATCACTAAAACCAAAACAGTTCCAAGAACTGACTATTAATAATTTAGGGTGGCGGATGCTATTTCTAACACAAGTAATCTTTAACGACGACGTGTGGTCACTTTGGAAGCCGAAATTCAACTGTTCAAGGATTTATCTTTCAACCTGCTTTAAATATGGACGTTACCGAAGTAGCAGGTAAAATTATTCGCAATTTTATTGATGTCAATATTTTTTGAAATATGACCGTGTTGGGAACCACTGTGATTGTAGCATTCTTGAAAATGGCAACAGAAAAATTTATGATTTAAGCAATTACGATAATGAATTCCATGAATCATTAAACTCTTAATTTTTTTGTTGCCATTTATCCGTTAATTTAAGACTTTCTAGCATAATAACAATTAACGCCGCTAAATCTTTATTTGTAATTTGGTGACCATCTTGTAACGTTAACGCCCGTATCGTTCCTGCCACCAGGTCTTCCAGAGTTACTTGAAACGAACTTGCTTGGCCTTCTTGATTATTCATTTTTCTGTTCAATTGCGTCTTAAATCTTGCCGGATACGTTTTCTTTAGGCTGAACCAGATTGTTAAGTAACCCCACACCTGAATTTTTGTAGGGTTGGGTGTCAGGTTGAAAAATATATAAATAATTATCACTATTTGAAATATTAATATTTTACTCCATAACATTTTACAACAAATCCATAACTTATTACGCAAGACAACATAATGTGCGTGCTTCTCCTTCGGCGTCAACTTACTAACTGTTTCGCGCCTTTCCCCCTTCTCCTTTTCTAAACGGTAGTTAGGCGGCAAATTCGAATTTGAATTTAATATAGATTAATCATCAAGATCGAAACATTAATTCTTTGAAGAATTTTGTTGGTACTGTCGGAAGTAGTAAATACTCCGCAGAAAATGCTAAAACTTGAATTATTAGCAAATACTACATTTTTATTTATACCACACAATAAGTATGTAATTTTTTTTGTTTTTTGTGGTGTATGAATAAAAAAAATATATACAAAAGTTTATGAAAAGAAGTTTTATTCAGTAATAACAAAATTTAGCTACATGTATTATGAAATATTATAAAAAGTACATATAAAAAATGTGAATGCGGTTACGTTTTTGACAGGGTATTTTGAGAGCTGTAATTTATAATGGTGTACATGTGTGTATTAAACTCTAGACAACAGAGCAACAGTCAGACCTAACGCCACACATGCAGACCGAAATGCAAGTAAACAAATAGAAAAACTATTTCTCTTTTATTTGTTCACATTTCAGAAGGTGTATGGATTATATAGATTAAAGGGCATAAAAATGTCCGAATTGTAAGTGTCCGATTTACTGGAGCATCCGAACAATCACGTATCCGATTTTCGAAGTTATACCATAATAAATACATTTTACACTGTCATTCTTATCTGAATGACAGTGTATAAATGTTTTAAGTAGATAATAAATCATACATGATACTTCAGATACATTTTATCGCATACATAATTCAAAATATGAACATTTGTCATTTTGACATTTTATATTGATAGATTGTAACTTTGGTAACCACAGTGACATCCGTGACATCTAACCTAACCTAAATAAGCCCATTATTTTTATATAATGTAAAAAATCAATGTATCTGTATTTCTGATTGGCTATAACTCTTAACAGCCTTGTTATAATAACGTGAGAGGATACATCATAGGCCTGATTGTCACTAAAATTCATCCAGCGAGTAGGGTTCAATATCATACAGAACATCATGAACATGTTTTAGGAAGGTTTTGTCACAGTTAATATTTCTAATATAAAATGGCAGGTGATTAGAGAACTTTAAGCAATGATAGCACGTCCCTTTTTCATATAATGTTCTTTTTTTGTATTGGATAGGTAAAGTCTCCTTGAAACTTGGTACCATAAGTGTGTGTTCTCGAACAAGAGTCAAACTTACCATGATTTTCAATTAAAAACCGTACTAATTACAAACATTGCTTTTATTATAACTATATAGGTCGTAACAATGCAATTCCAAGTAATATATTCGCAAAATAAATCAATGTGATAATTTATTAAAGAAAAGCAAAAGATGTTCTTGCAGCAAGTGTATACTATACAAGCCCAGAATCATGTCATTTGGCCCACTTGTAATTTACGAACGTTCTTCATATACGGCGCTATTGAAACCGGACAAAATAAATGATTGATATGATCGACCTTTATACTTTATTCATTTGGGCCAATCGATGCGTCTCGCAGTTAATATGTTATTGTTGTTTGTTTTTGTTGTATTTGTAGTTTATAATGTTACGTGTTTGCTATCGACACAAACACCGTACGCCGTAGATTCGTTGATTGAAAATCCTTGTGACACGTGCTCACTTCTTTGTTAACTAATTAATAATTAACAACAATATATTAATGACCGTTTTTAACTATAATCGCAATTAAACACTTATAAGATAAGTCTATCTTATTTCTTCTTCACTCATTCAGTTATAAATTCAGACTGACTTCTCGGCCCACCGTGCGCCTTATATATACATCCATTCAAGCGGTCTAGAACATTCCCGAACATTCTCAGCCCTTCTCGTAAAATTATAGTCTCATGTTTCCAGTGCACACAGTCCAGTGGCGTAAGGATAGTATAGAAATGTCCACTCATATGTTATTCATTTTATTAAAAATAAAGTATAAAGGTTGCTCATATCAATCATTCATTTTTCCTGTTTCAATCGTGCCATATATGTAGAACGTTTGTAAACTGCAATTGGGCCAAATGATATGGTGATAAAATTTATTATGTTAAACTAATTTCTACTGAATGTAAATACCTAATATCATATAACAAAACTGCAAAGATCTCATATGGTTCGGGAGATATTTAAAAAAAATATGGTTAGGTCCAGTCATGTTTGGCACTCTGTATCTCAAAATGGTGGCATTTCGGTTATAGGCATATAAAGCTCAAATGTTATAATGTTGTATTTAGAGTCCTCAAGGGATTGACATGTAATATTGGGACACTATGTATATAATATACCTATTTTTATACAAATAAATGGATGCACATTTATTGCAGAAAAGGAATACAGCAAAAGGTGACAAATGATATGATGATTATCAAATGTGACAAATACCGCAGAGGGTATTTTTACTCAGATTATAATAATAATATATATGTAATTATTTTAGACTAATCTTATTTTCCGACTATAATAATAATAATCAGGGAGCGGAACAAATGCCAGTAACGTATAATATTACATACATACATCTATTCCGGCCTCCTGCCACAATACTGGTTGCCGAGCTGGTGCATATATTACAGGTATATAAATAAACTCATACATATCAATTAATTCAATGAGGGCTAACGTTTTTAGGTTCACCAGTTGGCGCCACTGGCGAGTAAGTCGCTGTCAAAAGGTATTGTTAGGCGCGGAACAAGTTTATAGGGTTTTATTATAATTATTTCGTACACCAGTAAATAAAAAAACTTGTTAATTATGCCTCAGTGTTATGCAGTTCCATTTTGTTCGGAAACAAAAAGCGGACATATATGATTCCGAGAGACAAAACTCACCTGAAACAGTGGTTGATAGAGATAATTTTACTCCTTCGAAACATTCGTGTGTTTGTAAGAAACATTTTAATCCTGACGATTATGCGTTACCAAAGGAGTCTACTACAGAAAATCGTAATAATCATGTACATTCGTTGTTTTCATCATGCTCATTCTTGATATAACCTAACTTTAATGACATAAGACACCTCTGATAAGTAGGTACAATAATTTCCCTACTGAGCAAGTAAATTACTACTTTCCCCTTCTGCCATCATTGTGTTAAATGTTTTTTTCAGCTAATTTTTATAAAAATTACTAAAAACAAGCCTTAAAAAGCCATAATAAACATTAACGTTCAGTGACATTAACCTTTCCGTACACTAACGCCTCTCTTGGTGAATTCAAGCGCGGTAGCCCTCATTATATGAAAGCTCTTTATAACTGCCGATTTTGAAAAATGGCATATATTTCCGGTCCATGATAATTATTATCATTTACTGTGCATACAAAAAAACACACGCATATTATTTAACCAAAACCAATATGCATAATATCAAAATTCTTATCACTAATCATTAATTATTTCTTGTTTATAAAAACAACTAATTTATTATACAATAAAGAGAATTATGTAGGAAATATGTTTCATGAGTTTCATAGTTTTCCAATCTCTCAGTTAAAAAATTAGATTGTCAGTTAAAAAATTAAGATTAAACTCAACAAGTGTTGAGATGAAAATTTATTTGTATGTATTTATTTTTTTATTGTATGCAGTCAAATTGCAATCTTAAATACAGAGATAGGAAACAATTTTTAAATACAATTGATAAGATTTTTTTCAAGGTTTCTGATTATAGTAACAAAGATACTGTTCATTGACAAAAAAAAAGAATATATATATATATATATATATATTATATATATATATATATATATATATATATATATATATATATATATATATATATATATATATATATATATATATATATATATATATATATATATATTGTACAACTTGTAAATTTTTTTATACTTATTTCGTTTTTCGAAAAGAAGTCTCTTCCCTTCCTAATAATGTATTTAACCGCTGCCAATTACTTGGGGATCAGAACTTCCTCACCATAATAAAAGTCGACATGTGGTGGAGTTTATAATAGAAGTAATTTTTGACGTTTCAAAGAAGTCACATTTTGACGTTTCAAAAAAGTCACTTTGACATTTGAAAACGTCACATTTTTTGACGTGTCAAAAAGTCACATTTTGACGTTTCAAAAAAGTCACATTGGTGGAATGTCACTAATATTTTTTTAGACATTGGGACCAATTTTGCTCATCAATGAACTCAATCTCTTCCTTAATGTCTAGAATGTGTGTACCAAATTTGAAAGCTTTATCTCAAAAACTGTAGCAAACCAGACAGACAGACAGACAGAAAATTCGTCCAGAAATGCAATAAAAATTTTCAAAATTTTTTCCACGAATACATAACTTCCTCACTTTGAGGGGTGAGGAAGTAATAGCAATACTATAGTTTTCAACAATGTTCAATACAAAAATAACTGAGTAATATTAATTCTGCCAGATATCATAACAAGTATTTGACAACTGTTATGTAATATCCTCAAAAGATATCCTCAATGACAATAATGAATATATTCAGTCGACTCAACTGTTCTGGTAGCTTTAAGCTTGATTTGAAAACAACCAGTAAGAGGCATTTGCTACTTACAGTTGTACTACAGTTGAGTGACCTAAATGCATCCAATATTATTAGTAAACTGGAATAACATAATTTTTTTCTTATTTTTAAGGAGCTCTCATTAGCAGATACAAGAACCAAAGGATATTCTCTATGGAAAGAAACTCCAATACCTATGTATTTACAATTTTATTTCTTTAATTGGACAAATTCGCAGGATGTGAATAATGCCTCAATTAAGCCAGTTTTTGAGGAACTCGGTCCTTACACTTATTATGAACATCATATAAGAGAAAATATCACATTTAATAATAATAATACCGTAACATTCTTAAATAAGAGATTATGGAGGTTTATGCCAGAAAAATCTGTTGGTTATTTAAGTGATAATGTTACTACTTTGAATCCCATTGTTGCAGTAAGTTTTTATCCATTTCTCGTCTTTAAAGATCTAGACAGTTTGAGTAACTTTGAAGTTATTTTATACGATTACGAAAATAAAACATGAAATTCAGTCAATACTGATAAAAAATTGTTAACTAGAAAATAGGAAGGGCATATTAATCTTTGAAAGGATTATTTATTTGCATTCTTGTAAACTTGAGCTCTTTCTTAAATTTTCAAAATTATGCCAAATTGTCTTGCAAATAAATTATTGCATGTATATTTTATATTTTAGACCATTGGAAATTTAGTCAAAGACAAACACTATTTAGTCAGAAAAGGAGTTGATTTCTTTTTAAGAGAGAAACATGTTAAATTAGCAATTAGTAAGACGGTAGACGAGTTTCTCTTTATGGGTTATGATGACCCAATGTTAGATCTTGTACATAAGTTGAATATCACGGGATTTAACGTGCCTTATACTAAGTTTGGATGGTTTGTAGAGGTAAGTTTTAAGTATAGTTAAGTGAACGAATTGATATTTATAATTACATTCAGTCTAACCCGCATTTTATAAACTGAACACAATGTTTTATTAAGTATAGTATAGTAAGAGCTATGGAAGATCGACGCACTGTTGCAGGACCTTGTATAAGACAACACTAAAAAATAGATAACATTACATACAAAGGAACTAATTAGTAATTAGGTAACATTGGTTGCAAAATAATATTCACATTATAGTTATAGGATCCTCATTTTTATCCCTAAAAAGGAAGTGAATTCAGTGTTAGAAATATTTTGTTGTTTAATAACTAATTATAGTATTAAACTATTCAAAATAAGTAAGAGAAGACCTTGCAAATAAATATAATTTTTAAAATGTAAATATACAGGGTGGGACAATAGTGCGTCCGACTTCGGTATCTCGAGGTCTATGATAGCTGGAAACTTGATTTAAAAACATAAATAAACTAGACACAAAGTCTATAACGGAAATTGTTTTCAAATATACAGGGTGAGCCAAGACGATTCTACAGGGTCAAGTAAATTTTTTTTAAATGCCATGAATATCAGACATTTTTTGAAACCTCTTTGTGGCCTCCTTTCACTCCTATATAATTATTTACTTTCTCCCAACCACTTGGATGTAATGATTTTTTTTTTTGATGAAATCATACCATTTGCACTTGTATATTAAAAATATCACTACAATCACAACTATCGATTTTAGGAAATGTTAGTACCAGTTATGAGACATTTGTGTGATGACACTCAGCAATTTTCACTCCCTAAAATTTTACAGGGTGGCCAAAAAGGATTTTTAAATTTACAACTTTTTTGAACTGATTTTTTTCAATTTTTTCAAATGGAACACCCTGTATATTTTTGGAAGATGTGATGTAAAATTGAGAAACGAAAATTTTTTGTACGTACATCCCTATGGCTAATTGTAACTATTTTCGATTTATTGAACAATAACTGCAAAATTCAGCAAAATTAAAAATGGTTTTTTTTTTTTTAAATAATTCAAGAGACGGTATTATAATAAGCGTGTTACATGATGCCCATAAAAACATCACACCAACAACAATCTAAAATTTGAGGGAAAGGATAGTAAATGCTTTTAGAAGTATCACTCCTGCAATTTTATGAAAAGTAGAAACCTCATTCCAAAGACGCATAGAAATGTGTCAATCAAAATGGGCAACATGTGAAACACTTTTTATATCTTCTCTTGAATTACAAAAAAAATATTTATATATTTTTGTAGAGGGTGACCTCTCTAAGGGGAGCAAATTTTTTGGGGTGCAGGGAAGTAACAGATGCGGATAACAACAACACTTTATTAATAAAAACACAGTACATAAGTGACATAAAACATATGAAAACCGTTGTACACCTTTCCAAAAAAAACTACAACGTAATTGATACATTGATATCTTCCCGCTGATCATCCGGTCTCAGCATAGCCAACCTAAGAACTAATAATGTCACTAATCTTAAAATGACAGGACGGCAAATTTAAAATAAATTCCTAAATTTTTAATTTTATTGCAGAATTTTGCAGTTATTGTTCAATAAATCGAAAATGGTTACCATTAGCCATAGGGATGTACGTACAAAAAAATGTTCGTTATTCAATTCTACATCACATCGTCCAAAAATGGTTGATTGTCATCACACAGATGTCTCATAACTGGTACTACCATATTTTTTCTTAAAATCGATAATTGTGACGTGATTTTTTTAATATACACGTGTAAATGTACACGTGTAATATCAACAAAAAAAAATCGTTACATCCAAGTGGTTAGGAGAGAGTCAATAATAATACAGGAGTGGAACGAGGCCACAAAGAAGTTTCAAAAAAATGTTCTGATATACATGACATTCCATTTAAAAAAATGTTAGTTGACCCTGTAGAATCGTCTTGGCTCACCCTGTTATTCGAAAATAATTTCGGTTATAGACTTTTTTGTCTAGTTTATTTATGTTTTTAAATCAAGTTTCTAGCTATCATAGAACTCGATATATCGAAGTCGGACGCACTATTGCCCCACCCTGTATAAATCATAAAATAACTGGGTTTTCTTCAAAAACTTTGAACAAGTTTGTAAAAATAAAAAATATTCGAATATTCCATCCAAATATCCGAGGCCTATATCCCACTTTCTATAAGAGCAATCAATTTCTTAATGCAAAACGATTTTTCTTTTTTAGTTTCTAAAAAAAACAAACTTGCAGTTTTAATAATACTCAACAAATATTACAATTTATTGAAGTCTAGATACAAAACTTTAAAAGCTGACATTATTTAGCAATTTTTTACAATGAAAATGTTTCTCAGAAGTGAAACTTAAAATATCTCAAGACCTCTATGTTGGGTCGGAAGTAAACCAAATTGAAATCTAATGAAAGTTGAATCTATAAACCTTCGTATAAGCAGTACAGTTTATGCAATACTTCATTTTGTATTTGATTTCTTCAAGGTCTTAGCTATGCTAAATTTAAAAATATATAGTGTTTTTAAAAAATTTTTTGAGAATTTTAAAAAGTGCACATTTTTTCTGTAGATATTTCCAAATATTTTTTCGCTTTTTTAATTTTTATGTAGAATTTAATACATTTTAAAATTATAAATTGTAAATATGTATTAATTACTAAAAAAAAAAAAACCAAGAATAATAGTTGGTATAATTTGCTTGAAAACAAAAAATCATTAATAAGTGTGTACTAATAATTATTAGATAGAAAATTATCCCTTATGTATGCACCCCAATTTTATTTTGTTTGGTTACTTTTATAGAAAATGAAAAATCGAAAAATTACAGAGATTTTGTTTAATTGAAAAACCGGTTTACATTGGTTATTATTTTGAAGTCTATGATATGCCACCGAGTTTCACAAAGATATTAAAATTGAGTTAAACACAAATTTTTCATAAACATTCAAAAACGCATTCTTATAATAATTTTCTTTTTAACTCTGGATGTTATTGAATGTAAAACATGAATTAGGGATTAAAAATCTTTATAAACTTAAATGGGAGGATAAAAAACATCTCTTGACATCCAGTAACCATTTTCTTGCAGCGAAATGGTAGTGCAGAATATGATGGCCTATTTAATATGAACACTGGAGCTGATGATGTTGAAAAATTAGGAATAGTAAAAAAATGGAATTACAATGCTACTGTTTCATTTTTTGAGGGTAATTGTGGTAAAGTGGAAGGAACAACTGGAGAGCTATGGTATCCTCCAAATGACAAACAGACCATCAAATTATTTGCTTCAGATCTATGCAGGTAATTTTAACGACTGTTGATTGTACCAAATTAAGATGTAGTGACCGCGGGAGCCTCGTCTGTTGTAATCTCACACAAAGTCGCGGTTATGCGGGTTTGCATAAACACATGACATCGGTTCAGTGTGATATTCCACAATGAGATAGAAGGAACATTTTTCTTCATTCTGAAAAAAAATATAATAACCAACTAGCACCAGTGACAGAAACTGGCATCTGAACTTTAATATAGTAAGCATTACATCACTGTCATTAAATTTACGACTTTAGTGTAAAATTCACCTTGTGGTATGCCCGTGTAGTAACAATTACGTAAATTCTGCTGAATTCAAGTGCTGTATAGTTATTACACTTTCAACTAACTGCCGCAGTATGTGCAACGTCGCGGATACTACTTTGCATTTTCATCTTTAAAGTGAGAATTGGTAGTAACGCCGACTGCACAGCGTTATCAAAGATCACTTCAAAGTAATGATAACTGAACGTGTTCTATTTAAAATTCTTGTAATGTTGATAAATTTTCTGGAACTTTAAAGTTATGTAACTTATTTGTGACATTTTGAGAGAAAAAAATAACCTTACTTCTATGAATGACAAGACTTTAAAGTGATTTTTACTACTCCCCTACAAAATGATGTAATTCATCAGATTTGCAACTTTTTGGTAAACATAACTACATAGTGAATTTGTTATAGTGCCCGTCACCATTTTTCAAGTAGCAACAACTATAACATTAGTCGCATTTGCTACTTTATGGTAAATGTAATTTTGAAGGAAAATAATTTCAGTTTTGTCACCTCTATTAAGTGATGAATACCTTGTTGACATATATACCACTATAAAGTTACTGGAACTAAATTCGCCATTTTCAATTATTGAATGATGACGCCATATTGACATAAAAATATAATTCTGAAAACCATTATTGTATTAAATATGATCATTTGCAAACATGTTTTATAAATAGATTATTTATAATACATAAAACAAAAAAATGTTTTCCAACAAAAATTTTGCATTTTCAACTCAACAGGGTTATCCAGCCAAAAGGTCCCCCCTATATTTTGTTTATTTTTCGATTTAGAAAAAAAAATGTTCAACTAAAAGTTGTAGTGAATTAAATGACCTCTGCAAAGAATATACAGGTGGTCACATAAAAGCGGGACAAACCAAACTTACATTTTTTTAAATGGAACACCCTATATTTTTTTACATTTTTGAAATCTATATTCTTTTGTGATTTAAGGCATATAGATATGTTGTATCTTATCTTTTTTATTTATTGCAAATTTTATACTACCAGCATCTGCCAGGTTATCAGGTTAGCCATGGATGAAAAACACTTAATTCAAAATTCAAAAGCAAACTGCGTAATAATTATTATTATAACTACTACTATATATATTATACCAAGTAAAATGTTACCCGTTGAGGAGTTTTTGTTATTTTTTATTAATAGTGAACATATCGTATCGCTCTGATAAAGTAAACGTTTTCTCAAATAATATGACACACAGAACCACGCAGTTTGCTTTTTAAATTTATTAAATTATTTTGTAAGGCATATGTATCAAATTAAAAATAAACAAAATGTAGGGGTGGGCCTTTTTGTTGGATAACCCTATGCAAATAATTTTCAAACAATTTATTTTTCCTTTCTTTTTTTATCGAAGTATCATGGTAACATTTTACAGAAAATAAGTAGTCATTTTTTTCACTCAGAGTGAATGCAAAATATCATGTCTTATTACCTATACATATATTTCATACAGTCGATTTAACTTGGACATATTGACTTCAAACTCAATCAGAAAGTTCAATTGCAATACATTATATTTTGCTATTCGAACCAGAGAGAGATAATAAAATATAGTTTGCTCTCATACCACTAAAGAGCTGTTTCAAAAGTTAGCCATTTCTACTACTTGGTTATGTTCCGTTTACGTAATAACCTAGTTGTCGACACGTAACAGAGAAGATCCCGGAATAGTGATTGCTATATAATTATTCCCCATTTTGTTGAATTCTTGGTAGAAGGTTCGTTCCCATTATGTAACAGTCGTTAGTTGCAGAAACTTTTAAATTCTACTGATGGTAGCTACTACATATAGACTACAAAATGTGCTATTTGGGCAGTGACCATTACGAGGAGACACAAGTAAGATCGCAGCTTTTCCCATACTAAAAAATGACGTGAATAATATAAAGGGCTAATATATAAATATAAATTACATCAATATGACTTTCCTGGCTTTCTCATTAAACTTATTCACTAAACGGTAGGATGTTACAGGTTAGAGTGAATAATAAACAGTCACTTCGCAGGACATTCATTCTTTAACATATATGTCTCCGATTATCCGACATTCCCAAATACGAAACTTACTATGTACGCCAGCTACATCGCCATCTACATAGCTGTTCGGTGGAGACGACCTATCAGCTGTTAAGAGCCGATATGGTCCATGCAACGGGGACTATGTTAAGTGGAACGCAACACTTCAGAATAATTTCAACAGAGCTGGGCCGAGAACTACACAAATGTACTCATACATTTTTGAGTACGAATACATTTGAAAAGAAAAGTAGTTCGAGTACATTGATTGCTCCAAATGAATTTTCACAAAGTAACGGCATCTTCAATCAACAGTATAGAATACATTTTTGAAAACTTCTAGTATATTTCCAATAGACTGTATTAATAGGCTCACTTAGTGAAATAATTTTTCCCATTTTTTTCAATTTGTTAAACTGTTTCATGTATAAACGGCCTCAAAAAAAAGTCAATTGAGCGAAAATTGAGGGAGATATTTGCATTTGAATAATCAAATGCATTGTTCTGGCGAGTGACGTCGGCAGATCCTATTAATTAAGTTCGCCCGCAAGAAATACACGGGATTAGTATATGGTGGATACATTTACGGTGATCATGCTATTTTTAAATAGTCAATGGTGTTTGTTTGTATTGTTCTTGATCATATTTATTGTTAAGTTTATAGAAAATATATACCTTTACAAGGAAAACCTAATTTAAAATACACTAAACGTCAACCAAATAAAACTTGGTTTTCTTCTTTCTGCCGACCTTAGTCCAGCTAATTTAAAAATATCGGATGTGACCAGCACATAACTTTCTTATACCAGTATATTTCATCCTAATCTAAAGAAATCATTTTGTTTAATTCTTCACTTACCTCAATTAAATTTTAAAAGTGTACCTTGAAATGTTTCATTAAAATTTTTAAATAATTAATTATCAGCATCCTTCAATACTGTCAATAATAATTCATGTCATATATTTTAATATTTTCTTCTTATTGACATTGACATTATTGTAAATTAATTAGACATTTCAAATGTCAAACTGTCAAATTTATCATAACCCCATTTTATGAGGTCAAATGTGTAAAAAATTTCAGTTTACATTAACAATTTAAATACTTGGAAAATATATTTTGTTGGCTTGATATAGATATGATTTATAATCTTTCAAGAA
This sequence comes from Rhamnusium bicolor, assembly GCA_029963845.1. Lineage (NCBI taxonomy): Eukaryota > Metazoa > Arthropoda > Insecta > Coleoptera > Cerambycidae > Rhamnusium > Rhamnusium bicolor. Next base: position 245,139 of record JANEYF010000210.1, on the reverse strand, counting down.
TAATTTTTTTTGTAAAGACAAGTACAAAAAAGTTGAGTCCCGTGGACTAGCCAATTTTGCTCATCACTGAATTTATCATTGTCTTTGGCCTTTAGGAAATGTGTACCAAATTGCAAAGCTATATCTCAAAAACTGTGGCTGCTATCGCGATACTACAGACATGCAGACAGATTGTTTCCCATAAAGTTATGCTTTTTTATTATAATTCGTCGAGATTGATCCAGAAATGCAATAAAATTTTTTAAATTTTTTTTCCAGAAATTGTACCTTTTTTTTTCATTCATTATGTCTCTTCTGGTTGTACCACATTCACCAAATTTAATGTGTCACCTAAAATGTTGTTAAAAATTATAATTGTGAAATTTGAGAAATCTCCCATTAGTATTTTTTGAATTATCGTGGCCACACACACACACACACGTACGAGCGCGCGCGCACACACGAACCGACAGACATGATTCGTAAAATAGTCAGTATGGATTCAGGAGGGTTCAAAACTTATACATATATTAATCAAGATCTTGAGGTCGAAAAAAGTCGCAATTACTATACTTCCTTATATTAAGTATAAGAAAGGAAAAATAAATATTTTATCTGGCGTTATCACAGTGGTATTTTTGCACTTGAAAACTACACAGTATTTATATATATTTTTTTTCATTTACTGTCCATTATACAGTGACTATTACCACTAACAAAATAGTGAACAAAAATACGAAAACAGCCATTAAACACTATATTAAACTTTTATAAATGGCTCAACTGTGTGCCCGTCTTCTGTTTTTCAATCGGCACCGGCTAACATCTCTAGGGTACATGGGAACTGATGACGTCATGTTCGACAACGGAGTGTTATTCAGCTTGCTGACTAATAATTTTTTTACAAATGAAGACGATATCTGATAAATAAAATTTTGTACACACTTGCTAAACACAGTGGAAATTTTTACAATATGCAATAAAAAAAATTATTGCAAAATCAGCCTGTTGTAATTCTGGAGTGGGTTGGAACCTTTGATGTGAAGATAACACAGACATAGTTTTCCACAAAACACTATATACTGCACTCAACGCTCGTTTCGCCAACCAAATTGGCATCATCTGGAGATGATTATAGGCAATTTATAGGCAACCGGTGTGTCATGACAATAGTACGTATGTTGCATAATTATGTGATATTACAATAGGCTGACACTGACGTTGTTTTCCACAAAACTCCAACAGTTTTAATCATCTCCAGATAATGCCAACTTGGTAGTGTTTTGGTGCCTATACTTGACCCTGAACGCATATGTCTATGAGGCGACATTTTAGAGGGTTTTACACAGCATGGACATTTATTTTATTCTATTTAAAAACTTTCAGTAACTAATTTACACACATGTTTGATTATATACAATGTTCAACGCATTAGAAAAACTCTATTATTGATTTAAAGAATTAATATTAAAAATGGAGTTAGTATGCACCAATGGGAAGTACGATCTGTGAAAATCAAATTGCACATATCAGTAAGTTATCAGTTACTTTGTGGATAACCTCTAATTGAAATATCATATCCCATAGGTAGATAATTAAGAAAATTTTTAACCTTGCCGATTTTTTGCTTTAAAATGATTATAGTTCACTGTTTTATTGGTATATCAATATACATATAAAATAAAATGTAAAAACCAGTTGTATGATTGACCTATTTGACTTCTGTAAAGAAAGTAAAATCATACGGAACTGAAAAAAATTCTTTTAATTTAGTATCCTTTGGCAAATTAAACATTTTGCATCTACTTCTATTAATGATCACACTCTGGAGTAAATCATAAACCAATAGTTAAAAATAAACACAAAAACGTCTTTTTAAATCAATAATACAACACTTGAACTTGAATATACAAAAATTAGGTTCTAGAGCGTGACATAAACAAGTTGAAAGGATGAAGTTAGCAGCTATTAACTTTTGACGTTACTCCTATTGGGGGATATTTCATTCATTTTTAATAATAATTATATTAATAATAAAAGTTTCTGTAATGCATTATAATTGCATATATTTTCACATGCTTTGTACATGGTAGTTCTTAAATATTTCTTACAAGGGAGAAATAAAATATAATTCTACGCTGTTCAACCTGCGAAAATGTTGCCATTATAGATATTTGCATTAACGACCAAGTTCCAGTATGATGTGTAGATAACCGGTATGTCATAACAGTAGTACATAGGTTGCATAATTATGTGACATCACACAAAGAGAATCTATTGCAACCATTTTCAAGTATTTATACTCGAGTAATCCCCAGCTCTGCTTTTCAATTATCAGTTAGTCCACTAACCTCGAGCATCACACAAATTGGAGTAATAAACGCACCATTTTGAATTAAACACAAACTTTCGTACTAAGCTTTACTAATATTCAGGTGATCCCTTTAGCCCCAACCCCACACTTAAATTCAAAATTCACATTTTCTCTTTTCTTTTTGTCTGTTTTTTTTTTCTTCAAAATTATCAAATAATCATAAATTTTATTAAACTCAAACTATTTAGAACTATACACCCTAGAAAAACTAAAAATTAAGCATCCTTGGGACATAACTTCCGTTTCTGTAGTCTTATGGAGGTCTTTTTAGTTGATTATTTTTCACCTATGTAAATAAATTGTTTTGAATTGACTGAGTTAGTATCTATTGGTTTTGGAAGATAATTAAGAAATAATTTAAGCCTTTTTTCCAGTTCTGTAGAGTTAACGAAAGCTGGCGATGACATTCTTTATGGAATTGAGGGACACATTTATAAAGGAATGGAAAAGAATTTTGATAATGGTACAGTGTATCCAGATATGAAATGTTTTATTCCAGAAGGTGTCGTCCAATTCAGTGGAGTGAGAAATGTGTCACTATGCAAGTATGTCATTTTTATATATTCTTAAACTCTATAAGTTGCATTATTTTGCTTGATGGGTTTGAATTTGAATTTTTTGACCATATATGTATAGCGCCAAGTGTGGCCAGGTAGAAAAAGAATAGAAGCAATGGCTGTGAACTAGGATGAAATGAGATGGAATAAGACACACCCAGCGAACATAGGGACAGGCTCAGTCTATGCCCCACCAGCCAGCTACGATACACTGACACTGTTACGTCCATTTCGCTTCTTCAATCGGTCTTTATTAATAGTTGGCCACATTAGCCGTTTTCCACAAGTTATAGATTGCCATATTTATAAATATATGTGAATAAAAGAAGTAAAAAAGCAAAAGTTGGGATAACAACTCAACAAAACAAATAGCAAGCATAAACGAGAGAAAATTAGAATTTAATTATATGTTAATTTTAGGTTTGGAGCACCTGCGTTTGTATCTTATCCACATTTTTATTTGGCAGACCCCTTCTACAGAAATGACATTGTTGGAATGAAACCTAATAAAGAAAACCATGAAGTGTTTATATCTTTAGAACCAAGGACTGGTATTCCTCTGAAAGTGAATGCGGCATTTCAAATCAATTTAAAATTGGAACCTGTTGAAGGAATAAAGTAGGTATCTATTTTAAAATTTTTAATAAGATTGTTAAATTTGGAGTGATTTTATTATCTTGTCTATCTGTGAGGTACATTAGGCAGAAAAAATTTAAAGATTCTAAAATTACATCACGTGCAATCAAGTGTATATAAGATCTTTAACCTATTGAGAAATGCTATTTTATTTAATTTTGAGTATTTGGTAACCTCTAAATTTTTTTCAATAGAGTGCTGATGAATTAGTTACGTTTTATACAAGGTGTTTCAAAAAATATCCACCAACGCTCAGCTGGAAATTCACGATCCAAAAATAACAGCAAAAATTCCTATAAACATGAGTCCGGAAACGCTCCATTGCTGAGATACAGGGTGTTAAAAGTTACAATTAAAACTTTTTTTATAAAGCAAAATCTAATCTTCAGGCTTGATCGGAGGAAAAAACGCTCTGGAGTAGCAGACACTATGTGTATCTATGGTGGCTAAAACATTAATAAAGAAAAAATACATTAGAAATATATTGCAGTCACATTGTTATAATGTATCCAAACCGTTTTTGGTAGCCCATCTGTACTAGGGTATGATTTCCATTTATTTTGCCAAAAATGCTACATTGATTATTCAGTTGGCCATTCAGTATGGAAATAATCTGGCAATCGTGCAACAACCATTGTAAAGCTAGTTTGTTTTAACGTCTATGCGATGAGTTTACCAGAGTTTCCAAAAGAATGAGACATTATATAGCGGCCTAGAGGTATTTTTTTTTGGGTAATGAAACTAATTTAATTAAACACCACTGGCAATACAATCCCCCCATATCCCTGAAGGTACTTCAAGGTACCTTGTGTGGGAGGGGCTACACATTTAGAGACAATGTACATACACCCAATGTCTGAGTATGCTAGGATTAATTTCTGATTTAGAAAAAATCCTAGCTCCTTTACAGAGGATCAAACCAGGGACTCCAAGGTGAGAGGCAATTATCCTTACCACTCGACCATGAAGCCACTAGAGGGAATCATTTTTTAAATGGAAAAATTGTTCCTTTTGGAGTGTTAATCTCGATATATTTTTGCTTCCAATACTAAGAATACTATTATTTAATCCAGTGTCAATCTTGCTCCTAGATGAAATAGTTGTTTTAATAGTTTTTGCGATGAAATGTATTTGAAGTGTCATGTATGATTTATTATTTACCTAAAACTTTTATACTAGCGCAATCAGATAAGAATGACAGTATAAAATATAAGAAACTATAATATAATGTAATATGCAATAATTATCTTATTATTTTTCTTGTAGAAAAATCACTTCATTGTTAATGTGTTAGTATAAATATTTGTTTATTATGTATAGCTTCATGGATTAGGCCTACTGGGGATACTACGTTGACCCTACCACCCTAAGTAGAAGTTGTAATCTTTTTTGCACTGACCGGGTAAAGGTGATGTGGAAATGGGATTATCCATGGGCATGGTCAGAGCTCACCTATTTCAGATAGGGTTTTTCAAGTACATCCATGAGATTTTCTGATGATAATATTGTGATAATCAACTAATCACTATAGGATTAATTATTATTTATTATATTAATTTTTTTTTTCAAAAATTGTTTTGCTTTCTTTTTTCCTTGATAATCAGAAAAAATCGAAGAAAAGTGAAATAGCTGCCTTGTAGGAAATTTTAGGCTCTTTCAATTTAGTCCTATGCATCTTTTACATGAAAGAAACCATTTCTAAAGGGGACGAGCGTAGATCTGCGTTAGCAGTACTCATATTCCATAACACATGAACAAAAAAATGTTTACCATAAAAAAATTTTGCATTTTCGAGTGTACATACACATACTTTTTGAACTTTTTTTTTTTTTTTTTTTTTGAAAAAACAGTTTTCTAGAGAGCTTCCTTTTTTATCAAAGTATCACGTACCCAAGAGGAGCGAACAGCCCCGACAAGGAACCTCTGGGAAAGGAAAATCCCTCCCGAATAAATCCCATCTCAAGAAGAGTGGAATTAAACCACCTTCGAAGAAGGAAACGGCGGGGGAACCTAACCCGGACAAAACCACCTCCAGGAAGAGTGAGAAACATTCACCTTCCGGGGAGGAAGTCAACTACCCAATGACATCTTATATTAGGTATGTACAGGCGAATCTACAAAAAGCCAGGGCGGCCACATACGTCCTCGGCAAAAGATTTAAAGAAGAGCAAATCGACATCGCTCTCCTCCAGGAACCCTGGACAAGTAACACAGGCCGAGTAAGCGGCCTGGGAAATACTTCTGGCAAGGTAATAGAAATCGGCTCTAATGAAAGACCCAGAGCATGTATCTTGATCAGAAACAACATTAACCATTTTGTACTTACAGGTTACTGCACCCAGGACGTTGTAGCCCTCCAGGTATCGATCTCGGAGGGAGGAAGCAAGACGGAAAGAATCGTCTGCTCAGCCTACTTCCCGGGTGATAGAGTTGCAAACCAACCTCCTCCAGCTGCAGTGCGGGATTTAATCGCCTACAGCAAAAGGAACAATATCCACCAGGTTATTGGATGTGACGCGAATTCCCACCATACAGCGTGGGGAAGCACGAACATTAACCAAAGACGTGTCACTTTTTGAATATTTATTAGGTGAAGGACTAACTGTGTATAACATTGGTTCCGAACCAACCTTTGTCACCAGAAATAGGAAGGAGGTATTAGATGTCACAATCAGCTCAAACTACTTGAGCGACAAAATATCCGATTGGAAAGTATCTTCTGAACCCTCGTGTTCAGATCATAAACATATTCTATTCAATATAGAAGTTGGTCCAAGACCTGTGGTGACATATCGGGATCCGAAGTGCACGGACTGGGAAAGGTATAAAAATTCCCTCCAGTCTCACCTTCAATCCGCTATCACCACAATCAGGAATCGTGATGAGACTGAAATTGCGGCGGAACAGATCCGCAACGCAATTGTCTCAGCATATAACGAAAACTGTCCACTGAAGACAAAAAGGGACAATAGAGGCACGTCTTGGTGGAACAAAAATTTGGATAAAATGAGAAAAGAAGTTCGACGCCTCTTTAATCGAGCTAAAGCTTGGGTGCCTGGGACCAATATAGATCCGCTCTAACGGACTATAACAAAGAAATAGAGAAAGCAAAAAGGGGATCTTGGAGGAAATTCTGTGAGTATAACTGACCTACCTCACAGTACTAGATTCCCCAAGATTCTTTCCAGAGAGCCGACAAGGGAATTCGGTTCGTTAAGGCGACCGGATGGCTCATATACGGACTCTGGAAAGGAAACCTTACAGCTCCTAGCACAAAACCACTTCCCAGGGTGCTTGAATGCGGATGATCAACAGCCGTCACCATCAAAAGGCCGATTAAAATGACCTGATAAAAATGATTGGCTGACGGCTAAAAAGGTGATCACAATACCGGCAATTGAGTGGGCCATCAGATTATTCCAACCATTCAAATCGCCAGGAGAGGATGGAGTTTTTCCAGCTCTACTACAAAATGGACTGGAAATATTGCTCCCACTCCTCATTAAACTATTCAGAGCTAATCTGGTATGGAACTATATCCCACCCAGTTGGTCGGCAGTTAAGGTAGTATATACTACCAAAAATGGGTAGGAAAGAACCAAGCCCTAAATCGCTTAGACCAGTTAGCCTGACATCTTTTCTGTTGAAAGGCCTGGAAAAGGTGCTGGACGGATATATCAGGGGGAACATCCTGAATCATCACCCCCTCAATATCCATCAGTACGCCTATCAGACAGGAAAATCAAGAGAACTAGCACTCAATAACCTAGTCGAGAAGATCACCCAATCCCTTCAAATGAAGGAAATTGCGGTGGGAGCCTTTCTCGACATTGAGGGAGCATTTAGTAATGCACTGCCCGACTTCTTATATGCAGCAGTGGCTGCCAGAGTAATTGAGCCTAATATAGGCGACTGGATTCGTGCTATGCTATCAAACAGAACCATAACAATGTCTCTACAGGGAGAAACCATTAGGTTTAGAGCCACGAGAGGGTGCCCTCAGGGTGGGGTTCTCTCCCCCCGTTTGTGGTCACTTCTTGTGGACGACCTACTGGCTATTCTCACACTGTGGGAGGTTGAGGTTCTAGCATATGCAGATGATGTAGTCATACTAGTCAGAGGAAACTCTGAAGGAGTAATATCAAATACCCTTCAAGAAACACTGGATGCAGTGAGTAACTGGTGTGACAGGGAACAGATGTCTGTAAACCCTCAAAAAACAGTAATAGTACCATTCACCCGGAAGAGGATGCTAGAGGACTTAACACCTCCCACTTTAATGGGTGAAACTATTCCATTTGCGGAGGAGGTGAAATATCTAGGAATCACTCTAGATAAATCACTTAATTGGAACTCCCATCTGGAAAAGGTAATCCACAAAGCAAAGCTGTCCCTATGGACATGCCGTCGTATTTGTGGCAAATCCTGGGGCATGGGTCCCCAACAAATTTACTGGATCTATATCACGGTCATTAGACCAATGATAACATACGGATCCATTGTTTGGTGGCCGAAAGGATTACAACAGACAGCCAAATCCAAACTCTCTGGACTGCAGAGATTAGCATGCATGACCGTAACGGGAGCAATTAGCACCACACCGTCAGCTGCAATGGAAATCCCCCTGGATTTACCCCCTTTTCATATATATCTGGAGAGAGAGGCCAGGTGGGCAACCTACAGACTGCAACAAGCGGTCATTAATATGCCGCAGACTAGTATCATGGAGCGGAACAGGTTGTTGGATGACATAGAGAATTACAGCATCCTGGGAATGCCCTCGGATACTATGCCTACCATGACCAACTGCGAGCTGACCTTCAACATCCTTTCTTCAGAAAGAGAGGGGTGGGATCGGAATAAAGCCGACCTACTGAAGGCAGACAGTTGTTGGTTTACAGACGGCTCCAAAACTCCCGAGGGAATAGGAGCCGGAGTACATAGCTACAGACCAAGGGTGAGGATATTCTCAACCCTAGGTACTCATGCAACTATTTTTCAGGCTGAGGTTCATGCCATTGAACTGTGTGTACGAAGGCTGGAATATATGCATCTTACACGCAGATCAATAAAAATTTTCTCAGATAGCCAAGCAGCTATAAAAGCTCTTGGCTCCTACTGGTGTAACTCCAAAACGGTATGGAACTGTCAGAAAGCTCTAAATCATTTGAGCAAGAACAACAAAGTGACTGGTCTGGATACCCGGCCACTCTGGTATGGAAGGTAACGAAATAGCTGACTCCTTAGCCAGAGAAGGAGCAGAATCACGATTCATCGGACCAGAACCAATACTTGGCATATCCTCAAGTACTGCCAAGATGGCTATCTCAACCTGGGCTGAAAGGCAAACTCTCTTCATTCGAAGGCGTTTATAAAATACCCTTTGAAATCAACAGCTAAGAAACTATTAGAGTTAAACAGGATACACCTGAAAACTCTAACAGGCCTATATACCGGGCACTGCTGACTAAACTATCATCTGCATAAACTCGGCCTAACGGAAAACGCCGAGTGCCGTCTATGCCTGGAGGATGATGAGAAGGCAGACCACATCTTATGTACCTGTCCCGCTGTGGAGAGGATCCGATTCTCAATATTTGGCAAAGGGCAACTGCTGCCAGAGGATCTGGACACATTCTCACCCAATAAAGTTATCAGTTTCATTAAGAGACTGAACTTATTGGGTGAAATATAATTAGGCGTGAGCTGATGGCCGCAGTGGAGGGTCTACTGAGACCCACTCACAACAAACCTAAGCTAACCTAACACATTTTACAGAAAACAAACAGGTAGTTGTTTTAATTTCCATACAGAGTGATTGCAAAACATGGTTTATTACCTACACATTTTCATTCAATCGATTTAAATGGGACATGTTGACTTCAAACTCACAATCAGTAAGTCCGATTGCAATACATTATATTTTGCTATTCGAACGAGAGAGAGCAAAATATAGTTTGCTCTCGTACCACTAAAGAGCTGTTCCGAAAGTTATTCATTTCTACTACTTGGTTACGTTCCGTTTACATAATAACCTTGTTGTCGTAACAGGGATGGTTCCGGAATAGTAATTGCTATTAAAGTTCCACTGATGATAGCTACTACGTAGAGACCACTAGATGTGCTGCTTGGGTTATAGACATTTGCATTAAGGGCCTAGTTCCAGTGTGATGTATAGGCAACCAGTGTGTCATGACAGTAGTACATAGCTTGCATAATTATGTGATGTCACACTAAAAGCCTATTACAACAATTTTATGACAAAAGAAAAGCATTACTAATTTTGTCATCAAAGGATGCTAACTGGTCCACACTAATACAGTCGAACTTGCATAACTCAAATTTCTATATTTCGAAATTCTCTGTAACTTGATTATGTTTTTGTGCTTTTGATGTATACTTTGTTTTAGAAGTATTTTCTTTAACTCAAATTTTCTCTAATTCGAACAGTCTGGGGGGATTTAGGAGGTTCGAGATAGAAAAGTTCGACTGTATATTCATATTCTACTTCTGTTGCCCATAATTCATTGTTATAATTTTAAAAGCAAGTTTTTTAACTCGAGAATCATAAAAAGGTGTGTCCTTGTAACACAGAATGTGAAGAATAGATCACGTCAATCTGCATTCAGAAAACACTAATATTTTATACATTTGACTGTTGGAAACTTTGATGTGATGACATTAACACCGAATTAATTTCCACAAACACCAAAATACTTGGTTACTATGCACAACTTGTGATTTTCCAACCAAATTGTGATCATCTGAAGATGATGTGATGTGATTAAATTATCTCCAGATGATGCCAACTTGCAGTTTTGGTGTTGATGGAAACTACTACAGTTTTATTTATTTAGTTTTCCACTTTCACTTTATGATTAGTTCAATAGACAATTAAATTTCTGATGGGACTAATAAAAATATAAATTATGTTTAATTTAATAAAAAAAACACCTTTATTATTAATTTTAGATTATTGACTGACGTGAAAACAATATTGATGCCAGCCTTTTGGTTCAAACAAACTGCAGAAATGACTAAAGACTTGGCAAACCAAGCAACATTGCTGCTAGTGATGCCATCGGCTGGTACATACACAGGATATGGGTTTATCGGTATTGGTACCTTATTGATAATAATTGGATGTTTTATAACATATAGGAAAGGATGGAAAAAAAGTGAGGAGGAGGAGTTATTGAATCAGCAGTCTCTTTAACATTTTTTTTTTTCAGCGGCCCAAATAAATATGATGTAAGTGATAATTTATTATGTTGAAAAGTGTTTATTTAAAACATTTGAAATTTACCGTTACATAATTTTTTAAATACTACAACATTATAGTCACAAGGATTTACATTTATAATGAAAAAAAATTAATCAGGTTTTTTATTTTAAGTATCAAAATGTTGAATTAAAAAAAAAAACAATTTATAGGTGCACAAAAATTCACAGCACTTGTTGCATTAATTTTAAGTTCAAAATGTTTCATTATCTATCACTTTTAATAATGAAGAAATGTATTCACATTGCTCTTTAAAAATTGGTTATATTATGTTTTCATATTTACACACTACATAGGGAAGCAGCTCATTCGAACTCGTACATTCGGAGTAGAGGGGAGAGCATGGTCTGCATGACTGCTGCTGTGACAAATACACGACCGAATACTTCCCTTTGCAGTGTTTTGAACTGAAAACACAGTATAGATATATCGACAATATCAATAAATATCTTGCATTATGGCAAGTCTGGAGGTAAAATAACATATAAACAGCAATGAATATTATTAAATTATTGAAATATTTTTAATTTTAAAGGGATTAGATATTGTTATTAATAAGATTAAACTTTCACTAGATATTTTTTTCAGTATGATGTTCATATCTCAAACCGTCTTTAGTACATATGAATTGAAGAGTAGCATAAGTTTGGTATAAGATTTTGACACCACCGTGGTTCTAGATGTGTGTTGACTAGAAATATTAAATACTATAAAATGTGTGAAAAGCAAGATTGGTGTAGGGAGTGTGCATAATGTAAAGATAAACTTTTAGTTATCCTATGGACATGCCAGAGACGGATTTGAAACATTAATACTAGATTCCGAAATAACGCGCGATATAATATTGTTACGTGTTTGCTATCTATCACCTCAAACCGTAGATTCATTGATTGAAAGTCTAGGTTACTCCCTACTTTATTAACTAATTAATAATTGTTATGTTTTGTTTATATTCATTCAGTGTAATAACTCAAAGGACCGTAATTTAGTTTCACAGGTATACTCATACAATGTATTGAAAGATTCAACTTCTCTTCCCCTTGCAGTCGGCGAAGTACACATTCATCATAGGCGGGCGTTTGGGGTACTACTTAACAATAATTAACAACAACAACTTAATGAGGGACAACTATAATCACAATTAAACACTAAGAAATTACAATTTTTGTCTCAAACTTATTTCTTCTTTCCTCGTACAAATCCAAATTAGTGCTGAACTCCTGAATCCATTGTGTGCCCTATATATCCATCAGTGTATGATCAAGGACTTTGTTGAATATTCCCGGCTCTTTTCGAACTGTTCTGGTTTTGTCTTTATAAATCTAGATTAACTTGACCATTTAATTCATTTTGATATTAGTACTGTCGTCTCGGAGCACACCCTGGAACTAATACGCACAGCCCCTTGTTGTAACAATATTAATAAAATAAATTGTCGTTTCTGACAGTACACATCAATCTTTTTGCATGTAAAACCGGCACCGATAAGTGGTTATCGACCGCCGAGAATTGTATATGTAGTGAAGGGTGAATAACCTTTGCGTCCATAAGCAAAGCATAGCTGTTGAGCGACTACTTGCCGTATTGACCTTTTGTTGGAGGGCATTATTTTGTTTACATCATTGCTCTATGCATGTTTGTTCAGTTCGAGAACTTTCAAGTTAGAGATCTGTTGTGTGTATGACAGCATAAAGACGTTTTTTATTTATTCATGTAGTGCGTTAGTGGACATAAAAAATGACGGGGCAGTCTACGTCTTCAGAAACAATGGAACCGTAAATTGACGAGTATCTTTTGATGGTGTGGAGCTGTTAAGAAAAAAGTGCGATGTTAGACTGAAAACGCGTACGTCTGTTGTTACAAAATATGTGTCGTTGAAAAAACACTGAACATTAATTGGCGGAGACAAACAAAAGCGGTTCAATAAGGACTTTGTAATGTTTATAGTGGATGTAACATTCCCTGCTAGTGTTAGTTTTGCCGCCTCCAACCCTTTTCAAATAAACCATAAAGTTTACAAGGTATCATACTGTATAGTGTACTATATATTGTCACTGTCAAGTCAAAAACAGTTGTGCGGAAATTACCAAATTTTACAGGAGATGCAAAATACCATAACATAGTTATAACTACTTGCACACAGCAGATTTTAAAAGTCGTATTGAAATTCGATTAAGAACGATTTCACACACAGCTGGTTTTATTATAGCACATAGAGGCTAGAGCTGTTAGGTGACACACATATCATAAAAATGGCAAAATCTCCACATAGCAGATTTTAACTTGACAACGACGATATCCAGTCTACCTCTGTTAATTATGTTATGTTGCCCAAAACCCCTATGTCTGGTTCTAACAATATTATCACAAAACACCCAAAACCGTAAAAATAAACTATATAAATAAAAGCTTAAGTCAGTGGTTATTTCATCTTCAAGCAGACATTGTGTGCATATACGGAAATATGTGTTGAATGCTCTAATAATATTACCATCTTTAAAAAGTTTAAAAGAGCATTGTTAGCAAAATAATCGCAGATACTTTTTTGCGTATACTTATTATTTTGTGTGTAATAGAACTTTTAAATGTATAAATTGCATATGACTATGAGTATATAAAATTTTCTTGACAATAATTGCTTACAATACGGTAATATACATTATCAACTTTAGTTGTTAAAATGTAAGTTTTTGTTTAACCCATTAAATCCCAAGCATCGAAAAATTCAAAAAACGAACATTTTTGTTTGTAAATATTTATTTTGTTACACTTAAGAATACATTCCTTGTGTCAAAAAAAAATTAAAAAAATGTAACGTATATAAAAAAAATACTGATGCGTAAACGAACCACTGGGAGGAACCATGAAATATTATTTTGAGGCACATAAGATATAACTAATAATTTTAACGAAAATATATCATAGAAAGTTTCAATCTTACATAAAATAACTAAGCGTAAATTATTTTCTACATAGAACTTTACTTAATAAAAAAAACATTATAATATCTCATGGTGCGTGAACGCACCACTGGTAACACCCGGTTTCATTTTTGGTGATACTGTACAAAGCATGAAGTATGTAAATGTACATTACATTTATTACAAATGTAAATTGTGTGGCTATGGCAAATTCTACACCTCCTTCGTGCTTTATTGGCATGAGAAATCATGAGGTGACCTGTATTATCATAACGCAGTTCATCTATAGCAGGAGCAAGATTCCTTTCAATTATTGTTTTATCAGTTTTTAAAAGTCGCAAGGCTACGTAAGATTTAAAATCTACCTGGGAAATTTTTTTTCATTGACATTATAAATTGTCCATGCGTTGACGACTAAGCTATCCAATGAATTACAAAATAAAGGCCACCACCATTTTTTCCCAAATACTTGGCATCTATAATTAGCAATTCCGTTGTCGTGTAAATCTACCCCACCCATATATTTATTGTATTGGGCAATTACATAAGATTGGGGTATCTGTATATATCTTCGTTCTTTTCTATTATAGCGTTTACCATTTTGAACAGAAGCTACACTGTAAACATTACTTGCCACCGTTACAACCGAATTATCGTGCCAACGGACAATAGAAACTTTTAATTCAGAATCATATGCTGAAATATGGGACTCGTGGTCTTTTTACCAAATGATTTACAATTTTCCATTGGACACTTATTTGTCCTATTTTCGCGGATAGTACCGGTGGCAAAATAACCATTATTTTTTAAATGTACGAAGAGTTTGAATGACGAAAAAAAAGTTGTCGAAAAAAATTTGGTGGTTCGCTAGCTTATCCACAACAGAAAGTAGACTCATGACAACGTCACCGCTAAGACCAAGGCTAGAATGAGTTGTATCTATAAAATATAAAAATACGTAAATACGAGTAATACGAAATTCATCATTATTCTCCAAATCCGTAACGATCTCCTCCAGAGCCGCTTCTAATTTCCTTTGAGTCAAATACCTCGAAAACGGCATATTTTACTGATTTCAATTAAATATCACGTGTACTGCACAAGAAACAAACAAATACTAAACAACACACTAATCGGCGACTGTTTACGATACATAGGCTGACTTGTCGAGACTGGCAATAGCTTGGTATTATTTCATAGATAAAGCCAGTGGTCCGTTCACGCACCAGTAATTATTTAATAAAAATAAACCATAATCTATATTATATTTTAAATGTATCTTTTCTACCATGTAATCTACATATTATAGACCTACCAAAAATGACAATACTTTCCAAAAATAAAATATTTTACTGTTTTAGATTCACTTCAACCTTTGACACAAAATTATGTAGCGTTTTTCTTGATTTTTGAGGTGTCATAAAATTTTTGTTTTAAAATAAAAATCAACAGTTCGTACGATACTAAGTTCTCTAATACTCATAATAATAAAATTTATAAATGGATATGCAAAAATATTTACTGAATTTAACAAAAAAAATCATAAAATATGTGGTGCGTTAGCGCACCACTGGGACAAAATGGGTTAATGGAAAACTGCATAATGCAAATTTAGGCACCATTACTGTGGTGAAGTTAAATAAATAATATATCTTGGTTTTGAAATTCAGCAGCTAATAATAATGTTTTTTTTTTCTTATGTCATCGACTACTAATCAATATTGTTTTTCATTCACACGGACCAACTTATAAATAATAATACATTATCAATAGAAAAATAATGCTCATAAACACCAAATTTTACCACCTTAGTCTCAACTATCGAGGCAACAGTTGGATTTGTTGTGTTGCTAGTAAATTTCTTAAGAAAAAAGTAGAAATTTCACTCGATAGAAAGTATTAATAATAAATAAACATTTAACGCTGACATTGTCTCTGTAATAATAATAATTAAAGAGTATTTATTATATTAGAGTGATATTTCATACTGACTGGAAGCTATCAGTCGATTACCATTTGATACTTATGAATTTTACCATTAATAAGCCATTCCCTTACGCCAGCTTTTTCATATCCTATTAAATTTGGGATACCTACAGATTATATCTGTAATTGTTTCTAAAGAATTTACTTTCTAAATAAATTTAACCTGTGATGAAATAAAGGCTTTGTCTTACAATCAACGGGAATTTTAAAAATTTTAAAATCTGCACTTAGTAGTTCAGTGGTTACCTAAATAAAAGTAAAAAAGTCTCTTCATGTTTCTTTTTCAACGGCATTATTTCAAATTCATATGAAAATTATTTAATTTCACTTTTCCTTTTTAACAAGTGGTATGTAGAAACAATTATTAAACATTTTTTTTACATGTAAATAATATGTATTCTTTAAAAATACTATGGGAAAATTAGACGGAATTTTTTTTATTAGAATATATATCTAGAAAAGTATGATTTTATTTAATAGAAGTCATAAAACTTTATCCTCTATTTGTTATATTTTTTATTATTTTTATTGTATCAAATAACTGATATAGGATTATATTATATTAGATAAATATTTAATAGAACCAAGTCGTATATAAATATAGTGTCATTAGGGTTTATTCTGTATTTTTTTAATGGACCCTTATAAAGAGCCATAGAAATTCCTAATTTTAAATTAAAAGTTACAGAATAGACCTTAAATTGCCATGTTTTTTTTTTTGTAGTAGAGTTATAGTTGGATAGGCTTAAGTTGATGGAATTAATCAAAATGTTTTATTGATAATTTAAATTATTGGCCATTTATAAAATTATAACTAAAAATTATATCTTCTATATTAAGAAATCATATCTTTTGCCACAGAAAATTTTTATCTGTGTGATTTTATTACACTAGATATTGTACTAGATGTAGTGTTGATAGATTTGGACATTTCAAATGAAATTTCCAAATCAGTTGAAGCGCCACTGGCGAGTAAGGTAATTGTCAAAAGTTATTGTTAGGCGCGGAATAAGTTTATAGGTTTTATTATAATTATTTTGTACACCAGTAACTAAAAAAACTTGTTAATTATGCTCGAGTATTGTGCAGTTCCATTTTGTTCCGGAAACAAAAGGCGGATATATGTTTCCGGGAGACAAAACTCGGCTAAAACAGTAGTTGGTAGCGATTCGCAGGGATAACTTTACTCCTTCGAAACATTCACGTGTTTGTAACAAACATTTTAATCCTGACGATTATGCGGTACCAAAAGAGCCTACTACAGAAAATCGTAAGTAATAATTATGCACATTCCTTATTTTCATCATGCTCATGCTTGATATAACCTAACCTTAATGAAATAAGACACCTCTGATAGGACAATAATTTCCTTACTGAGCAAGTAAAATACTACTTTCCCCTTCTGCCATCATTGTGTTAAATGTTTTTCAGCTAATTTTTATAAATATCACTAAAAAGCCATAATAAACAGTAAATATTTTAAATATATGAAAGAAATTTGCTTTTTAATGTTTCAAAAATATTTTATTAGAAACTCTACACGTGTTTCGGCTTTTAGGCCTTTGTCAAGAGTACAGGGAATACTGAACAGTAAAATTTGTGTCCATTGCTTATATAACCACATCTTGTATCTACTATAAAACTATTGTAAAATATGTTTTTATAAGTTGAATATTACTTTATTTTTTAAATCTAAATTATTTTATTTAAAATATGGTGGCCGGTAAAAATTTGTTGTTCATTCGTTAAGTTTTTGTTATTTTTAACAGCTTTACTTATTTCTAATTGTTCTAATAGATCAAGTTTCTTTCCTTTCTTTTCTGAATGGAGTAATTTGACATTATTTAAATCTATAAAATGTCTGTTTTCTATACAATGTGTTGACATGCCCGTACTATATACATTGTTTACAATAGATTTCCTGTGTTCATCGAATCGCTTTTTTACATTTCGTTCAGTTTATCCAATGTATATAGCATCACAGTCACTACATTTTAACTCATATACTCCGGTTTTTTGTAGTTTTTCAGTTTTGTCTTTATTATTAATTAACATTTTACCTAAATTATTTTTATTTACTGAAATTGTTCTACATCCTAGTTTATTCAGTTTATTACTAACTCTATTGCTGATCTTAGGCCTATAATTAATACATTTATATCTATTATTGCATTCCTGAGAAGAAGCGGCATAAAACTCTACGTAAAGTTTTCTTTTGTTTGTTTTTTATTAGTTTATCTATTAGGTTTTCTTTATAGCCATTGTTTTTCGCAATTTGTTTGATTACATTAACTTATTTTTTAAAATTCTCTTCGCTTAGTGGAAATGTTAATAGACGATGTATGTAGCTGTGGAATGGTGCCATTTTTATTTGCAATGCTTGTTTAGATTTACTATAAATTATTGTATCTGTGCAAGTAGGTTTACGATAAATGTCAAACTAATCTATTATTGATATTTTTTATATTAATGTCTAAAAAGTTTAAACCCACGTGTAGAGTTTCTAATAAAATATTTTTGAAACATTAAAAAGCAAATTTCTTTCATGTATTTAAAATATTTAATAATGTTTCACAAGGAGCCAACCGCAGAATCAGTTCAGTGATGAACGCTGACGTTGTTTTCCACAAAACATCATATACAGAACTTGATGCGAGTTTAGTCACCCAAATTGACATCGTCTAGAGATAATTAAAACTGGTTTAGTTTTAATTATCTCCAGATGATACCAACTTATGGTAGTATGGTGTTTTGTGGAAAACCATCTCAGTGTTACCTTCATATCAAAGGTATCAATCCACTTCAGGCTAGATACTTGTGAGTGGTGGTTAATTGACCGTATCAATTAACCGCCAATAATGCAATTATCGGTATAGCCTCAACATAAAATGTTGGACTATAATACGGTCAATAATGCAATTGAAATTTGGCGCCTTAATATTACATTTGCTAATTATTTTTTATAGATTATAAACCAATTCGTAAAAAAAGATCACGCTTTAAAAGACATTTTCATCTTCAATCAGATTTTGTATGTTAATGACAGATCAATCATGATCAAGATAAGTTTAAGAAAACGTTATTGACCGTTGACCAAGTCTGTTAATTGACTAGTCATTTTATCATCACTATAAAAATAAATAAATCTGGCAATTTATTATGTTAAGAGATCTTGAAAACCATGGAAAAACTGGAATGTGGTCTCAGTTACTTGAACAAAAGTTGTTAGTCGGGCTGCTGTAAGATTGCAATGTTCTTCTTAGAGTGAAAGCCATAAATAATTTTATTTAAATTCAGCAGACCAGTTGTGCATACACATGTAACTTATTTACAACTAGTTTGTTGAATAATTGTACTGTAGGGGGAAAATGATTAAAATTATTTATGCCTTTGGTGGAGACGAATGTGTTCACTGCTCAGACCAATCCCCAAGCAAGGGGTATCTAATGTAATAGTTATTAAACATATTCATTCTAATTAATTAGGTAGGTAAGACATATTTTTATTGGTCATGAATACACTGTGGTGTTTTTGACTTGTTTGTTTCTATATAAAACATGCTGTGATAGACTATCTTGACCATATAAACATTAATTCCTAAGGTTTGGTAAATATGTATATATTCACTTGGCTGATGTTGCTTAAGTTGTTCAATGTTAATGGTTAAATTTCTCTATAATACATGTGCAGTGATATTAGTGTTATATTTATGAATAATGAATGATTTGTTTTAGGCATGTAGATGTAACAATAAACTATTGTTTTTTAATGAGTCTTTTATTTTCACTTTTCCTCTATAAATTAACTATTGGCAGATTTAGGATTTGGCTAAGGTGTGAGCGCAACAGTGATGTATTTAGTGGGAGTAGTAGTAATAACCCAAGTAGCAATTTTGCAACTTCCGCCCACATCTATACAGAAATTAATGTAGTATTAGGTGTAGAAAATCGTCATCACGTCATGTTACCCATGACCTCTCGCTGAATACACAATGTTGCGTCGCCTATCACTTGTTTGTGACCAAAATAAAATAGACACGTTATAACAACTTACGGCTGACTTCAATATATGACTGTGAACGTTGGTGTAGGTTCTGGGTTTAATAATAATAATAATAATAATGTTTATTGGTGCCAATATACTGTATAAAGTATTTACACAAGTCAGTTTAAAATTTCTACAAGTAACCTAGAACTTGAACATAACATTTAACATAAATAGAATATATTAAAATTATAAATTACGAGAACACACTAATACATTTAAAAGTAAAAATCTGCATTTGAATATTCATCTATGCTGTAAAATACATTGTCTAGTAAAAATGTCTTTAAACGTGCCTTAAAATTATTATAGCTTGGGTTTCTGACCTCTGCAGGTAACACGTTATAAAACATAATTGCATAATATCTAGTTCCATTTCAAGTTTTACAGAGTCGTGAAGAATCAGGAATAAGATTATCATTATTTCTAGTAGAATAGGTATGTATTTGTGAATGTGAACTGTACAGATTGATATGTTCACTTTTATTATTGACGTTGCAGAAACGTAGTCATGAGACTGGATTATCAACATATAGATTAGTCATACTTTAACGTTTTATGGATGACGTATTGTGGTGTGATACATGCATAATAAAGAGGATAAAAGAGGAAGAACTAAAACAATCAGATTAACCTATGCATTTTCATTGTGTTAATACGAACGACAATACGATTATAGATATTGTAAATTTGGCTCCTAGGAGGTTGGATGAACCGAGCTCCTGTATGAATCTAGTAGGAGTGGGTTTTTGTTTCTCATAGCGTCTTCCATTGACCGATTCCACTCCCACACATCCAGCACATCTCCATCCGATTCTAACATACATTATTAGAAAAAGAAACAGTTATGCCGAGTGCATAAGTGTGCAGTCAGTGGAAAACGCTATTAAGTATTCTTTATTCAGTCATTTTTTATTTGACTATATTGCACTAATTTTAATATTTCCCCTAACCTAAACTTAAACTAATGTTAAACATACTATTACTGTGTATAGGATTTAAAATTTTAACATTTATAATATATTTTTTTGTTTAAGCGATCCATTTTAAAATAATTATAATGGAAAAATTTTGAAAATATATTTTGCATAACTTGGAAGATTTATATACGTTATTGCTTGATGTCATGAGGTAACAGGTTGTAGAATTTGGGGGCTAGGTAATTTAAGAATTTTTGGTTGACTTTTTTTTACTGCTAGGTATTTTGATATTCTGAGATACCGGTCATTTATATATTTAATCACTTTTTACAACTAAGCACTGGCGGTTCTTCTATAGGATCATTTGGTCAATGACCTCCCACATACAAATAAAAAAATAGAGCTATTCATTTTCTGAAGTTTAAAAATATATATATATATATTTTTAATATTCTTAAAAAATATATTAGTTTCTAGTTCATTCTATGCACAATACTATTCCAATATCTAGATCATTACATTATTCATTTATAGAACTTAAAAATCTTGGGTCAATCCACAACGTGTCCTCAAAGCTAACTACGGACCGAATTTATAACGAATTATAGTGAAATAGACTTATGCGCGAATCGTCAGAAAGCAAAAGAGGCAGATAACACTGGAGGGGACAATGTCCCTGATGACCCTGACACGGTAACTCACGAAATTTAGTACAGCAGTCGCTAGTCAGCAGTCTTAATATTGACTAGGTACGCATTGGTCGATAAATTCTATCCGCGTTTTTAATGTATATAATATATATTTGTGAACATTTTATTAGTAAATCTCTACTTGTCGTGAAATTAAGTAAAACAGTGTTTTTGGTGTTTACTATTAAATATGAGTGTTGTACAAAATATATTAAATCTGAAAGATGGACATAAGTTGGGTTATGAAGACTGAGTGAAATTCAAAGGTGGTGGCCCTCCAGAACCTAATATGACGATAAAGCAAACATCTCTTGATAAGAAAAAAGAAGTTAATAGGTATGTTTAATTAAAAAAGTTATCCTTCAGCAAATTTTATTCTTTGTTACGCTCATCAACTAAATTTAATTTTACAAAAAGCATCAAGTCAGGATAAAAGCATAAAATTTTTTTTTGCTAATTTACATAGCTTTTCTTCATTCTTTGGAAAATCGCCAAAAAAGAACAGCCGTGTTAGATAATGTTGTTAAGGTGATATTACCTAAAGCTGCTCCAACACGATGGAATTTTATTACAAAGTGCATAGAGACTGTGTATACCTATCGAACAGAATTATTAGATTGTTTAGAAAAAATCATTGATAATGAATCAGAAAACAACACTCTAAACCAAGCTATTGGTTTAAAAAACTACTTACAAAATGAACATTTTCTTTACTGGTTAAATTTTTTTCATTTAGTTATGCCTCATTGTGATATATTGTTCAATCAATTACAAAAATGTAATATCGATGTCATAACAGTAAATAGGTGTATTGCCGTTTTTAATAGTAAAATTGAAGACATCAGAAATAAAATTTTGAATAACTATTTGGAGGACACATCCATGCAGTCTGCCCAGAGATGTAAAACGGAAGAATCAAAAAGGAGATTTTCATTAGAAGTTTGTGATATAATTACATCTGAGATCAAAAACAGGTTTGGCTTCAGTAATCATTTAGCAATGTCTCAGTTATTTCACGCAGATCGATTTAAAGATTATAAAAAAAGCTTTCCTCAAGATATGTTTAAATTAGTTAAAACGGATTATCCAGTCATAAATCATTTGAAACTTAAAACTGAATTAGAAGTATTATATAGCCGACAAGATTTTTTCCAATAGTAAATGTGCAGTTGCTTTGTTACAGCTTTTTATTAACAATAATTTGTGCAATACTTTTTCTGAAAGTGTCAAACTGTTAAAAATCTTGTGTACTCTCCTTATGACTACCGTCGAAAGTGAACGTTGTTTTTCCACCTTAAAAAGAATAAAGACATTTTTAAGAAATACCATGGGTCAGGAAATGTTATCTTCTTCAGCTATGCTTACCATAGAAAGGGCATTAATAAAGAAGATAAAAGACTTTAATAAAAAGTAATTGACCACTTTGCATTTCAAAAAAGATTGGAGGATCGACTTGGAATTTAAATCACTTTAAAAGTAGGTAATACAGTAAACTTTTCTAATTGACCTCCCTATCTCTTGACCCACGAACCGCCGTTGCAACTAAGCAGTCAAATACGATGCATATTTTAGAAGGATTCATATATAAATACGGCCAAAGTTGCTCTACACAACTCCACCATTTTTTCAAGACCAGCTCGAGGATGAATGTACTGTTGTTCGCCATTATGATGTTGACAGATAAAGTGAAAAGCATTTAAATTTGGGAGTTTTTGGGCAATTTAATCATGCTACTTTAAGTTTAAAACCATTAAGTGTGTTCACAGTTAAATCACTCTAATTTTTGTATCCATGAAAAAATAGCGTATGGGTGTGCTTGCTTTTTCAGCATACAATGTCCATATTTTACCATGAACTGGTCCGCGTTAAAATATTTTGGTACCAAAGCTCTTAAAATCTACTGAAAACATCACAATAAACACAGAAGGTGAAGCTCTACTTTCTATGTTTAGGTGAGAACAGCTGTGATGTTGATTCCAGTAAACACAAGTGGTCCACACGTCTAATAGTAATGTTTTTAGGTAGAAATACCATAAAATTTCGCCAATTTTGATGTAAACTTCCGCGCAACGTTCAAACGACGTCATTGGTCATAATCAGTTACTATCAGTCGCATGTCAATGTTGTAGTACCCCGATTTTTATCTACCGAATTTGGTGCAAAAACGGGTCGGATAATCGTTACATCATCCAACAACGTCAGGACATGTCGGATGACATTGATACAACGGTAAATTGCTGCTTGGGAAAACATTAAATTTTTTCCTAAGTGTGTAGTACCCCCCCCGAAATTAAATCCTGGCTCCTCTTGGGCCTCAAAATTTGGATATTGTTCGACATTAAAACTAAATTTTCAATTGTGGTGAATTAAAACAATTATACATATATTTCCTAATTTATTAAAGGTGAAGAAAATAAAACCTTACGGGTGCCCCCTCCTTTAAATCCGCCAATGTAAGCAAATAAGTTTTTACAAATTTAACCAAGTTCTATACCAGTTTTTTGGCCGTAATGTCAATATAAATAGCATAAGTTTACACTATTTTCTTGACTCGGCAAATTAGTCATATAGTTCAAAGAAATGTTAATATGTTGTACTCACCTAAATCACGATTGAGCCACATATATATTCCATTAAAAAAGGAGTGTAATGAAATAGTAACCAATCAAAATTTATAAACCTACTCAATGGTGTTAGTGTAATCAGTCCTGTTATTTTTTTATAATTCTTTTATAATTAAAATTATACATACCTATAGACTGATTATTTACAGGAGTCTTTCATATTACTGAGAAATATACAGGGTGTTCCATTAAAAAAATACATGTGACATACACGCATAAAACTTTAATTGTAATCAGTCCTTGGAAAAAAAATGATAATTTTGAAAAATTTTATTTTATAATTACAGAAATAATGGAGATTAGAAAACAGTGTTACTTTATATGTTAAATGCTTACCACGAGCAACTGTGTTATAGAATTCATTGCCCAATTATATTTTTACCTACTCCAATTTCTTAGCCTCACAGTCCTCATCTGATGCAACAGACCAGTCCTTTGTAATGTTAAATAAATGCAATAAATATATAAAAAAATTATTTATTTTAATTGTTAATAATCAATATGCATAAATACTGGAATAAAAAAAGTCTTAAAAAGTATTATTTACATCACAAACCATAATCATAATCATATATACATTTTCAACAATTATTGATTAATAACTATTAAATCGTAATATACATACAACCTTCATTAAATCTAATTATTAATAGATTTAATTAGTTTTTTCTAACCTAGAATCATCAACAGTATATACACAAATTTGCAATAACAATAATTATACTATCATTCTCCTCCTTGTGATGGAAGGGTCACCTCTGCAATTTTTTCAGTTATTGTTGACCCAACTGGTGTAGCCTGTTTTACTACAGTAGGATTCATTACACGTGCAAACACTTGTCTGCCTTGTACCCCTAAAAAATAAAAGTTAGTGTAAAAGTAAAATATGTATCAAATACTTGTGTTATATATAGCAGATAAAAAAAAACATATGCATTAGACAACTCCCAAATCCTAAATCAGAAGCTATGAGGAAGAGGTTACACTTTGGAAAAAAGTGGACATACACCACTGACGAGTAAAGCCGGCCCGTTGTAATGCGGAGATACATGTGCCGAGAATTACGCATATCAACAGGTTTCTGGCGATCAGTAGATTATCTCGGCTTGTAGTTAGGCACAGTAATTGGTGGCCTCTAAGTGGGTTTACTGCGATCCAGGTTATAGATACTTTGTTAGTTTTACAATGTTTTTAGTAGAGTCGAGAGCTGGTAATATTACCTCGGTAACTTGCAGAAAGTTTCTTATCTTATCGGTAAGGTAACTTAGCAATTTGTAAACTGGCAGTGCAATTGATATTTATTAAACATAATCTTAAATTTAATTAACAGATGAAGTTTTTGTTCTATGGCGTTCTATATTTCTGTTTTAAATTAGTAAGTTATTAATAATTATGAAATTATATTGTGATTTCTTAATTCAAAATAGGATTCAAGTATAAAAATACCTACGAAATTATTCAAGACATGGAAGTATGTAAAAGAGAAATTTAAAAATAAAAAACCATGCCACTTGTATTTACTGTAATCAAGCATATATGAAATATTTAGAACAATAAAATTAATAACAAAAAAAGAAACAGACTCTCTGTTAAAAAGAGAAGCAAACTAGTAATAATATTTACATATTACTTAAATCTTTTGGACCACGAAGAATTGCAATTAGACGGTATTAAAGACTTTACTTTGTCTGTAGAGCAGAGTTGTGCTAATCAGATTAGAAATAATTAGTGATTACTAACCTCTGATTATTTGGTTAATCAGTTTAGCAATTCAAATAGTTTGATTGCTTTTGAATGTGATTGCCTCTTTTAATCAGTGATTAAAATCGGTGCATGCCTAATACTATTCAATTGACAGTCTCTGCTCCCATTGAGAGACTTTTTCCTTATAGTGGGCTGATGTATGCTCCCAGAAGAAGAGCTATGGGAGCCAACACGATGTAACGACTGGTGTCATTAAAAACAAATTCCAAATTTTGACAATAATTTTATATCTTATGATATGTTTTTATTTGTTAATTGTTTATTGTTTAAGCATAAGTTATGTGGCATTATTATAATTTATAGTTTAAAACATCATTTTTTTTATTTGCGGTCTATAAATAAAAAAAAAGTGAAGTGTTTCGAACACATTAAATTGATGAGAATTTTTATGTTTGTTTTTGATTTCGTTTTTATTCAATGAATATTTATTTTATTGTTAAATTAAATATCACTAAATAAAATAAAAAATAAAGAATTTCCGTCTTTTAAATTTAGTTACTAATTATTGATTAATAATCATTAATTAATGAATTATTCCAATTTATTAGTTAATCATTAATCAGTTAATATTTCTCGTTAATCAGCACAACTCTGGTGTAGAGTTTATATCTGTTTAATAGAGATTGTATTTTTATCTGTTTACAAAGTTTGCTATTTAGTATTCATTGTTTTGATGTGATATTTACAATTTTGTTTTACTTCGAATATATTTTTTTGTAAACTTATAATAGAGTTGATAAAATTACCGGTAATTTATTTTTAATTACCTTACTGGTAAGTTATCCATCATTTTTCTAATGTTCACAAAAAATCTAGAACCAAACTCGTAGACATTTTCAAAAATGTACTGTCTGTAATAATTATTATCATAAGTTTACAAAAAAACACATTCGAAAGAAATGAAACGCTTAAATTAATTTGTCTCATATTAAATTATAAGAGATAAAAAATATATATAAATATGTCACATCGAAATAATGAATACTAAATAGCAAACTATGTAAATTTCGCTGTGTTTTGTGCCTTTACTTAGTTTTTTCAAAGATTGGGACAATGCCGCTTGTTCATATATTGGGAAACCTCGTTGCATATGAAAATAGATTAGAATACGGCATGATATAATACAACGAAGAGAAATGCGAAATTCGGATGATTTTTTTGCATTTTCAGACAAAAATTGTATCGACAATTTCAGATTAAATAAAGAATTAGCCAGAAATCTACTTGACGCAGTATTGCCTTATTTAGAACATGATAACCATCCCAGTTCTACTACTGGTGAAATGAAAGTTTTTACTACGATTGGTTTCTATGGCACTGGAAGTTATCAAAGAACAATTGGTAATAGTTTCTCTGTGTCTATGGCCCAACAGTCTGTTTCTAATTGTATTCATCAAGTGACACGTATTTGTAATCATATGGCACCATTTGGATTAAATCTCTTCAGACGCCCCAACAGAAAAATGATATCAAACACAGATTTATGCAGGCCACAAATTTTCCTGGTGTTATTTGTGCCTTGAACTGCACTCATGTTGCCATATTAACACCAAAACAAGAAGAACACAATTTCGTAATCAGAAAGGGTTACTATTCCAAAAATGTGCAAATAATAAGTGCTTATGTATATCTACACTGCGTTGCAAAAAAATGACGGACTGTTCGAAAAGAATTGATGCCAGTATTATTAAATGCATTTCATCAATGTACGGCCAAACTTAATTGTTAAATGTGTTCAGTTAGACAAAAAGTAAACAACAGTAAACAAAATCATTTTACCAGTACTGTATATTAGCATCCTTGTGAATGTCTCATTTTCATCATTTTTTCCGTATGTGATTATGATCTAAGGATCCTCTCCATAACCCTGCACATGCTGGTGCTACGCATGATTCCTTTATTTGGTGCTATAATGAAGGCGATAGGAATTCTTGGTTGCTAGGAGATTCCGGTTATCCTCTACAACCATGGCTTATGGTACCTTTCCAAAATGCTGCACACAATAGCCCAAAAGACAGATTAGCCAAAGACATGCTTTGGCTCGGAACTGCATTGAAAGATGTAATGGAGTGTTGAAAGCAAGATTTCGTTGTCTATTAAGTAGGAGAACATTCAGATACGATCCAGAAACTGTAAACAACATTATAACAGCATGTGCAGTCTTGCATAATATGTGCATCACAAAAATGTGGAACTCCCTCCTACAAATAATTCTGAACCAGAAAACTGACAATATGTAGGTCCTGTACTTCCGCTCATACCACAGCAAGAAGGAAGAGCAACACAAGATAATATTGTACAAAGATATTTGTACATCCTCATTAAATTATTCAGAGCTAGTCTGGTATGGAACTATATCCCATCCAGTTGGACAGCAGTTAAAGTAGTATATATACCAAAAATGGGAGGAAAGAACCAAGCCCTAAATCACTTAAACCAATTAGCCTGACATCTTTTCTGTTGAAAGGCCTGGAGAAGGTGCTGGACGGATATATCAGGGGGAACATCCTGAACCATCACCCCCTCAATACCCATCAGTATGCCTATCAGACAGGAAAATCAACAGAACTAGCACTCAACAACCTAGTCGAGAAGATCACCCAATCCCTTCAAATGAAGGAAATTGCGGTGGGAGCTTTCGACATTGAGGGAGCATTTAACAATGCACTGCCTGACTCCTTATATGCAGCAGTAGCCGCCAGAGGAGTTAAGCCGACTATAGGAGACTGGATTCGTGCTATGCTATCAAATAGAACTATAACGACGTCTCTACAGGGAGAAACAGTCAATTTTAGAGCCACAAGAGGATGCCCGCAGGGTGGAGTTTCTTCCCCCCTTTTGTGGTCACTTCTTGTGGATGACTTACTGGCTATTCTCACACTGTGGGAGATTGAGGTTCTAGCATATGCAGATGATCTAGTCATACTAGTCGAAGGAAACTCTGAAGGAGTAATATCTAATATCCTTCAAGAGACACTGGATGCAGTGGGTAACTGATGCGACAGGGAACAGATGTCTGTGAACCCTCAAAAAACAGTAATAGTACCATTCACCTGGAAAAGGAAGCTGGAGGACTTAAGAGGGTGAAACTATTCCATTTGCGGAGGTGAAATATATAGGAATCACTCTAAATAAATCACTTAATTGGAACTCCCATCTAGAAAAGGTAATCCACAAAGCAAAACTGTCCTTATGGACATGTCTTCGTATTTATGGCAAATCTCGGAGCATGAGTCCCCAACAAATTTACTGGATCTATGTCACAGTCATCAAACCAATGATAACATATGGATCCATCGTTTGGTGGCCGAAAGGATCACAACAGATGGCCAAAGCCAAACTCTCTGGATTACAGAGATTAGCATGCTTGACCGTAATGGGGGCAATTAGCATCACACCGTCAGCTGCAATGGAAATCCTCCTGGATTTACCCCCTTTTCATATATATTTGGAGAGAAAGGCCAGATGGGCAACATATAGACAGCAACAAGTGCAGGCTAGTATCATGGAGCGGACCATGTTGCTGGATGACATAGAAAGTCGCAGCATCCTGGGAATGTCCTCGGATACTATGCCTACCATGACCAACTATGAGCTGACCTTCAACATCCTTTTTCCAGAAAGAGATGTGGGATCGGAATAAAACCGACCTACTGAGGGCAGATAGTTGCTGATTTACAGACGGTTCCAAAACTCCTGAGGGAACAGGAGCCGGAATACATAGCTATAGGCCAAGGGTGAGGGATATCCTCAAGTCCAGGTACTAATGCAACTATTTTTCAGGCCGAGGTTCATGCCATTGAACTGTGTGTACGAAGGCTGGAATATATGCATCTTACACGCAGATCAATTAAAATTTTTTTCTGATAGCCAAGCAGCTATAAAAGCTCTTGGTCCTACCGCTGTAACTCCAAAATCGTATGGAACTGTCAGAAGGCTCTAAATCATTTGAGCAGAAACAACAAAGTGACTCTGATCTGGATACCTGGCCACGCTAGTATGGAAGGTAATGAAATAGCCAACTCCTTGGCCAGAGAAGGAGCAGGATCACGAATCATCGAACCAGAACCAATACTTGGTATATCTTCAAGTACTGCTAAGATGGTCATCTCAACCTGGGCTGAGAGGAAAATTTTCCAGTATTGGCAAGAGTTACCAGGATTAGTTCATTCTAAGGTGTTTATAAAATACTCCTTGAAATCAAGAACTAAGAACCTTTTAGAGTTAAACAGGATCAACTTGAAAACTCTTAACAGGCCTATATACTGCCGACTAAACTATCATCTGCATAAACTCGGCCTAGCGAAAAACGCTGAGTGCCGTCTGTGCTTGGAGGATGATGAGAAGGCAGACCACTTCCTATGCACCTGTCCCGCTGTGGAGAGGATCCGATTCTAAATATTTGGCAAAGGGCAACTGCTGCGAAAGAAACTGGACACATTCTCACCCAATAAAGTTATCAGTTTCATTAAGAAACTGAGATTATTGGGTGAAATATAATTAGGAGTGAGCCACAATAGGCCTGCTAATGGCCGCAGTGGAGGGTCCACAAGGACCCGTTTAACTTGATTTTAATCATTTGTTTTACATTTTTATCATTTTTCATGTATTATTTAATAAAATGTATATTATTTATTTATTTAAAAAATGTAACCACTTCTTACAATTATGTATATTTTGTCATTCTTAAAATTAAAAATAAATACTTTTCTACATTATCACACTTTATGACTGAATGAAAATAAATTAAAACATATTCCACATTTATATAGCTACAGTGATTTTCAGTAACTGCACCAGTGCATATTTGTGAATGTCTTTGTACTAAAAATGAGACAGGTGCAGTCAGTGGAAAATTCAGCTTTTCAAACTTTTAGTATCGGGTTTCATCAACTAGTTCCATTTCTTCTACTTCATATACATATCCGGATCTCCCTCAGAGGTTGCTATTATATTTTCTAAGGCATTCACTATCCATCACAGGAATTGTTTGAACACAAATATCTTGCTAAACGTGCAATGTTATTGTTAATGATCTCCAAGTTTGCTATGGTTTCTTGAAACTGTTGAAACTTTTGTTCCATTGAAAATGTTGACTGATTTCTATTTTTATGAGATGTCTGTTTTTTATAACTATTTTCTCTAGTATGCTTCTCAATACCACTTTGAAGGGTGCTTTGTACATTATTATGTCCAGTATGTTCAGAGTAAGAGACATTAAGAAGTTCCTTATTCATTGGCTTTGGCTGACTTACGTTACCCCATATATGCGAGTCCTTATTCTCAGAGTTAGTAGCAGTAGATAGTACATTAGATACACTACTAGCAGTTACATTTATTTCAGTAGTCGTTACGTCTTCAAATCCAGATTCATTTTTATTTGTACCCTCGATGGCTGTCCATCCAGCGAGTCCAATTAATCTTTCTTCATATTCAGTTGAAGTCACTTGCGATGGTGGACCACCTCCTGCTTTATTAATTTCTATTGTCAATTCGGCTACATTTGGTTTTATTTTACATTTCCAATCTATATGAACTTGCTCCCACTTATCAGGAGTTTTTTTTACCTAACCCCAAACTGTTAAGATTAGCGGACATTTTGGCCCACAACTCCATCTCTTTGTATTTTAGAATTGATTCCAGTAAATTTTCCAGTCAGCAGCTCTGAATGCAACTCTAAGAAATCCAGCAGAAGTGCTCAGTGAGCAGGTTGAACTCTCATTCGCGTCTCCATCCTTAGAAGTAGTAGAAGCAATTGACAGGCTATCAAGTCAATTTATTCCACATGTCATTTCAATTTGGCACTATTTTGTCAATTCAATCTGAATCTCAATGAAAGAGTGTGAGAAGATGTGGAGTGTATTAGGTGTATCAATGTCAATATGGCGTGGTCCCACCACACAATATATTATCTGTAAATAAAAAAATTTAAATATCCTTTTGCATGCTTTTGCATTAGTGAAATTGTTAACTATATTAGTTAAATCCATTTTAGATGCTCGTGATGAGATGATTCAATGGATAGGAAAGCCAGATGGGATAACCTATTTTGAGCCATTGTTGATAGTAAATAATTCTTGATAAATTTAAGTTTGCTAAAAGAGCGTTCTGACACCTGGCACACACATAGATACGAAAATGCTTTCGGTCAAACTTCGTTTCTCGACGTTTTCGCTCACATAGTGATGTGGAAGTAACTGGAGTTGGGTCCACCAGTCTTGGTGCACTGCTCCGAACTACCCTACCATGGCTACGCCACTGTATTGTTAAGCTATACTGAATTAAGAAATCACAATATAATTTCATAATTACAATAACTGACCAATTTAAAACAAAAATAGAAAACAGCTTCTATTAATTAAATTTAAGGTTATGAATAAGTATCAAACACCACTGTCACTATACAAATTGGCAGGAAAATAATTACCAGGGGGTAACCTTATGAATGTTACCTTACCAGCAAGATAGGAAACTTTCCATAAGTTACCAAGGTAATATTACCAGCTCTCGACTCTAATAATAATTACACCGGCACACAAAAAAAAGTTGTTTGTACATTTGACGCCACCTACCTCCCGACATGTATTTCGACTCGCTGAATCCGAATTTGAAGTCAGTTTGGACCATACACCCTCAAATATCGAGTAAATTGAAAAACCGTAAAAAATAGCGAAAATTGGGTGTTTCGGTAATAAAAAAATTTTTGTGGATCTAAACCAAGCCTAATTTTTATGTATTTCGATCCGCTGAATACGAATCTAAAGTATATTTAGACCATAAGCCGTTTTAAATCTAAGTAAATTGTAAAAAACCCTCGAAAATTGCTAAAAAAAGGCCAAAAAATTGTGATTATGTTGATGAAAAAAATTTTCATTCTGTTTATACGTCATTTTTTATAGATTTTACAATTTCTCACATTTTCAGATTCTAAACTTGTATTTTATGCATAAAAAAATACAAGAAACGTATTTAATCGTGTTTCATAGATTTTTTTTCAATTTTTTCCAACTGCAATTTTTTGCTATTTTATCGGTTTTTTGCGATTTTTTGAGATTTTGAGGGATTAATGGGCCAAATATATTTCAGATTCGGATTCAGTAGATCAAATTACATAAAAATCCTCTTCGATCCGAGTCTACAAAATTTTTTTTATCAACATAATCACAATTTTTTGCCATTTTTAGCAATTTTCAAGGGTTTTTTACAATTCACTTAGATTTAAAACGACTTATGGTCTAAATATTCTTTAGATTCGTATTCAGCGGATCGAAATACATAAAAATTAGGCTTGGTTTAGATCCACAAAAAATTTTGTTATTACCGAAACACCCAATTTGCGCTATTTTTTACGGTTTTTCAATTTACTCGATATTTGAGGGTGTACGGTCCAAACTGACTTCAAATTCGGATTCAGCGGGTCGAAATACATGTCGGGAGATAGGTGGCGTCAAATGTACAAACAACTTTTTTTCTTAGTGTGCCGGTGTTATTACAGACAGTACATTTCTGAAAATGCCTATGTATTTGGTATCATTTAAAAGCTCTAGATGTGAACTTTCTTGATTTTTTGTGACACTCAAATTTTAATAATGATGTGTAACTTATCGGAAATGTGGTATGATGGAAGCAGCAAAGAAAAACAAGTCACGTTTGTTATAAAAGCTGTAAAAATAAAAGGTACAATAGAACATGGAATTTTTTTTCCTTTCCTCATATCCTGAAAAGTAAGTAACTTTATCTATACAAAATATCAAACACAAATTTGTTGTTTACACAAATTTTAATTCTTGTTGAATTAAAGGAGTTATTCGATAATAAAAACACATGCAAATCATATTTTTGCGTTTTCCAGTGTTTTCTGATGTTAAAAAAAATGCACAAGTTGTTTTTACAGGGTACCCACTGGTTTAACAATATTAAATTCCCTGACTTTTCCAGGTTTTCCAGGGGAATTTTTTTAAAATTCCAGTCTATAAGTACATCAACATTTCATTTGAAAATGACATCCCATTTGACTTTTATTTAATTGACCAAAAAAAAAAATAAAATAAAGTTTTTTAAATACAGTGGTGCCGCGATAATCCGGATCAATTAAAACCAGCACGATCCGAATTATCAAATAATCCGGATTACCGAATCACATTGTTTTTGAGGGTTCTAAATAAACTAAGTACCATCTAATTAAAAACTAAAGATGCATTTATTAATTCTAAATAAATGAAAATATGTAGGCACATACAAAAAATAAAAAACCAGAGAAAACAAGACAAAAAGTACATTTTTAAATACATATTATGTAGGTACATATGTACATAACATAGTATTACAATTAATCCGACTCGGTAGTTTCATCACTTCCATGCAGTAGTACAGGCTTAAAGAAGTTGGTTATCTTAGCTTGATGGATTTTACGCTGATGTTTTTCAAAAGCCATTTCCTTCAGCTTCTGCAACATCATGATATCTGACAAAGGTACATCATTTTCTACCGCCCACTGCAGAGAAATGTTAAAGCTTTTGATAGCATCTTCATGCTTCACCATTATTGGAGTATCAGTTTCCAGCACTTCCACATCATCCCCTGAGTCATACTCATAATTATTTTTATCGTAGTCCAGAGCTTCCAAATTTTCTATTTCCAATAATTTCGCATCACCATCAATCCAATCTACGACTTCACCAGTATTTATTTCAGCATTATCTCCTACACCAGCAAGCTCTTCCTACATCCTGCAGCATTACAGTCACTTCTTCAATTTCTTCGGCTGCTGAACGAATCCGGTCTCTTAAAATACTCAAAGGAATCGTATCTTCTGGGTCATCTTCCTCAGCATTATTAGATTTAAGAACTTTTTTCCAGCATTTTCCCAAAGTTTCGGAATTTACTTTTTCCCAAGCATTATGAAGCAAGCATACAGCAATTTTCAAATTCAAATTTTTAAGACACTTGACCAAATCTTTCTCATTGCTGGTCAGGATTTCTGCTAGAAGACTTTTTCGATAAAACAGCTTCGTCAGACGAATAGCATTTTGGTCCATGGGCTGGATTAAAGCAGTCGTATTTGGAGGCAGGAATTTTGCCACGAACTGCCCGTCGTCACTGATCAGTTCTTCTTCATTGGAGTGGCTAGATGCATTATCGATCAACAGCAGCGCTTTTCAGGTAACTTTTGATTCCTTAGAAATTTCTGAACTTCTGGAATGAAACAATCGTTAAACCATTCCTTAAAAACTTGTCCAGTCATCCAAGCCTTAGCGGTAGCTTTGTAGGTCACGGGGAGCACCGCATTTTTGAAAGCCCTAAGATTTTTCGATTTCCCGATCACCAGAAGCTTTAATCTGTGGCTGCCATCAGAATTACAGCATGCCAAAAACGTAACTCGCTCTTTGCTAGTCTTCCTTCCTGGGGCGGTTTTTTCTTTGGATGTAACTAAAGTTTTGTCCGGCAGCAATTTCCAAAATAATCCCGACTCATCAGCATTGTAAATCTGAGAAGGTTTTAAAGACAAGTCTCTGATTATTTCATCCAGTTTATCAATTATAGCTGAACAGCGGCTTCGTCAGCGGATAATTTTTCGCCACAAACTTTGAGCTGTCTGATACCGTATCTCTTGTGAAAATTTATAACCCAGCCCCTACTAGCACTGAACTTGTCATTGCCATAACATTGGACATAGAGCTGTTTAGCTTTTGCTGCTAAAAGCTCTGATGAAATAGGAACGTATCGATTTCTGAGATTCACGAACCACGAATGAAGTTCACTTTCCATTCTTGGGTATTCCGTTTTCCTTTTTTCAGGTCCAGAAACACATTGAACAACAAATCTGAAAAAAATACAATAGCGGTCGTCTTCATAGGCCAACAAATGTTGTTCTTATCCTTACCCTTTGATTTTATCAGCATTTTTCTTAATATCACTGATTGTTGAAGTTCCTACACCGTATTTAAAAGCTAACGCTTTTCCAGTGATTCCTTTCTTCAACTCATCAATAATGGTTGACTTTTCCTTAAAACTTAAAGTGTTATGAGCTCATTTATGAGGAGTCATTATGTACACGTCTGCCTCACTACTTGCTCAGTGCAACTAAAATTACGTTGCCAATATCCCCCAGCATAAGAAATCGGTTACAGGCTACATATATTAGATAAGATTCCAAGAAAGCCAATAAAACACGACTGAAGCAAGTGCGTCGAGCAATTTTTTTGTGTTTCTTTGAATCCGGACTAACAAATCAAGGGATATCCGGATTACAACGTACATAATGGGAAGCTGAACCCAATCCGGACTATGGGAACATCCGGATTAACGCAGGTACGGACTATCGCGGCACCACTGTATTTAAATATATCTTACACTAGGTAAC
This sequence comes from Rhamnusium bicolor, assembly GCA_029963845.1. Taxonomy (NCBI): domain Eukaryota; kingdom Metazoa; phylum Arthropoda; class Insecta; order Coleoptera; family Cerambycidae; genus Rhamnusium; species Rhamnusium bicolor. The sequence continues at coordinate 209,000 of JANEYF010000210.1, read as the reverse complement.
TTTCTCATGGTACAAAGCATTTTAAATTGAAAAAATCCCAAGAAAATATTTTTTATTTTTTTATCAATACAGAGTAATAACAATATTAAAACAAAAAACAAAAAAAATCATTCTAACAGAACAAACTTAACGTAGTATCACATATTTTACATCACTTGATAGGTACTATAGCATCCATAACTTCCAATGCTCTATTTGCGGCAGCGGCACTCTCAACCCATCTGGTTGAGCAACATTTTTTGGGAAATTTCTCACACTTTGTTATAAGAGTGAAATCTGATCGTCTTTTCGGTGATTCTTTGAAGAGATTATAAATACCTCGCAACACTTCATTAATATTCCATTTGGCAGCTTTATGTCCCGTTTGAAAAGCTCCATGGATGATGTGAAGCCCACGTGAACCTATATTAATAATTTTTTTTTTCGATAGCTATTTTCTGTGTTTCCTTAAAAAGCCTTAGAAACTTCCAGTTTACATTAGGGCCATTCATTGATATCTAAAATTAAAAAAAAGTTTATACTAAGCATCAAAAAACAAGTGCCAATATAATAAACCACATAATTTTCAGTTGAAATAAATAACTACATGTTTTATAAAAGCTTGTGAATTCACCTGTAATATTCTATTTGACTGTAATGGCTTGATCCTGTATATAAAATGTTCAGCTGCCGTATGAGACATAAACACAGAATTAAAAAATCGTGTCTCAACTCTTCCTTTGTTATAATCGAATTATCTTACATGTATGTCCATCTGACTTTTTGGACAATTTTATTCAAAGCTTCGTCAAAACATATAACATAGTCTTCACAGTTTAAAAGATTCTCTTCCAAGTTGTTTTTGAAATATGGTGCGAAACCAAATGAAGTTATATATGCGGCCTTGGTATATCCCAAACTCATTTTCTGAGCAATCTCACTATCAGGGAACATTTGTTTAAAAATGGGAATTGTTACTGAACATGAAATGTAACTTAAATTTGAAAAACATATGTTCAGGCACCAGTATATTTCGGCATCAGTTACGTTAGAATTAAACGTAAATTTATTAAGTGTGGGGGACAAATTTAAAGTACCAGATGTATGACTTGTAGTATTTATATTTTTTGTTCTTTCACTGTATGATCATCCTCTATAGGAATTACAGGATTAATATGTTCTTTGGCAAAAATATATTTATTGGCATATTTTTTGCTTTGCATGTAAATTTTTCATGTGCTTTCTTGATTTTTCGTGACTTTGCAGTGCCTGTCTACCCATATTGCTAAGTTCAAAAGTTTTACGACACAACTTACAGTACGCTTTTAATAAATCATTTTCTACAGGTTCAAATGAGGGTGTTAATGCGGACATCAACCCAATCTAGGTTAAATACTGTTTTTTTAGACATGTTTTTTCAATTCATTAAATTTGATCACACTTTTCACTTTCACAGTTCAACTTAAAACACAACCGTTATAACTTCCGACAAGTCTGTAAATCCTGTAAATAATCGTCAAGTAACTGCAACGCATTATGCATGTACGTTGGTACGTCTTTGACTAACCCTTTAAAGTTAGGAGTTCTTCCTTTTCAAATTGCCTGAATGCAAATGGGCAAGTGTAGATACCAACTGGCAAATATCTTACAATAGCATGTCATCCTTTTCGTAATGCCTAAAATAGAGAAAGAGAAAATAATGCGCGTATGTCTGTACCATTATTCGCTAGTTCAGCAATCAATGTGGATCGACATACAGGACCGGGTGGCATAAATTAGTGGAAGTGCAGTGTCGATCGATATACCGGGTGGCACAAAGATGTAATGAAAGTTTTTACAGAAGGAACTGAATTAAATTAAGCAAATTTTCCAGGTTCCATGTGTAAATTCCCTCACTTTTAATACTTCTTTATAAATTCCCCTGACTTTTTCTTTAAAAATCAAATTCCCTGACTTTTCCAGGTTTTCCAGGGTACCCTTTTCTAGTAAAAATATTAAGGAGAGCAAAACGAAATTTGTACCATATTTAATTAGTACCAGGCTATATTTTGTTTTTATCGAAAAGAAAAAAAATGTTTTCAATAATTTTTCATTCTTTACTTTCACACCACGTCATGTGAGTAAAAGATCTTTATCGGCAATTTTTTTTTAAATTTTGGGAAAAAGTGCTTTACGAAAAAAAAATATGAATATTTAGCGATCATTATTCAATTACTAATAATAAAATATTTCGTCTATTGTGTATTCTATTTCGTTTATATAGTGAATATACAGATTTAAGGTGTTATCCATGTAAAGTGTCAAAAAATAAAATATGCTGCACAAACAGCAGAGGATATGGTTTATTAATGATGCAAGTGTATATTGACAATCATAAACAACTGTTATTAAACATGATATAACAGTTGTCTGTAAGTTACACCATGCCCCCCCAACGACACCAGTTATTTTTTTTAAAACGAGCCAGCCTTACTTGTGAGATTCAAACTTAGGAGCAGATAGATAGTGGCTAGTCGAGCTTGTTACATCGCGTGCTCTAGCCAACTACACTACCATACCCAATGTATATTATAAAATGTTATATTTCAATTCTAGCCAACATATATCAACAAAAAAGGTGCTGTAAACTGTCTACATGGGAGCCAAAATAATCTTCAAATGACATAATTTTAACAAATGGAAAACAATTTATTAAAATGAGTCTTATTTAAATTTGAAACGATATAAATGTCCCATTTCTAAGTGAATGCAGCCTACTATGGCTGTTGTAATTGTAGAACTTGTTACTCATTTTCTAAATTACAGAAAACTACGGTTACCGGGTATTAAAACGGGTACCTAGTTTTGGGTATTATCGATCCTAATCAGTTTCCCAGTTTTACGGATATTATGTAATACCTAGGTGTCCAATAGTACTAGGTTTCTTTTTACATAAAAATCTCTCTAAATGTAATGTAAATTCATTAACATTTGTTTTCATCTTAAATACATAGTATACATATGATTGCTCAATAAGAACTGATACAATAACCAGTCTGTTTTAATCCATGTATCCAAATTCATGCACCTTGTAACTGTGTGCCCAATTATTATTATTATAATTTGGGTATTTGAATTTTGAACTTATTCCATTATAAAACATTATTATACATTTTTATTTGAGAGATACTTTAGTTGTGATGTGTCGGATTTTTAAATTTAAATAAAAATAAGGACTAATAATTATTTATGCACCAAGGGAGTATTTTAGTCCTGGTATTCATACAAGGAACTAAAACACACTTTACTCCCGAGATGCATACATCATTTTCTGTACGAACGGGCACAATTTATATTGCAAAAAAAATGAAATATAAAAAACTAAAGAATAATAATTGTCCACATAACTTTTGTATTTTATTGTAAATTTATCTGGGTATTTAATTGTCTCTTTGAGATTATTTTTTATTTATTTCTGTTTGAAAATCAGATTATTAAATAAATACTACTAAATATTACTAAATACCAAATATTACAAACTGTGAATATTATCCTATTAATATTAATTTTAATTTGAAATAAATTACATTTTATGGTTTATATGTTTAATTCTTAATTTTTGTTATGTTATGTTTGTATTGTTCATTGATTTCCACGGCAACTTTAAAGAGAATAAACGCTTGTTTTACTCCCTGTTTTGAGGCAGTAAAATACTGTTTTATTCCTGTTAGCACAAAAAAACATTTTTTATCACCATTTTTGACCTTTTCATCATTTTTTTACGAACACTAATTCCACTTTGATCACTGCTTTATTATTATATTTTTTATTAGCTGGTTGTTAACCTACAGATGAGGTAAGTAGAAACAACATCAATTATAATGTTTCATGTGTCTATTGAAAACAAAACGCTGTCATACTGCTTTTCTGATACATAAATTTAATTTTTAATCCAATTTCAATCATTTATACTTAATTTTACAAATGTTTTAAGTCCGAGAGTATTTTTTCAACAAACCAACCTCTGACTAATCCTTTTGGTTAGATTTATTTAATAACATAATATGTAACATGGCAACTTCATAGCCAGAGGAAGCTTGAGAAGTTAGCAATAAGTCCATTGCTACTATTAGTTTGAGTCAAGAAAATATATTACAGGATTTCACAGTTTTATTTGGTTGCCATGGTAAACCATTAAGCAGTATCTATTATTAATCTGTCTAGGAACTTGTAAATGTCAGTTAATTCTGAAATCTGACGGAAGGCATCTGATTACAGTACTCAGCACAGTTCTTCATAACCTCACTGGCAGCAAATGTGAAAGTCAGTAGTTGTTTTCAAATTAAAATAAAGTAGTGTTGACAAGCACTCAGTCACGGTCACCACGATCAGTCAATGACCGGTCATTTACTGGTCAGGACACGATTAAGTTGACTGGTCAAATAGCAACGTGTCCGAGGTAGTCTCGGACATGGTCAACTTGTCCATATTGTCAAAAAATGTAATGTCCTGCTATTCCCTTGAAATTTTAATCATGACATTTAACAATTCATCATTTGATAAAAGAAATGAAAGAAATTCTCAGTAATAAGAGAGGCCAGTAGACTTTTCCTTTTGTTTAAAAAGTGCCAAAAAAAAATTAGTTGAAAAAGAAAAACAATTGGTGATATAAAACATGCACAATGCCGGTTGTTTTGAATGAAGTACAAAGCCACGCTACCAATGTCGGTTGGTGAAATTTAGGTTGTCATATCTTAGTATTGGAGGATGGGACCCAAGCAATACTATCAGGACTAAATGAAGAAGTTTTGCAAAAAAGAAATTGCTACAAAATTAGCGAAAAAAGTTGAAATAATTATGTCTATCAGATTGCTTTTTAAGCAATTTGTAAAATATTTGTAAAACAGTTCCATATTCAGGATTTCAAATAAAAAAAAACTTTTTTGTAGTTGCACCTTTTTCATATTTGCCCAGGAAAAATGAATCTAAAATAAAATTTCCGTTGACATAACTTAAATTTGATCAGCCGTCATTGTATGCTACTCGCCTGACAACTCATAGCAACAAATTGTCAAAAATTCATTCCCAAAGAGAGTGAAACTCCAAAAAGTGTTACGTTAACAAAACCAACCTGCAACGAGAATATCTGTGATAAAGAAATATTTAGGTGAGCTCAGTTTAGATGATAGGTATGGAAAAACAAAATGCCAAAAAAACCCAATTTGCATAATTTCTCTCAACATAAGCCCCATTTATACAAGTATCATACACCATTTTGATAAGAAAATTATGACTCATCCAATGACACTGGTCACGATGATCTGGTCAGTCACGGAAACATCGTGACCGGTCAACTACACCATCACTAAAATAAAGCAAATGTAGAAACATACGTAAAATGCTGCCAGCATAGAGAAATGCTGAATCAAGGTGATTCAACAGACTATTTCCAAGTAACAACTCTAAGATACTTTTGATTTATTTAGGTTTTAAAAGTGCTTTAACATGTTCAATAAAATGATAGTGGTTTTAAAATTACCTTAAGATAAACTAAAACTTCTTAAAGACCACTGATTCTTATGCAAAGGATTTAATGCACTCTTTAAATTAAAATAAAAAAACTGTTTGCTCCTAATGCCCTATTGATCTTATACTAGTTTTATAATACTCTTGACATTGGCTATTTTAAAACTAATTTGCCTTTTAAAGAATTAAATAGCAAGTTGGTTTTAAAACAATCCATTTTGGAACAAATGGTTTTAATGTAGTTTTATGGAGTATCCTTGATGTAGTCATTAAAACCCATTAAGAAAACTATTTTATCTTAAGCCTATATGCTCAATGAAATTCCACATTAAATCCTAAAACATAGTTTTTACTTTTTAAAGAGTAAATTAAGAATATTGTAAAGTTCAAAGGTTTTAATTTAGTCAATTTAATTAAAAGAAATGCCTGTTGGATTTTTGATGACTTTATTAAAACTAATTCTACCCCCTCCATAATCAGAGAAAACACGCCATCTGCTCAATAAACTGATTGCTGATTTAGTGAACCAGTGCAGTCCGTGTACCTACTTTATGCATGAATGAAAACTAGAAGACATATTTAAAATGGAAAATATTAGTGACAAGTATTTTAAATTAAAACGAAGTCACTAAATCCAGCAATCACAAAACCGGCACAATTTTAAGGTTAGGATTTCATACGCGCGCCAGATCCCTTTAAATCAATAAGGCCACGAGTTTGAACATATTAAAGCAACTCAGTTTTAAAAGGAAGAGTAAATAAATGTCTGGGAGAGTAATTGTACTTAAAGTGGTAAATAAAACGCTATTTTAAGTCTTGTAAGATTTAAAATGTTCTATTAACTTGCAATCAGTTTTTATCTAGACCACGCCATTTTTTATATAAGATACAGACCCGCCATGATGAATATTTTCAATAGCCAAAGAAAAAAATATTATTGAAATATATGCGCTTTACATGCTCTTAAATAACTGAAGGACGGTGTGTCCAAACATGCAATTTAATAAAAAAAATGCATTTGGATGTTTAGATGCAAAATAAAAATTGACGATATTTTTAAAAAAATTTTTAGATAATAAAAAAAAACATTATATTGGTGGCGCTTCGAGTTATGTAGAAGTATTTTATTATATTTTGTCAGAAAAGTGCCATCCGTTGGTAATTTTTACCAGAATAGTTTGCATTTGAATATTATTTTTGATCAGCTTTATATGCGTTACGTTTAAAATATTACCACTCTGCCTCATTAGAGACTTGCCGTTGTTTTAACTATTTCACGCATAAAGTTGTCCGACTTTAAAACAAAATAAAACCCTTTTAGGATTAATTATAATGATTCTCAAGGCAATTTAGTCTGCTGCAATTTTATTTTAAATGCAAAAAAGTTTTAATACATAAATTTAAGGTTGCCTTGAAGAACTCTTTAAGAATATGAAATTAAAACTAAATGGTTTTTAATATAGTTTTAAAATTTAGTCTTCAAGACCCTTTTAGGATGGGCCCTTCTTGGCTAGAAGCTGCTTTATGGTGATCCTAAGCTTGTCTTGAAGATCATTTGGTTTTATTCGAAGTTTTATTGTATAATTTTAAAGCGACCTTGGAGATCTTAATAAGAGCATTAGTGTTACCTGGGATTACTATGTTAGTAACTGGATTTGGCTGACTGAGGTTTGAGAAAATGATATAAAATTCCAAATAAAAAAAAAAAATAAAGAAATTAATAGAAAATAAAATAAATTGTGTACATTTAACCTACCGTGGTAGATAAATAACCAAATCTGACAAAAATGGAAAATGTAATGATGCATATTTTCCGGAAAATTTCCGTATTATGGAAAATTTCCGAAAAATTAATAACTAGTACAGTCGTAAAACTTCCGGAAATTTTCCGGAAAATATCACTAGAAAAAATGTAAAGAAACCGAATTTAAATGCCACATTATTACTATTGGCTATATGAAAAACATTTGAAAATTTGATATGTTAACGTTATTTTATTTTGAACCTATTTGAGGCAACAAAAACTTGAAAACAACCACATTTGTGTAGTTATACATCTGACAAAACTGTTTATTTAGTTTTTTATTTATTATGAAAAGGCAAAAAAATTATAATCGATTTTACGAAAATCCTGCTGAACTAATTTTCAATTTAGAACTCTTGGATCGTTCCTTAGCATCAACATTTGTCACAAAGTTGTACTCTCCTTAAAAGTATACACAAAATAGTAGAGAAAGAGAAAAAAAAAAAAAAAAAAGGGCCTCATTTAAATAACTATTACTATTACAAATTATATAAAAAAATCTTACCTTTACCTTGGCCATGAGCTTGAGCAATTGGTATAACCTTCACACCTTGCAAGGCTTTTATGTTTATTGCCGTTCCCTGAAATCCTGCTGGCAATAAAATCTGTTGCGCAACTATTTGCCCTCCTTGTCCTTGACTGGCCAAAACCACTCGCTGCGTACTAGTAGCGTTACTTGTTTGTAATCTCACAGGGTGACCTCCTAACATAATATGACCCTGAGTTATAGTTTGTTGGGTGCCAACTTGACCAGTTTTAGCGTTAGTACTGAAAACAACTTGCTGTGGTTGCTGAACTTTTACTTGCGGACTAAAAACTATATTGGACTGGTTCAGAATATTGATACTGTTTGCATTAGTCTGTTGCAAATTGCTTGTAGAACTCTTGACAGTATTTTGTAATACTAACGAAGCTCCACTTGCATTAGGTTGGGTTTGCAGTATTACGTTTTGACCTTGTAAATTTTGAATTGTACCTCCCTTACTTGCCAACAGAACTGGTTTACCTGCTATATGTGTCAAATTCAGGTTTGCCGCATTCACCATTCTAATGGTATTTGCATTACCAGCCATGTTCAAGGTGACAGGCTTTGTAAGAGGTATACTTTTCCCACTAGAAAGCTTAACCTGATTCTGCCCAACGACAAGCTTAGGCTGTACAATCTTTTGGCCATCCAGTCCTTGCGTTACAATTTTTGCATTTATTAATTGCTGGGTTCCTTTTGAACTAAACTTACTAAGGGTTTGCGCCTTATTCAAAGTTCTTGACGTTGGTTTGGTTGTAGTCACAGAAGAAGTTACAGTTGAAGGCTGGGAAGCTACTACAAGTTTAGGTTGTGACGTTATTGCTAAAATGTTATTTTGCGAACCAACAGCGAACTGTGTTATAGAATTCTGTTTGGTTGTTCCAGTAAGATGAATTATATTTTGTGGACCGCCCTTAGTGCCAGAAACTCTTAATGTTGTACCTAAAAATATTTATGGAAATAAATTAATAAACTTATAATGCAAAATTACTAAGTTTTTTTTATTAATAAGACTAATAAGAAACGTTAAAACAAACCAACTCATTGAGATAAGCCAATAACTGTACTTTACCTTGGGGTAAGGAGCCATGTTGTTTTTGATGAGCTAGCAGGCTTTCCACTGATATAACCTGACCAGCTGCATTTGTCAAAACTTTAGCCACAACAGGTCCTTGAGGAGTTGAAACTGGTTTCACAGAATTATCTAAAACAGGACAATAAGTTATATAGCATATTACAGCAGTGTTAGATGAATTACAAATAAATTTCTAGGTGTAGATGTAGGTTTCTGAATATATTATTAGAAGTATTAAAGCGAAATAAGCACTGATCCAGACTTTTATCACAACAATAAATAAGCAGTGATTGTCAATGAAACATTTTCATAAGCAATTTAATTGTTACTAAAAATTATGCATTAATAAAAATTCCTTAATTTATAATAATATTGATTGCAATTTCAGAAAAAATCGTATGTGTACCTCGTAGTAAAAGCACATTTCCGAACTTCAATGCTTGTTGGCCTCAGCTTAAACAATTTACATTGTCATCCGGGAATGTATTGCTTTTCCTATTAGATACACAAGATACTACTATTGCTGTGTTTACAACATAGAATAAATAAAAAACAAATGTTAAAAGTAATAAAAATCAAGACAGCTATAGTATTTTCATAAATTCTGTAAAGGAATGCGGATTCAATGGCGTGCATGCGTAGGAAATAATAATACAATAATAAAGATGAAATAATTTGATTAAGAATACCTATGAATTCATATTGATGATTATTAATATTTCTTATAAATCGATTTTCATTTTAGGTATGAAAAACAATCATTAGGAAAACTTATGTTGTAATTAAATACATTTATTTATATGATCTGAATTTTATAAACAATAAACAGTATATTATTTATTATTTACAAATATAGGTATTGATTAAAGCTCTAATTTAAAAAAAGTCACAAATGGATTATTTGTGATTTTTCTTATAAAAAATTGTATTTATGACACCCAAATAAAAACAATGAATATCTTTCTTACTCGCTGGTCTGTCTTACTCCAGACGTTTTCTCCCCTTGCTCAAACGTATTTCCTGCATGTTATACTCATTACACCATGTTTATAGGAATAGTAAGATAAGTGGATGGTCTAAGATCAATTGCATTTGGATTTCCGTGTGTGTAGGTACCTAAATATGTACTATTGGGACATTCGCGACGCATATAGATGATTATTGTTTTATCGAGAGTGAAATGTGGGAGTTTGTAAATCTTTTATTGTATATCTTAGTGTGAATATTGTGATATAGTTAGTGCAGGGCAATGGCATCAGTTACTGCCGGATATTCAAAAAAAGTAAGAGTTCGAGAAAACATAACATATAATGAGAAAAAGATAGTTTTAAATGTTTTTAAAGCATTAACCAGGGATCACCCAATGAAGACCAAAGATGATTTGGCAGGTACATATTTCAGAGTACTAAATTTAATTATTGTGTGGTGATTACAGTAATTCAAATTTCATATAAATAAAACTTTTGAATGTTTCAAAATATTTAATGCGTAAATATGTATCTAAATCACATATCTACAATTTTAAAAAAAAAATTCATTTTCAGGTCTATCTACACCATGTCCATCGTTACGTTACGCCCCTGATTGCACCGTTTCACTCGGGTTTATTGCCAATTAAGTTTTTTCTACCTGTTCTCAAAAAGGGTCGCAAGTCTCCCAACGATCTTAACATTCCTCTCATATACGTTATCAACTACTTTAATTATATGGTCCACTTTTATACAAGGTGGCCTGATCACCAAATGAAAGAGGCGAGTGTATATAAATTTTATATTTTGCATGTGCCCCCCTGTATTTAAAAAAATACTCTTTCATTTTGATAAATAGACGATACATTTTTTATTCTACTCTACATAATTTACAAAACCACCATGTTAACCAATACTATCATTCATCAGTCATAAATAACTATTACAGGTCATTAGGTCTCTTTTGCCAGCAAAGAGAGCTATAGTTTGAGGGAATATTCCGTTTTAGGGCAAAATGATGTTTCCGGAATAATCCCGATTTGGGAATATCCCCAACTGGTAATCGATACACAACATTGGGTGTCTTAAAAGCAACCTGACAAACTTCAGAAATTGAGTGAATACCTTAAAATCTTACACTATTTTGTGATGTAATCTTTTGGCGAAAAGCGAACCGTTTCCAAATAATAACCTATCAAAAATGTACAACGAAACCATATTTTGCAGAATATCCCTGGCGCCAGAGACAGATACTTTGTAGTACTAACAATGTATGAAAAATAGAAAAACCGCTAAAATAACCGAATATACACCACGTTTACATAGTAGATTTAAAAATTAGTTTATAATCTTGATTAATATAAACTGGTTAATGCACAACACAGAAAAAAATGTTTGATTACCTGCACTTATTTTTTGTTGTCCAATAATTTGTGTTGTACTTCCGATGGCATTTTGCTTCTGAACTTGCATGACCCCACTTTTCTGTTTTAGAATAATCTGCTGTTGTTGATTAGTTAGCAGACCAGCATTAGGTAAAATTTTTTGTTTAATAGTTTGAAGAATTTGCTGTTGTTGTGCTGGTGTCAGATTTCCATGAGTTTTAATTTGTACTCCTTGCTGTCCCACAATTTGGTCCTGCTTTGTGACAGCAACTGTTACAACGTTATTTTGTTCACTTGAAGACTGAGAAGAAATTGTGGCTACCGGTGTCAAATTAACATTTTGATTTGGCTGTGCACGCAGCAATGTAACATTTTTTATGTTTTGTAGCTGCTGTGGTGTGATGCTTTGTATAATTTGTTGTTGAACACTGGCTGGGACTTTTATTTTTTCAGTTCGACTATCTGCTGTTTCTATATTTTGTTTTTGTACCAAAATTTGCTTCTGTTGAGCTGCAATTGTCTGCAGAAGTTGTTGAGTAACCACTTGATTTAATTGTTTGGTAGGTGTACTGCGTTGTTCCTGTATCTGTTTTATTAGTTGAGGGTTTGTAGTAGGTATAATCAAAGATTTGCCTTGAGTTGGGGATAAAATTTTTACGAGGCTTTTACCTAAAAAAAAAAAAAAAATTCAGACAATCTCACCCAAATATACCTATATATTTTTTAATTAATTTGTTGCACGAAAATTACAAGGTCTAAGTAACAATTTACTGTTTTTCCAAGAGAACGAATTTTAGAAAATAATCTCTGAAAAAGTTACTGTGGTTCAAGTTTTATATATTATTAATTAATCTTTGCATTTGTACTTAGAACGTCTCCATAAAGAATATTTTAATATAACTTTTATTTATTAAACATACGATAGAAAACGTATAAAAATAAATAATCTTCAGTTTGTGATTTTAAAGAGTAAGAAACATAAATGGTAGCAAATAGGTTCTTCGGATCATATGGAAATGAATAATGAAATTTCCTGGCCAGAAAGATAACGGAACATATTTATAGGAGGTTGTAACAAAAATCTCTATTTTGAGCAAAATGTCACTTAGAACCCTATGGTTCTCATGTATATTATGTATTTCATCGTCTAGGTTTAAAATATTCCAGGAAGGTGGGTATTAATGATTATTTTTCGAAATCTTACCTGTTTTAATTGTAGGACTTGACACTCTATTCTGCACAATTGCTTGCAAAGCTTCATTGATTTCCTTGTCTTCCTTAGATTGTTTAACGCCACTATCAGACATGGACGCAGCCAAATGATCTTCTGAACTTTGTTTCTGACTTTGTGATTGACTTATTTCTACCGATTGTTGTTTTGATAAATTTAAATTATTGCTTAATAACAAACTTGTACTTTTTTGTTGTGAAGACACACTTACTAAATTAGGTATCGGTGTACTTTGTGTGGCAGGAATTAGAGCAGCAGGTTTTGATGATTGTTGTTGAAGACTAGGTCGACGTACAACCTTAGTTGTCAGCTCTTGTTGGCTGGCAGTTTGTGTTGGTTGGATGCTTTCTGTTTTATTTATTTTTATTGTTTTGTCACCTACCTGTTTTGTCTTTGGTTTAGCAGGTGATTTTTTGGTGGATGTTTTCTTCGATTTATTCATACCTAAAAAGGAATTTTGAAATAGTAATAGATTCGTTATAAAAAAAAGTGTAACAATTTAAGAACCTGGGAAATGTTACTTTAGAATAATTTCTTAATAAACTCATTATTTAGTTTTAACATTTAAAATTACAAATTGCTTAATACTACTAAAGTCTACTGAATTACTCATTTAAAAACACTGATTTTAAACTAAAACTAGTATAAAACTATATTAGTTTGTAAATATCTATTTAATGGCTAAATAAACGAAAATAAATAAAATGTTTATAAATAAATGCCCATAAATTAAATAGCGTTTATAAGACATACTTATAGGATATCACATGTAACTTGAAGATTAATATATTGAAATTCTTGATGGCTAGGTTTTAGTCAGAAAAAGCATGTGTTAAATAAATTGTATAAGCACTGATAAGATCATTATAAAAATCACTGGATAAAAGCAATTTCAACAAATTCATTGATATTCCACCTAAGGTGCCTACAGACACATGTACATATCTTAAGACCATTATTGTGCATTCATGTATGCCAAGATGTAGACAAAATTTCAGTTAAAAGTCCGTCGAATATGTCTTTTGTTGCTGCTTGAATAGAATTAAGTGTTTGTGTAGTTAATATGGACACCGCGTAATGAACGTGCGTTCATATCTTAAGAGATATACATGTGTCTGTAGGCACTCTTAGGCAAACAAATTATGAAAAATATTTAACAATTAACAAATCCTAATTAAAAAAAAAACAGCCAAATAAATCCATGAATAACACCAAAATAAATCATTTACAATGTGTAGTAACCTATATATTTACAAACAAGAAATCATTTTTATTATATGAGAAGACATATATAACTAAAAACTGATTAAACCTACAATAAATTGTTGACATTAGATATAGCCCAAGTCCAAATTACAACTCGAAATGCTACTTGGGAGGGAGTTTGGATGTCATCCTAGAGATGGAATTTAATCCTTATATTAAATTGTAATTTCTGACAGTGTACTTACAAATGTGTAAGTATATGCAAAAAGACTGACCGGTCATTGACCGTCAAGAATTTTTTTATATCAGTTAAGCTGGCGAGGCAGTCCACGTCTTCAAAAACAGTGATATGTTGTTATGTAAAGTGTGCGCCGTAGATTATCATATGCCATACCCGTAAAACTGCTGACAAAATATGTGTCGTTGAAAAAACACCAAACATTGATTAGTGAAGACAAACAAAAGTGGTGAAACAGGGAAGAGCTGTAAATAGATGTAAAGACGTTTACAAGGTAAAATACGTTTACTATACTGTCTGCTTCTGTTTTGTAGTTTACCTGTTACTTATGTCATGACATCCAAATTTCCTATGTCTACTTGAAATATATTGTTTACCCTTACCTTGATAATGCTGATGTATCCTCTCGAAATCCTCTTCAGTTCTGTTTCTGTGTAAATATATCCAAATTTTCTTTTTGGATCGTATTTAACACACGGATCCCATTGTGTATGCATTCTGTCGAGTGCACCAGACACTACAGACTGCAAAATATTATCGAGTGCCGTACTAGATATGTACTGAGAGGATTTTAAGAGTTCACAGATTTCTGCTCTTGTACCCTCTCCGTTTGGCAATCTTGCAGCTGCATCCCTCACTAATGAAAGGATGGTGACAAAGTTGGGTCTATCAGCTGATAACATAGTGTGTCCTCTTGCTTTTGTATTACCAACTGCAGGATTATAGATACCCTTTAATGGCCCAACAACAGATTCATAATTATTGCAACGGTAGGTAAAAGCTTTATGCGGATTATCGTATCTGCGCCTCTCCTGCTCTCTAAAATCTTTAATTTCTTCTGGTGTAGCTTTTCGAACAGTCCAAGATGTGGGAAAACGTGGTGGAGGGGGCGTGTTTGCCCTATCAATTATATCCAAATCTAATTCCCCATCCTTACTCGGTGAAAGATGTTTGTTTTCTGTTCTATGCTCAAGCCAAAAATTACACAGCGCACTAAGTAAATTGTCTGAATCCCTTCCAGCTCCAATCCACTGATAGACATCTAAAGTAACTTTGTATTCCATATATGGCACAAAGTCATCTGGCTGTTCAGAAGCATTTCCACAAAGGAAAGTTATAGCAGATGGTAATATACCTATCCAATTGTCAGTGTAACTGTACCAGTCATTAAGTGGGCTAATAGGGTTTTCCTGCCACGACTTTAGTCTTTCTTGTAACGTATACATATTCATGCGATGTTCATTCGTTGAACAAATTACATCTCTTATTAACGAAAAAAAGTTGGCATGTGTTTCTTGCATCAATTCAGGCTTGTTACTTAGTTCTAAAATATCTATGTCAGAATTATCTAAATCTATTGGTATACTCATGACATCTATACCATCCAGATCCTCAACGCGAACTGGAGTTATCTTACCATATTGAGTGATACTATTCACTGGTTTCATTATATTAGATTTAACTGTATTAGCATTGGTACAATTGGCAATATTGGAGGACTTAAACTCTGGCGTTAAGGGTTCCTTTTTAATTTCAATTTTATTTTTGGGTGTTGGGGTTCGCGACAGTCTCTGTTTACTTATTTTATGTTTAGATTTAGAATTTACCGATACTGCATCTATTATAGAGTCAGAGTCCGAATCAGAATTAGAACTATGTTCATAAGCAGCATTTAATTTATTATTAAAGTGTATTTCTGGAGATCTCCTATAAATTACATGCTCCTTTTTAACTTTTTTCCTATTTACAACCTTATTTTCTAATTGATGTTTTGAAATTATTGGCAGATTTTTGTTATAAGGCAACTGAGTTCTATGTACAATGTCACTAATAGTTATACCTTTTGTATTAAGTTCAGAATCGTCAGGGTTTTCTAATTTCCTTTTTTTGTGTTGATAAATTAAATTTCTGTAAGATTCATCATTAATGTAAAATGGGTTGTGATTTGGTGTGATGTATTTTTCTAAATCTATTGAGAAACCATTTAATTTTGCCGCCATAGTTGAACTAAAAAATTTTTCCTTAGAATTACTTAAACTATTTCTTATGCTGTTGAGATGTCTTTTTTTGTTTTCTTGATAAGGAAACGGGCGGGCCTTCTGGATAATTTTCATCTGAAGAGCAGCCATTATCTTCAGTCTTCAGTCTAATCGAAGATAATATTTGAAAATATCTTCTTTTCGTTCTATGCGATACATAATCTACGTTCACTTTTCTCTTTTCTTGTCTGGGTTCAATACCAGGTGGTAAGTTTCTAATTTGATTTAATAATTTAGTTTGAGATTCTACTACTTCATGTTTTAGTTGTTCTCTAAAGGTTTTATACCTATATTTTGCTTCCTTCCTTTCTGCTTTGTTAATGATATTGCGCATACGAGCTATATCAGGTCTAAAATATCCTGCTTTCAAGTCATCATGGAACTTTACTAATGGACTATTAAACTTAAATGTGTCGAAATCGAATAATCTTTGCAATGTTTTAGTTTTTTCAAGTTCATCATTTTCTGGAAAATTTGGTAAAAAAAGTCTGCAAGTGTTGCTTGTGCCCATCTGATAGAGAGTTCCAAACTTCGGTAGAAAATATTTCTCTAAAAATATCCTGTCTTTCACATAGGCCTTGGGGTAGTTGAATTTTAATACCGTTAATTTGAGCAGTTTCCATACCATCATCTTCAGAGCTCTCTGTAGTATAATCAGAAGAGCTATCTTCAGAACTAGTGTTATTATCATCCATATTTATGTAGTGTATTTATATCCTAAAAACCATATTTTTATTAAATCTGATTTAGTTGGGCTTTAAACAGTTCCACAGGTTCATGACCTCTTTAGTCAAAAGTTCTATTTATTTCTGAGCTGTTATTTTAAAAGCATGATGTCTGTGAAAATATCATATTTAATCAAGGTCACCTTTATAGTGGAATGGGTATAATACGGTTAAATTTTGCGTGGAATGTTTATTCAGACATATTAATTACTCAATTTTACATGATGATAGAGGTACCATTAATAAACAATCAAGTTTGATTTGAAAAAAGGCGGGGGAGGGGACGTGAGGACATTTTTAAAATTTAACGTAACACACCTTTATTATTGAGCTATGTTTTATCCAGAAATATCTCGGCCGCACACACTTTTAACTGGTAATACACAGGCACGCCTGCATTGCGGATATAGATATACCAAAACAACGCATATTCACGTCTAGCGACTGGCCGCGAAACCATTTTGGTAGCAGCCATCAATACTAAAACCGAAACATGAATTGTACAAATTTACACATTTTCAAGTCATAATATGACATAAACTACATGCCAACATTAACTTCTTTCTCAACTCGGTCTATTAAAATGCAAATAAACTTAAATCTTTGATTATCAAACCATTTATAAGCAAAACAAAACCGGGTATTTTTCGGTTTTAAATGAATTTTAGTAACAAATTTTTCCACTAAGATGGTGACACTGGAATGTGACACATTTGTGGCCTGCGCACGAGTGCGCATGCATCTGTGTGTTGCGTCATCAAAATGGCGCTCAATCTGCAAGTGAAGGTTCATCCCGTGGTTTTGTTTCAAATTGTTGACGCGTATGAAAGAAGAAATGCCGATTCTCATAGAGTTATCGGTACCTTGCTTGGTAAGTTCAACAAGGTGTTTTTCTATAATATTATTTTTAGAAATTGTTAAATCTTTAAGCATGTGGTACATAACCTCTGCTTGAGATACGTCAAAATATATTTTTTAAAACAAATACATTTTTTTTCCATTTTAGGTAGCCTTGATAAGGGTGTCGTAGAGGTAACGAATTGTTTCTGCGTACCTCACAAGGAATACGATGATCAAGTCGAGGCTGAACTATCATATGCCATGGACGTTTATGATTTAAATCGAAGAGTAAATTCAAATGAAGCCATTGTTGGGTGGTGGGCAACTGGACATGAAGTTACCAATCACAGTTCGGTGATTCACGAATATTATTCACGTGAATGCAATAACCCTGTGCATGTTACTGTAGACAGCAGCTTACAAGGTGGTCGAATGGGTCTCAAAGCTTATGTTTGTGTTGCTCTAGGTGTACCAAATGGTAAACAAGGATGCATGTTTACTTCAATTCCTATAGATGTTACTTGTTATGATCCTGAGGTTTTTGGACTTCAGTTATGTCAAAAAACAATGAGTGCTGGTTCTGGAAGACCTAGGAGTGTCAATCCTATGTTAGATTTAACTCAAGTAGCAGAAGCAGGGGGTAAAATGAGTTCTTTGCTTGACCAAGTTCTGAGTTATGTAGAAGATGTTTTAGCCAATAGAGTGCTGCCTAATAATGCAGTTGGAAGATCACTTTTAGATTTGGTTAATTCAGTTCCTCACATGAGTAATGAACAATTTTCTGAAATGTTTAATAGTAATGTTAAGGACTTGCTGATGGTGATTACTTTATCCCAACTTATAAAAACACAACTGCAATTAAACGAGAAACTTACTTTATTAACTTCAATTTAAACTTTGGAAGATTCGATTATTTTATAAATGTGTAATAAAACAAGTTGAAAAAAAACGTGAAAAAATAAATGACATTTTTTATATCTGTTTTATTCCTTTAAGTTGCCTATTCATTCCTTATTAAAAAAAAAAAAAATTACAGAAATTCTGAGAATAATGCCTTCAAGACAAGTCGAATTTCTAAAACAATCGGAATTGAAACAAAAAAAAATTTCAAAGGATTTTTGGAACATGTACAACACTTTTAATTTTAAACATTTTACAATACGCATTTTTCTGGAGGCCACCTATTTCCGAACACCCTGCATATAGCCGCCTTAATCTGCAAACATCGTTGGTCGGATTTACTTCAAAATTCCAGTTCCAAACGTAACCACAAAATTTTAAAACCTTAAATTAAAACAATTTAGTTACATATTTTTATAAGCAAGCACTGTAATTGTAAGTGCTAATAAATAATTAAAGAATAAGCATAATTCATGACATTTTAATACAGTTTTATAGATTCTATAACAATTTTAAAAGGTAATAAAAGTTGTGAAATTTTCCATTGTTTTTTGTCCCTCCTGTAAAATTTTAAATTTTGGACTTACGACCATTATGGATTAAGCAGACAATATATAATGTTAGCCAACTGAAATTTCAAACAAACAACTGACTAACAAATCGTATTCATCCTTTCTAAATTGTAAATATGTAAATAGAGTTGCTTTACCCTAATTCTTTTTTTACATAAAAAATTCTAGAAAAACTGATCCGAGTTTCAAATTATATCATACCCCCACTGCCCTAAAGACAATAAAATAATAGATGCTCTAATAAAATTAAAAGATGAAATGTAAATCAGACATATAATATTTAGTAACTGTCTTCCTACAATGGACAATTTTCTTAACTAATAATGTAATAATATTAAAACAAAATTTATATTTTCACTTATATACAACCTATATATTTTACAATTAGAATTATTGATAATAAAACATTGTATAATTCTAAAAAAAAGCTTGCAACTTTATGAATTGATGCTTTCTGATTTTATATTTTCCTCGTTACTTTCAACTGAATCATCTATTATATTATGAGCTTCTTTTAGGTGATTTTTTAAATAATCCTTTTCTGCAAAAGTTTCAGAACATACTTCACACTTTTCCGCCATATGAAGCCGTGCATGAATACTTAAAGCATAACTTGTAGCAAAACCCTTATCACAAATTTTACAAAAGTGCTCTTTTGGTTCCTCAATATTATGTTTAGACTTCAAATGGGAACGTAAAGATACCTTTTGCCGAAATCCTTCATCACAAAATTCACATTTAAAAGGTTTTTCATTTGTGTGCTGCCTCTTATGAGTTTTTAATGCATAAGAAGATGAAAAACCAGTTCCACAAAATTCACATATATGAGGTCTTAACTTCTTATGTGTCATATTTATATGAGATATTAAATTTCCATTTGTAAAAAAATGCCTTTCCACAAGTTCCACACTTGAAGCTTCTTATTCCAATGTGTTCCTTTTTCTTATGAAGCTCAAATTTATATTTTATTCGAAAATGTTTTCCACATTCTTCACAGACATACTCATTTGCTGCACTTTTATGCTGATAAAAAATATGCCCACGTAAACTCTCTATGTTTTTACAAGTGGCACCACATATATTACACACAGTTGGTCCGGATGTATGAAGCATTAAATGTTTTTTAAAATTATCTGTTCTTACTAAATGACTACATATTTGGCATTTGGTTTTTTTATGTTTACCACAATGTGCAGAATAACTGGATCGATCTTTGAATGTAATATTACACGGTTCACATGTTAAATTTTTATTCACATTCACCATAACTTTATCTATTACACTCTGTAAAGAAGCCTCTTCATTTAGTGTTTGTTGTTCAGCTTTTATGTTAACTGATAAGGTAACCTCTTCACAGTCTGATTTAAGCTTCCCCAAAACTGCTTTACTATTTAAGGAAATACTTGAAATTGGACTATCTACATCTATAAATTCAATGGGTCTTTGAGAAGAGCTGTTACTTGTTCTACCAGATATTTTTATATTATTTGTGTTACTGCCCAAAAAATTTGATTGTTACGTTTTGGTTGAGGTGTCAATACTTTTATTGTATTATACTCGCCAAGTACTTCTACTATTTTTTTTTCAATTAAATCAGCTTTTTTCTTTCTTATACTTTCAATCAGTAATCTATGTGCTTTTATAATTCGCTTTTTTATTATTAATGCTGTTTTAACATCCTGTGCACATTTGGAACAAGAATATTTTGGTAGGCCATCATTTTCTTTTTACCTACAAAAATATTACAAGAAAAAAAGAAAGTTTATTAGGAAAACAATGTTTTGATCTAAGGTGTATCACAATTTATATACATATTATTATTCAGATGCATCAGTATTGTACCTTTATAGAAGTTAGTATTTCCAACATTTTTTGGAAAATCTCCAGCCAATACGTTAACTTTTGTTGGGGTCCGTTTTAGACATAAACGGCATTGATATAAGCTATTTATTGAATTCATATTAAATGAAAATATAAATCTTTTTATATTTTTACTGAAAAAAAGTGACGTTGACATTAGTCTATGTCGTTTTCCTACTTCTACTTGACTTGGAGATTTTATGTTTATTTTGATTTATGTAATACTGAGAAGATTGGCAGCAGCCTCCGCTGAAAACATATATGGAGTATGATCAGGAATTCGAGCAAGAAGTACAATTGAGTAAGCAACATTAACGTGTTGAAGAGTATTTGATAGTATTTATAACGTTATAAATACGTACTGTTCTCTTAAAGTATGTTTCAATAATTTCTCAATTCTAATATTTTTAAATTTAACAGTTTAATTTGCTATATTTTATTAATTATAAATAGTTAATACGTTTTTCTCATATATTTTCCTTTTTCATATTGTACAACTAATTAAATATGCCCCAGGTCAATCCAAACATTAGTCCTAGTAGATCAAAGTAGGATGCAAAGACGTCGCCTTGATGTGATTTCAGAACGGTAAAATCGCATCGTCAGGTGTGACGACATTAAACGCCCCTCTTGCCAACGGCACGACTCGACAAGGTTGTTAAAGCCTTCGACCATAAAATAATGTTTTATGGTCGAAGGTTAAAGCAGTGTTGTTAAAGGAAACATTCGAGTGCAAGCAGTGAACGAGTGCAGACGTGTATACGGAAGTATAGTGCCACTGTGATCTACCCGAAGTGATATCCGAAGTTAAGCAACGGTCGGCGCAGTCGGAGCTAACGAAAGTTAAGCAACGGTTGGCGCGGTCGAGCTTGAAATATTAGTTGCCTTTTTCAAGGCTCTAATATACTTTTTGCGAAAAGAATTCAGAAGAGGAGAAATATTAGTCGTCTTTTTCAAGACGCTAATATAAAAAAGATAAAAAAGTCTCCCTCCTGGAGACACATATTTTTGTTATATTCTGTGTGTACTAACCATAACTTCTATTTTTCAGCTTTCTTTTTCAGATAAGGCTACGCATACCCAGGAGGAGGGTATGGGAAACCATAGAGAAGTGGACGAGGACTCGCAGAGTGGTAGTTCCAGGGCTTCCACCCCATGCAACATGGATTTGGAGATTGTGGACCAAGAAAAGCTGCGCCTAAGGGCCGAAAACAAGGCACTGAGGGCCCAAATAGAAGAAATGAGCCTAAGGATGGCTCAAATGCAATCAAGGATGGACAGGCAGCACGAGGAGCTCCTGAAAGCCATCCAGGGGGGCCCAAGTCGGACCCACGAAGTCCGCTAATAAGAAAAGGAGGAAGGCAAACTCCGACAGTGAAGAAGAGGAGCCCAAACAGGCCAGGACCCAAGAGGCCCGGACTCCTGAAGGCACCGAGGCCCCAGAAGAGAGTACGAGCCGGCAGGAGGACCGGAATCCAGGACCGGCCCCAATGGAACTAGCCAAGACGCCCAAGATACCGCCAGTCGTCCTTAGGAAAAAGGAAACGTGGACGGTGGTAAGCAGACGTTTGCGCGAGGCAAACGTCAACTTCAAGAAGGCCCGCGTCGTTGGTGAAGGCATCTCCATCGACCCATCAACGAGTGAAGATTATAGGAAGATGACAAAAATCTTCACACAGGAGAAAAGGGAGTACCACACCTACGCGCTCCCTGAAGAGAGGCTCCTGAGGGTAGTGATACGCGGCATCCCTAGTGGCGTAAGCTGCGAAGAGATCAAGAAAGACCTGGAAGACAAGGGATTCTCGCCGATCTCTGTCCAGCGGATGACGTCGAGGAGGACCAAGATGGAGATCCCACTGGTACTGGTCCAAGTGCCACTGGACCAGGAGAAGATCCTGGAGGTAACGAGGTGCTGCTACCTAGTAGTCCGCACAGAGAGACAAAGGGCGCAACAGAGCGTCACCCAGTGCCACCGATGCCAGCGTTTCGGCCACGCACAGGGTAGGTGCACCGCACAGGCCAAGTGTGTGAAGTGCGGCGAGGCCCATCGGACAGCGGACTGCAAAAAGAAGCAGGACGTCGCAGCGAGGTGCGCAAACTGCCAGGGAGCGCACCCGGCCAGCTATAAAGGATGTCCCAAATATCCCAAGAAGCCCGCGGGCCCCCAGAAGCAGGCTCCAAGAACCCAACAGCCACCGAGGGAGGCCAAAAGACCCGCCACCAGCGGGCTGAGCTACGCAAGGGTAGCTCAAGGTAATGCAGGGCCGAGCGCCGGCCCTGCCAGGCAACAACGAGCACCCGTGGAGGCCCAAAACCTCACCGCGGTGCTCAAACAGATGCAGCAAATGTGCTCAGCAATGAGCGCATTTTTTGCACAGATGCCAGGCTTTACTAATCTGTAATGTCTTTTCAGGTGAAGCCGAACTTCCTGCAGATCGCCTCATGGAACGTTAACGGGCTACAAGGAAGAAAACTTGAAGTGGAGGAACTCCTAGCCCGGTACGACATAGACGTGTTGGCACTACAGGAAACGAAGATGACGCCGCTGAAGCCAGCCAACTTCCCTGGCTACCATGTCTACAGGAAGGACTACGCTGGACCAAGGCCGATGAGAGGAGTAGCCCTGCTGGTAAAGAAGTCGATCGACCACCATCCAATCGTGCTGCCGGACATGGAAAACCTGGAAGCCACCGCCGTAGTAGTGTCAACGGCACGAAATGGCGACATTCAAGTGGTATCCTGTTATCAGCCGCCCCGATGCCGGATCCTGGACACGGACCTGGATGCAATATTCCAGGACCAGACTCAGGTGCTTGCCATAGGGGACCTGAACGCCAAGTCACAGGAATGGAACAGCAGAGTCACCAACACTCTAGGACGAGATCTGCTGAGATTCCTGGGACGACACGCTGGCAACATGCAGGCACTAGGACCGGACGAGCCGACGCACGACAATGGGATCCACCGACCGGATGTGCTGGACATCGCTATAATGAAGGAGATGACCCTCAATGCGGAAATCTCTACCAGGACGGAAGGTTCCACCGAGCATAATCCGATCTTCTTGGACCTAGGAGAGAAGGATGATGTGGACACTGGGACCTTCGTCAAAAGGAGGACAGACTGGGAATTGTTCCGTGCAGCACTGCAAAGGAACATTGCACATATTCCCAGGATTGAATCCGAGGAAGATGTGGAGAGGGCCATCACCTCCCTGGAAAACCAGATCCAGGAAGCGATGGAGGAAAGCACTACAGAGACAGAGACCAGAGGGGCACCAACGCCGATGGCAAACCTCACGGAGGACCTCAGGCAGCTGATTCGGGACAGACGAAGGACGAAGAAAAGGGCCCAAAGGACTAGACTCCCTGTGGACAGGCACGCGTATAACACGCTGAACAGGAGAGTCAAAGCTGCCCTCCAGGAACACCGTCAAGAAGGATGGCAGCGTCACCTGGAATCACTGGACCCACAGGACAGGAGCATCTGGAACACCCAGCGTGCTCTGCGGAACAGACCGAAACCAATGTCCCCAATCCACGGAGAGAATGGGATTGTCTACACTTGCCAGGAAAAAGCCGAAGCATTTGCGGACAGCTTGGAACTGCAGTGTAGGGAAAACCAACTCGATGATGAGGACGAGGACTGGGTTGATGACGTGGAACGCAGAGTGCGTCGGATGCTCCGCCTGCCAGACGATGATCACATCCGTCCGACCACTCCAGAGGAGGTCAAGGAGATTCTAAGGAGCTTAAAGCCGAGGAAAGCTCCTGGATGTGACAAGATCGGAAACATCGCCCTCAAGAAGCTACCCAGCAAAGGGGTGGCAGCCCTGGTGAATATCATCAACGGGATCTTGAGGCTCAGATACTTTCCGGACAGGTGGAAGAAGGCCGACGTCATAGTCATCCCGAAGCCAGGTAAGGAACTACTCTTTCCCTCCTCTTACAGGCCCATCAGCCTACTCTCAGCTGTGAGCAAGGTAGCCGAGCGCGTCATCTTGAGAAGAATAGAAGAGGAAACCGAAGAGCTCCAAATCATCCCGGATGAACAGTTCGCGTACAGGACAGGACATAGTACGGAACTCCAAGTGCTCAGGATCACCGAAGAAGTCACCAAAGGTTTCAACCAAAGACAGGTCACGGCGGCACTACTCCTGGACGTTGCGAAGGCTTTCGACAGGGTCTGGCACGATGGTCTACTAGCTAAAATGATGAGTATGGGTTATCCCATTGCACTCGTCAAACTAGTTAGATCATACCTGCACGGGAGACAGATGCGAGTGAAGATCAGGGACTGTGTGTCCACGTATCGACCGATGGAAGCCGGAGTCCCCCAAGGCTCTGTGCTGTCACCCCATCGGTTCGCTGTCTTCACCTCTGATCTCCCAAGGGCCGAAGGCACCGCAATGGCACTCTACGCGGACGACACGGCTGTCACGGCCAGATCCTGGAGAGCGGAAACAGCCACCAGAAGACTCCAAGAGGCAGCCTCTCTTCTGGAAGAATGGTGTATTAAGTGGAAAGTCGCAGTCAACGCGGTGAAAAGCCAGACGATTCTCTTCAGGAAAGGACGCAAGGAAACCCCCACAGGACACGTCTCCATGTTCGGCGAGGACATCCAATGGCACGATTCCGTCAAGTACCTTGGCGTAATCATGGATAAAGGCCTGACATGGAGACAGAACACCGAAGCCATCGTGGTAAAGGCCAAGCGGACGAGAGCTCTCATCTACCCGATGGTAGGGAACCAGAGCAGGCTCAGTCTGAGAAACAAGCTTCTGCTAGTCAAAGCACTCATCAGACCACAGCTGACCTACGCCTCCGTAGCATGGGGATACCAAGCCAAGACCTATCTGAAGAAGATCCAAGCCGTGGAAAACGTGGCCATCAGGACAGCGGTGGGCGCGCCATGGTACGTTAGAAACGCTGACATCTTCAGAGACCTGGAGTACACACCAGTCACCGAAATCATCCGGGATAGAGCGAAGAAACTGTACACCTTAGCTGAGGAGCACAGGAACCCGCTGATCAGGGAGGCCACCTCCTATGATCCGGCCGACGCACCGAGGCACAAGAGGCTGAAGGTACAGTTACTGGATAACGGGTAAGTATAACTAATCCTTTCCTTACAGATGGACCAAACCCACTGAAAAGACATGACACGACCAACCACCCTCCCACAAACCTTGCGGGCGCCGGTCAGTAAACCGACCAGTGCCCGTTGTCCCCCTGGCTCCGTGAAGGACGAAAGTGCTAAGAAAGCACTTAGGCCTTCACCTCCTAGAGCTACACAGTTCATCCTCACCTTGTCCGATGATCCAGATGGCAATGTGTCAATTGACACTTTGTGTACTGGCAGTCAATCCCAAGTCACAGAATATCCACACAGTCCCTGACAGACAGATCACTACCCCCGGGGGTGACAAGCTGGCGAAGAAAGAAGACGAAGACAGAAGAGCGCCAGAAGAGGCCCTAGCCAGCAGGGTTCATCAGCCAGGACCCAGGGAGGTTGACCGAAATCTTCGTTCGTAAAGTAAGTTAACCCGCCCTGCACGAGGCCGGTCCAGGTCTACAGCGATGACTAGGGTAAAAAGGCAATAGTCCTGCCTGGCCCTAGCATCCGAGACCGTCATCATGCCAAATGGATATTGGCGCGTTAAAGGAAACATAGGTAATTGGTCACATGGTTTTCGATCGTTATATGTTTTTGAGATATTTTGATAAATTTAAAACAGAGGAACAATTTTTATAATTCTCCTATTTTGGGTTTTTTATCAAAAGCCATGTTTTTGGGTATGCACAAATTTATTGAGCTTAAAATTTAGTTAAACTCTTGTTAAACTCTCAAATACTTCAGACGGCCAATTGACAAAAAATTGACCGGTCATCTTATTATCACTAAGCCGACTTCAGTCTTTCAATTGTTCTGTGGACTTCAGAGAACTAAAATGTGTCGCGGCGACACATCCCCTCCAACTGTCTTTTTAACCCAAGAATAGGTCGAATAGGATCTTCGATCATAAACACGATCGAAGAATAGGATTACATTTTAAAGCTTTGTGACCACAGAACAGATCTTGTAGCTTTACTTTGTTCTTGATGATGAAAAAATTGAACTACGCAAAGTACGACACATTATATAGCAGGAGTGAGTAGGGGAATATACATTATTTGATCTGAATTGGCTAATGCGATGTCGCTGGTGATACGTTTCAGTTCTCTGAACCCGGCTTTAACATACATACCAATGAGTGTTAACGCGCTTGAATTCAGCACGAGAGGTGCTAGTGTACGGAAAGGTCAATGTCACTGAACGCTTTTTTCTGTTCTGTGACTGAACGTTCATGGGCTTTTTAACGCGAGTTTTTAGTAATTTTTATAAAAATTAGCTGAAAAACATTTACCACAATGATGGCAGAAGGGGAAAGTAGTAATTTACTTGCTCAGAAGGGAAATTATTGTGCCTATCAGAAGTGTCTTATGTCATTAAAGTTAGGTTATATCAAGGATTAGTGTGATGAAAACAAAGTATGTACATGATTATTACTCACGATTTTCTGTAATAGACTCCTCTGGTAACGCATAATCGTCAAAATTAAAACGTTTCTTACAAACACACGAATGTTTCGAAGGAGTAAAGTTATCTCTATCAACTACTGTTTTAGGCAAGTTTTGTCTCTCGGAAGCATATGTCCGCCTTTTGTTTCCGAACAAAATGTAACTGCACAACACTGAGGCACAATTAACAAGGTTTTTTATTTGCTGGTGTACGAAATAATTATAATAAACTTTTCCCGCGCCTAACAATAACTTTTGAAATGACCTTACTGGACTAGTGACGCCAACTGGTGAGCCTGAAAATGTTAGCCCTCATTGTCAAACTGGCAGCAAATAAAGTCGTGTAAAAACTAAAATCAACTTACCTTTTGTCTAAATAATTTTGTTCAACAAACTATTCTTTTTTTAAATATCATTAAGACTTTTCGGGTGCAGTGAAGTTATAACCAGTGGTTTTGACCAATCGGTTTTCATTGGATAAAAGTAATTTTAATATTGAATTCATCCAATCAGAAACAATGTGGTACTACCCGGTTAATACTATTTTTACACCCGAAAAGCCCTCTTGTGCAAATAGCTTTTGTTTAATAACCAATAACCAGGGAGGAATCACGGTTCATAAACAAAATTGCTCTGGGGGAGCAATTATATAATTTTTAAAGGGCCTTCATATAATTGAATTAATTGATCCGTATGCATTTATTTTATATACCTGTAATATATGCACCAGCTCGACAACCAGTATTGTGGCAGGAAGCCGGAATACGTAATTGTCAATTGTTCCCCTCCTAGCTAATAAGAAATGCTTTCAAACTGAAATATTGAACATTCTATTGTTCTGAAGATATTAGATATTTGAAGTATTCCTTGAATGTGAATGTAAGAACTACTTTCTCTGACAAGTCTAATATGACGTTTGTTTTGTTGACATTTGCATTTTGAATCAGTTGTGTCTGGCACAGAAGACTAGAGTTTCTTCTGTGTCTCTGACTTAATACATCAGTTAATTTTTATTTGGGTAAAATAATGATTGGTATATATTATTTTGTGATAGTAGGGCATAATGACAGAAGATATTAGATGTTTGAACTATTCCTTGAAATGTGAATGTAAGAACTACTTTCTCTGGCAAGTTTAACATGACGTTTGTTTTGTTGACATTTGCATTTTAAATCAGTTGTCTCTGGCACAGAAGACTAGAGTCTCTTCTGTGTCTCTGGCTTAATACATCAGTTAATTTTTATTTGGGTAAAATAATGATTGGTACATATTATTTTGTGATAGTAGGGCATAATGACAAACCTCTTTTTGAGATGGAGTTCACAAACAGTAAAGACCCAAAGGTAGAATTTAATTTTAGATTATAGGATATCCTTACTTTAACGTCCACGACACTTTTTCAGAAGGAAGATCATCGACACTTGAATCAATTTATCGCTCATTCTGCTTTAGATCTAATAGACGAACATAAATGGAAAACACATAACATGAACTTGAAGTCCGTAGATAAGTTTAATCAATGGTTCGGATCGGCCTTTGTCACAGCAAGTTTAATCCGATTTGTAATAGTTCATGACAATCGTAATGAAGATGGCATTAAAAATTTCTTTTCAGAAATATATGAAGCTTATATTAAACATTTAATGAATCCTTTTTATGAAGAAGATACCTCAATTAAATCTGCTGCATTTGAAAAGAAAGCTCAATTGTATGGAAAAAAGTACCTATCCAATTAGGTGCAAAATTTTTTATTTATGTAGTTATTAATATGTTTTATTTGATTTTGTATAATATATGTTTTATGTTAAATATTTATATAAAATATTTCATCAACTATGAATTGTTGCTTCAGTTACTTAAACAAAAACTGTCATAGGCGTAACGTGTAAAAAAAGAACATCTTACAAAAGATACTGAAGTATCCACTTTTTAATAGTTATAATATGTATAATAAACTAGTGGAGATACATGTTTACTGCTTAGGCCATGCACCAAGTTGTTTTTCCAAATTTGTGAGATCTCAATGTGAATGGAAAACTACATATTCCTAAGCACTATTTCAATTTGCTTGAAATGTCTCATACTTTTAATTTTGATATACTTCAAAAACAAATTTTGTTTTGACACGACATTATGCACTAAAGAATTTCTGGACGTGTCCAGCAGCCCATAATTTTAATCAAAAGCAATTCATACTATGCGAACGAAGTATTAATTTCTTGATAATAAATAACAGTAAAATATATAAAATTGGTTTCCATAATTATTGGCTGAAAATACCTGATCACACCCAAAAAGTCCTGTTTTCATATAGTGAAACTATAAAAATTAAAATAAAAATGTACACTTTCAATCATTTAACTCGAGAATTTACAAAAATAAAAAAAAGGCACCAAATTACAATGTAGCCCATAGTTACTATGTGCAGGAAGAGGCTAACATATTTGAAGGCAATAATAATAAATTTATTGATCTTTGGAAAATATACATTTTATCAATGATTTCAAAATTATAAGTCGTTGCCGCTTATAGATATATCCAGATTAATTAATTTTTTATTTATTTATTTTTTTTTAATGCCACAGGTAATGGATATGTAGTTTATCGCCATTCTAAATAAAACTTATGAACTAAAAATTAAAATATCACATGAAAAAAGTATAGACATATAAAACAATTTTTCCAAAATAATACAATACACACACATTCATATATACAATTTCTTTCGGGGTTCTATATCACCAACTTGAAAATATTTCGATTTTCGTTTACAACTTGGTAAAATTCCTCGATGTTGTACAAACAACTTTCACTTTAAATTTTTTTTAATCTTCTTTTAAATACATTGAGTGGCTGATTACGAAATGACATTGGTAGAACATTTAGCATTTTAACTCTGGCATTATTACTTATCTGCAATCTGTTCTGGGGTGTTACTATGTTGCTCTTATTTCTGGTATCATGTTGATGTACTTTAGCAAGTATAAGATATTTATCCAAGTTTTGTTTAATGATTAAAATATTAAAAAGTGCTATCGTAGATAAATAGATACATTATTTTTAAAGACGTAAAAAGTGGTCTACAATTTTCACCCCATTTAACATCAGTTATACTTCTCATTGCCGATTTTTGTAATATGAAGATTGCAAGTGACAGTGGGCTGCCCAGGTATTGTTTTTTGTCTTTGAAGGCTTCCTTAATGTAGTTTGTAAAGGACACTATTGCATCAGTTGTTGAAAATCCTTTTCTGAAACCAAACTGGTTTTGACATAGTTTATTCGAGTCTAAATATCAACTAGATTATTAAAAGTTACAATTTATAAAATTTTAGAAAATGCTGGTAAGATGGAAATATTCATCTGTAATTTTCTGGTTGAGTAATCTCGCCTTTTTTATATATTGGTATGACCTTCCCCATTTTCATTTGAGGGGAAATAACCTTGCATTAGACATGCATTTGTAATATCTGCGAGAGGTTCTGTCACATAAGGGGAAAATTTTTTTATGATGTGTAAGTATTCAAATCATTACATTCCATAATGAACCCAAACAAAAATTATACTTACCATTTTAATAATAAATTTATGGTTAACTTATGGCTGATTCTCTAATAAAAAAAGATACATATTTATACATTTATTTTTAGTAAAACAGCAAAATAACATTCACCATTCTTATGAGCTATTTTTAATGCTGGTGTTCTGCTCTAATTGCACACTGGTGTGTGTGGGACGATTCTTAATTCGTAAATGCTATACCATAATAAAGTGATAAAATGTTAAATATATGGGAGATAGAGGGTTGATTTTCCTCCTAGAACTACATACCTAGCAGGGTTTTCTCCGTGAATCGAATAAAACAAGTTCCAACTACCTAAATGGGGAGATGCTATTTAATTTTTACTTCTTTTAACCCTAATTTTCAACTTTTTCTTTAATCATCTATTTAACGTCGGCCTATTTCCGCTACTAGGGACAATCGCCGATGCCAGGAGACGAGTTGGAAATTTTACTGAACCTCTTCTCTGTCGAAGAGTAGGGACTTTTAGTTGCCTAACATTTAATAGACAAGGGACCACCTGTTTCACATCCCTTCCGAAGGATGGTATATCATCTACACAACCCTCGCCTAAGATTGCATAGCTTCTGCGTATACGCTAATATACAAAACGATAGAAAGCGGGACGAGGTCGCCGAGTTTCGCTTGATACCATCAAATTACTGACTGCGACTACCGTTGCTTAACTTTAGTATCGAATACGAGTACTGTTAAGGCAGATCTACACTCGCCCCAGATTTTCAACTTAAAATGCTAAATATCTCAGTTCATATGGGAGATAGAGGGTTAATTGGTCCCGTAGATTCCAAACGCTCCATATGATTTTTCCTGGCGAATTAAATATAACAAGTTTCAACCCCTTATAGGGGATGAGATATTCGATTTTTACTTTTAACTCTAATTTTCAACTAAATGCTAAATATCTCGGTTCATATGGGAGATAGAGGGTTGATGTTTCCTTTAGAGCCTCAACATCCCATAGGATTTTTCCTGATGAATCGAATAAACAAGTTTCAACCTCCTATACGCATTAGGGGCAGAACATCATGATCAAACGTTACTCAATTTCA
Source organism: Rhamnusium bicolor (assembly GCA_029963845.1). Taxonomy (NCBI): domain Eukaryota; kingdom Metazoa; phylum Arthropoda; class Insecta; order Coleoptera; family Cerambycidae; genus Rhamnusium; species Rhamnusium bicolor. Next base: position 176,958 of record JANEYF010000210.1, on the reverse strand, counting down.
AACATAACTAATAAATGAAGAATGTTTTTTAGAACACGGTCAAAAAGTCAAGGTTGGCTTCAGTCACTGCCTGTAAGAATTAATAGTATCATGTAAAGTGCAAGATGTAATGTATATTTTTAACTAATCCTACCTTCATGCTTCAATTAGTGACTGCTGTTATGCTCACAGTTGTTCCAGCTAACTGCTTGTAGATAATCCTCACCCATATTTTATTAGACTGCTTTCAACATATGTATATATAGATTATATATAGGGTGATCAAGTTTTTTTCTGCAAAACTTCAAAAAAGCAATAGAACAAAGTCGAAATAATGGCAATTTACTGAAGAAACTTAGTTCCAAAACTTCACAGTTTTTGAGATACAGGGTGTTGAAGTTTCAATTTGTTTTTGGTTTATTTTTTGTATCACCGACATTTATTGTAATACTGAACACCAAGTGATACAAAAGGTTTGAAATAAACCAGTGATTCTATATCGATGACCAAAAGTGACCACTAGCATAGTATAACAAATCTTTAGTGAGTGAACAACACTATGATCCCCAAAAATACATTACCCAGTATATCTCTTCCATTAAAAAGGTTCTCGTGTTATTGGTCTCGACAAATATCATGTGTACCAAATATCAGATCGATGCACAGTAAATGTGGGTGATACAAAAAATAAACCGAAAATAAATTGAAACCAACTATATATCAAAATGGTAAAGTTTTGGAACTAAGTTTCTTCAGGAAACTGCCATTATTTCTACTTGTTGTATTGCTTCTAAAATGTTTTGCAGATAAATTCAGAAACTAGCAAAAATCCGTTTAAATTCTAAAAAAAGATTGCTTAATGTCTTCAAATTAATTGAGATGTGTGGTGATATAGGAAAAAACACGGCGGCATATAGGAAGCAAGTTGACCTACAACTTGGATACTACTAGCCTGCCAAAAAGTTCGCGCAAGACTTCACAACTTTTCTTAATAATGATTGATTGATTTATAAAACAAAAAAAAAATAAAAAATTATTAAAAATTTTTGAAGTCGGATTGGAAAAAAAATTGTTTGAGCAGTGTATCTTTTTATGCTTAATTTGATTTTATTAAAATTAAAATAAATTTGAAAAATTACTTTCAAACGACAAAGTCGAAAGTTATAAAAAAAACCGTTGCCAATTTGGGAATCAGAACTTCCTCACCGTAGTAAAACTCGACGTGGTTACAGTTTGTCAGTGGTTTAAAACCGTGACACCCTGTATATTTAATATATAAAAAAATATAAATGCTATTTAGAGATGTTTATTTATTAAGGATGGTATATAAATTTCAATAAATAAGGTAGAAGTTCAGAAGAGTTCTTATAGCATCCTTCGGTCATTTATTGTAGAAAGTTACCAAATAAATTAAGTTACTAGATTGCTAGTTTGTTCAAAATAGATAAATAATACTATTTCAAAATATTTTAGATATGATGATAGTTAATCATTAGAGATCAGGAGGCAGGGATAAATTTCAGAGATCCTTTTATGTAGATATATTATATTAGGTTAGGTTAGGTTAGGTTTGTTGTGAGTGGGTCTCAGTAGACCCTCCACTGCGGCCATCAGCAGGCCTATTGTGGCTCACGCCTAATTATATTTCACCCAATAAGTTCAGTCTCTTAATGAAACTGATAACTTTATTGGGTGAGAATGTGTCCAGATCCTCTGGCAGCAGTTGCCCTTTGCCAAATATTGAGAATCGGATCCTCTCCACAGCGGGACAGGTGCATAAGATGTGGTCTGCCTTCTCATCATCCTCCAGGCATAGACGGCATTCGGCGTTTTCCGCTAGGCCGAGTTTATGCAGATGATAGTTTAGTCGGCAGTGCCCGGTATATAGGCCTGTTAGAGTTTTCAGGTTTATCCTGTTTAACTCTAAAAGTTTCTTAGTTCTCGATTTCAAAGGGTATTTTATGAACGCCTTCGAATGAACTAATCCTGGTAACTCTTGCCAATACTGGAGAGTTTGCCTTTCAGCCCAGGTTGAGATAGCCATCTTGGCCGTACTTGAAGATATGCCAAGTATTGGTTCTGGTCCGATGAATCGTGATCCCGCTCCTTCTCTGGCTAAGGAGTCCGCTATTTCGTTACCTTCCATACCAGAGTGGCCGGGTATCCAGACCAGAGTCACTTTGTTGTTCTTGCCCAAATGATTTAGAGCTTTTTGACAATTCCATACCGTTTTGGAGTTGCACCGGTAGGAGCCAAGAGCTTTTATAGCTGCTTGGCTATCTGAGAAAAATTTTTATTGATCTGCGTGTAAGATGCATATATTCCAGCCTTCGTACACACAGTTCAATGGCATGAACCTCAGCCTGAAAAACAGTTGCATAAGTACCTAGGTTTGAGACTATCCTCACCCTTGGTCTGTAGCTGTGTACTCCGGCTCCTGTTCCCTCGGGAGTTTTGGAGCCGTCTGTAAACCAACAACTGTCTGCCTTCAGTAGGTCGGCTTTATTCCGATCCCACTCATCTCTTTCTGGAGAAAGGATGTTGAAGGTCAGCTCGTAGTTGGTCATAGTAGGCATAGTATCCGAGGGCATTCCCAGGATGCTGTGATTCTCTATGTCATCCAACAACCTGTTCCGCTCCATGATACTAGTCTGCGGCATATTAATGGCCGCTTGTTGCAATCTGTAGGTTGCCCACCTGGCCTCTCTCTCCAGATATATATGAAGAGGGGGTAAATCCAGGAGGATTTCCATTGCAGCTGACGGTGTGGTGCTAATTGCTCCCGTTACGGTCATGCATGCTAATCTCTGCAGTCCAGAGAGTTTGGATTTGGCCGTCCGTTGTAATCCTTTCGGCCACCAAACAATGGATCCGTATGTTATCATTGGTCTGATGACCGTGATATAGATCCAGTAAATTTGTTGGGGACCCATGCCCCAGGATTTGCCACAAATACGACGGCATGTCCATAGGGACAGCTTTGCTTTGTGGATTACCTTTTCCAGATGGGAGTTCCAATTAAGTGATTTATCCAGAGTGATTCCTAGATATTTCACCTCCTCCGCAAATGGAACAGTTTCACCCATTAAAGTGGGAGGTCTTAAGTCCTCCAGCTTCCTTTTCCGGGTGAATGGTACTATTACTGTTTTTTGAGGGTTTACAGACATCTGTTCCCCGTCGCACCAGTTACTCACTGCATCCAGAGTCTCTTGAAGGGTATTTGATATTACTCCTTCAGAGTTTCCTCTGACTAGTATGACTAGATCATCTGCATATGCTAGAACCTCAACCTCCCACAGTGTGAGAATAGCCAGTAGGTCGTCCACAAGAAGTGACCACAAAAGGGGGGAGAGAACCCCACCCTGCGGGCACCCTCTCGTGGCTCTAAACCTAACTGTTTCTCCCTGTAGAGACGTTGTTATGGTTCTGTTTGATAGCATAGCACGTATCCAGTCGCCTATAGTAGGCTCAATTCCTCTGGCAGCCACTGCTGCATATAAGGAGTCGGGCAGTGCATTATTAAATGCTCCTTCAATGTCGAGAAAGGCTCCCACCGCAATTTCCTTCATTTGAAGGGATTGGGTAATCTTCTCGACTAGGTTATTGAGTGCTAGTTCTGTTGATTTTCCTGTCTGATAGGCGTACTGATGGATATTGAGGGGGTGATGATTCAGAATGTTCCCCCTGATATATCCGTCCAGCACCTTCTCCAGGCCTTTCAGCAGAAAAGATGTCAGGCTAATTGGTCTAAGCGATTTAGGGCTTGGTTCTTTCCTACCCATTTTTGGTATATATACTACCTTGACCGCCGACCAACTGGATGGGATATAGTTCCATACCAGACTAGCTCTGAATAGTTTAATGAGGAGTGGGAGCAATATTTCCAGTCCATTTTGTAGTAGAGCTGGAAAAACTCCATCCTCTCCTGGCGATTTGAATGGTTGGAATGATCCGATGGCCCACTCAATTGCCGGTATTGTGATCACCTTTTTTAGCCGTCAGCCAATCATTTTTATCAGGTCGTTTTAATCGGCCTTCTGACGGTGACGGCTGTTGGTCATCCGCATTCAAGCTCCCTGGGAAGTGGTTTTGTGCTAGGAGCTGTAAGGTTTCCTTTCCAGAGTCCGTATATGAGCCATCCGGCCGCCTTAACGAACCGAATTCCCTTGTCGGCTCTCTGGAAAGAATCTTGTGGATTCTAGTACTGTGAGGTACGTCAGTTATACTCTCACAGAATTTCCTCCAAGATCCCCTTTTTGCTTTCCTTATTTCTTTGTTATAGTCCGTTAGAGCGGATCTATATTGGTCCCAGTCGCCCGAAGCTTTAGCTCGATTAAAGAGGCGTCGAACTTCCTTTCTCATTTTATCCAAATTTTTGTTCCACCAAGACGTGCCTCTATTATCCCTTTTTGTCTTCAGTGGACAGTTTTCGTTATATGCTGAGACCATCGCGTTGCGGATCTGTTCCGCCGCAATTTCAGTCTCATCACGATTCCTGATTGTGGTGATAGCGGATTGAAGGTGAGACTGGAGGGAATATTTATACCCTTCCCAGTCCGTGCACTTCGGATCCCGATATGTCACCACAGGTCTTGGACCAGCTTCTATATTGAATAGAATATGTTTATGATCTGAACACGAGGGTTCAGAAGATACTTTCCAATCGGATATCTTGTTGCTCAAGTAGTTTGAGCTGATTGTAATATCTAATACCTCCTTCCTATTTCTGGTGACAAAGGTTGGTTCGGAACCAATGTTATTCACAGTTAGTCCTTCACCTAATAAATATTCAAAAAGTGACTCACCTCTTTGGTTAATGTTCGTGCTTCCCCACGCTGTATGGTGGGAATTCGCGTCACATCCAATAACCAGGTGGATATTGTTCCTCTTGCTGTAGGCGATTAAATCCCGCACTACAGCTGGAGGAGGTTGGTCTGCATTTCTATCACCCGGAAAGTAGGCTGAGCAGACGATTATATCCATCTTGCTTCCCCCTCCGAGATCGATACCTGGACGGTTACAACGTCCTGGGTGCAGTAACCTGTAAGAACAAAGTGGTTAATGTTATTTCTGATCAAGATACATGCCCTGGGTCTTTCATCAGAGCCGATTTCTATTACCTTGCCAGAAGTATTTCCCAGGCCGCTTACTCGGCCTGTGTTACTTGTCCAGGGTTCCTGGAGAAGAGCAATGTCGATTTGCTCTTCCTTGAATCTTTTGCCGAGGACGTATGTGGCCGTCCTGGCTTTTTGTAGATTCGCCTGCAGACACCTAATATAAGATGTCATTGGGTAGTTGATTTGAGGATAAGGATTAAGGATAAGGGTACTAGTTGTGGGGTGTTGAGATACGGTTGGGTTAGGTTTGTGAGTTTAAAGGTAAGTTAAGGGGGGGTGGGATTTTTTCTCCTCCTCCCGGAAGGTGAATGTTTCTCACGCTTCCTGGAGGTGGTTTTGTCTGGGTTAGGTTCCCCCGCCTTTCCCTTCTTCGAAGGTGGTTTAATTCCACTCTTCTTAAGATGGGGTTTGTTCGGGAGGGATTTTCCTTTCCCAGAGGTTCCTTGTCGGGGCTGTTCGCTCCTCTTGGGAAGCGATTGTAGTTCGCTTTTCCTTGAGGGCGTTCCTGCCACCGATTTCTTATCAGAGGGGTCTTTACCTCCTCTGACTTTTGGGCGGAATTGGACTTGTCCAAATCCGCAGAAGGGCCTGAAATTCAGTCCCTCCAGTGTGATCATGGACGCTTCATCTACTGAGAACGTCCATGTTTGACCAGAGCCCGAATCCTCCCGGTGTAGTACGTTCCACTCCCGGGTGTTCAGACCGTGGTTCATTTTCCTCAGCCTGTTCAGCACCACCTCAGAAGACAGCCGGTTACCGACGTCATCCGGGATATATGCCGAACAGACATGAGGTTTGGGAAGGTCCTGTCCCTGCACGAATTTAAGACGCGCTCCTTCCCATGGATGTAGGCGTTCTGTGGCGCTTTCCATCCACGAGGTGCTCGTCCCATCCGCACAGGTAATGAGAAGCCACCCAGGCCGTTGTGTGCAGCCTAGGAACCTCACCTGAGGACCTTCGTCTGGGATTGCCTCTACAGCTTGCATTATTGCTTGCTGTATTGCTCCCATCTGTGTACTCGTTAGAGTCTCCGTTGGGTAGTTGGAATGGATTATGCCCACTCTGACCCCTCCACGGCTTCCCTAAAAAGCAGTTTTGTAGCTCCACCTTCCCGGGGCTTTTTTGCCCGCTGGTGTGGTGTGCTGTCGTCGGAGCGCAGACGCTTACCGGTTACAGCTTGCTCAGAGGAGGTTTGTTGCTCCCGCTCTGGCTGCTGTTCGGTTGGCTGTTGCTCCAACACTTTACTTAAGGCGGTTTCGTAAGGTATTCCGCGCTTAAGTAAACGACCAAGGCGTCTTCTTGCAGCACCCCCCAGTCGTTTTCTTTTAAGGTTGAGTCCATCCAATTTCTTGGATACCTCATCCTTTGTGGTTCCCAATTGTCCGGCCCTTAGAGACGGGGACTTTAACAGCTCCCGCTCCTGGTCCGATGAAATCGAGATTTCTGATGGAGTAGGATTGATCCCAATCTCCATATGTTCTCCAGTTTCCTGGAGATCGAGAGCTTGCCTTCTCTCGTTAAGGGTGTCAGTAGTATTAGTACCCTCCACAGCCTGACATCCCGCTGTGGGTACTGAGTAGTCGCTGGCTGACGGTCGGGTGGAGCCTACTCTCCTACTCTCTTCCCCGACCGGAACTGGGGTATCCCTCCCCTGCTCCGTAAACTTTTCCATATTCATTTCCATGTCATTGGTCCTGGCTATGGTCCTGGGCCCGCGCCACTGAGCACCAGGGAACTTTTTTTGTTGAAGAGGTTGTTTCCCTCTGTGCAAGCCTGTTGGTCCACGGGTGTTGTTTTATTTCACACCTACCCGGTGACACCAGTGTCACTTAGGGCATTCCCCTATCCGCCACCTGGGGACGCGCCCGGTTGGGGTACAGGTATCCCCGCCGAGGATATATTATATTAAACATTTAATGAAACATACCCAAATACATAGCCCATTAGTGTGTATTCGTAATTTCTGTGTTTTAAACCATCAATCTCCTAATGAATTTTTTCAAAATTTTCTTTTTGTCTTCAAAGGGTTTGAGATTTTTGCACATGGGCTGCCAAAGTCGACATATGGGTGTTTTTTTCATTTCTTTTTTGATAACTGCATCCCTTCACGAGTTATAAAGACTTTTTGGGTTTGTCAGTTTATGCTTTACATATTTAACATCTATTCGACCTTTTAAAGATTTTTCAAACTTTTTTTTTTTTTTTTTGTTTTTGAATTTCCCACAAGACATAAATGTGGAGAGTTAGTGTTACATTTACCAATACTTTCAGCCCTCTTCGTATTAACTTTGGATGTTACAGAACTCGCCAAAATAAACACAAGGGAAGATAATTGCATCATATATGTATATATATGCATAAACATATTTACGCGGTGACACATCACCAAGAGGCAACCCTGGAATTGACGTAATTTATCGTTACCTCTTGATTTCCATCACACATTTATTTAGAGTAAATTTTTCAGTGCTGTATTCTAATATGATTTGACATGTCCCTGGCAACATTTCATAATAATAGCTAAGATTATTTACACCATATAGGTAATCAATCGCTAGATAAAGGGTTACCACTAAAGCTGTAAATCGTTTCTGTGTATCATGGTCATAGACTACAGATGTACTTACTGTCGCCGGCATTCACCTTGACCGCGTAACTCTTTCTCCAGTCCAGTCTATTATTAGCTTTCGAGTTGTGTACACGTTAAGTCACTTGGGCGTATTGCATATTGATTTTGTGTTTTTATTTTATTTGTTGTACTGTATTGTTGATATTAATTTAATAATAAAGCATGGCGTACGCAGGGGTAGAAAACTGCCATTTGTTGAGAAAGTGAGTAAATTCATAGGTGAATTCCCATATTTATTCTATGACGGTGCTAAAATAATTTATAAAGTGTGCTAGAAAGATTTGATGTGCTGGGATAAGCGTGATTGCGGACTTCACGTAAATAGTGTACACCATAAAAATAAAAAAAAATGGCATGCCTTTGACAACACAGTTTATGTTTGATTTACTATTAATGCTGATTGCCTGTGATGTACCGCTGCACATACTAGATAAACAACCATTTCGAGAGTTCTGGAATAAATACAATGCCCAGGTGAAGTTACCAAGTCGCACAACGTATGTAACTATTTACCAACTGTACACGTAGACATGGTAAATGAGATGAAATGTGAATTAAACAATACACGGCTGTGGTTATCTGTTGATGAGACAACAGATTGTAAAAAAAATTCTATTTTAAATGTTATAGTACGAGTACTGGACCCTCTTAAACCGATAGTTCCACTGTTACTAGCTAGCAAAAGGCTAAGTCAGTGTACTAGCGAAACAATTACCAGGGTGGTGCTGGAGACGTTGGAAACATTTGAACCGTCAAAAAGTCAAGTGTTGATGTTTATGACTGATGGCGCCGTGACAATGCGTTCGGTAGGCCGTTCTTTGCAAGAACAAGGTTGTACGTTTATACATGTTACGTGTAAAGTGCATGCTTAACATCTTGTGGCGAAACTATTCGAAAAGGTTTTCCAGAGGTGAATGCATTAATAGCAAGTACAAAAAAAGTGTTTCTTAAATCTCCCAAACGTCTCCGTGCATTTCATAGCAAGTGTCCCGGTATTCCTGAACCACCACAGCCGATTCTTATACGTTGGGGAACATGGTTGCAGGCAGCTTTTTATTATGCTTAATATTTCCAACAAATAAAAGCTGTGATACTACAATTCAATCCGGATGAGACTGCAGCTATTAAGGAAAGCCAGACAAAATTCGATGATATTTCCGTTGAAACAGCTTTAAAAAATATTGCAAAGAACTATAAACCATTACATGAAAGCATAAAAAAATTAGAAACAGTGTGTTGTCGTTAGCGGAGTCACTGCAAATAGTGGACGAAGTAAATCTACTGCTACACGCTATAGGTGACGCAACAAATGAGCGCGTTAAAGAAAAGTTCGCAAGTGTGTTAAATAAAGACACCGGTTTTACCAAATTAAGACAAATATGTGATGGTGCAGCCCCAGATCCGTTAAGTGCGTTCAAAGACTATTTTACGTATGCGTGTATTATATCAGTAGATGTCGAACGGTCGTTTTCAAAATATAAGAATATATTTTCACCAAAGCGAACATCTCTCATGGAGACAACCATAGAAACATACCTGATGTCGCAAAATAGCTACACATCTCCAGTTGTGATAAGCAAGCTAGTTCATCAAGCTAGTTAAGAGGGTAAGTTTTACATACATTGTTATAAATTGTAACAGTTTATTGTTTCTCGTATTAGTTAATTTTGCGTACGCCACTGTCCCACGGAACATCTTTGACAGCCCTAGTTATCACTCATAAATGCCAAGCTAACTGCACCAAAGTAGGAGTTGGAATGGACAGAGAGGCAGCAGTCAGATGAAATACCTCACAATTTAAATATTTCACCTCATACTAATACCTCTCTCAACATTTGGCTTGGTATTGTTTATGTACAATAAAGTTTATATAATGGCTGACTATCTATGGCATAAATAAATAATCTTTTATAATTAGCTTTGCAAGAGAAAAAAATTAAATAAACAATCTAGAACATTGTCACAGGCTATAAATCATTATAACTTCTAACTGAAGTGTTAACTATGTCATTATTCATGTTCTTACTAAATATTGTTATTTTTATAAACACATGTAACAATGAGATTTTTCCATGGGTTTTCCTAATTTATGTAACGAGAATAGTCAAAAGAAAAAAAATGTTTATATATTTTTTATATTAAATAAATGGAATTATTTAAAAAAATATTTATAATAAAACATAACAGATAAATAAAAAATTACTTAATACCTAATTTACATTTCTTGTCCCAATAGGGATAACTGTTTTAAAAATTGTTTTGCATTATTTAAAGTAGTTGATCCATATGCTATTCGTTTCGCACTTCCGGCAGTTGTTTTTGCCTAAAAATAAATATGTATAAAAAATGGCACTACCACCGTAACACTAACACATCCGGTGTTATACTCGAAGTGTTTCACCAACCGAGTTGATGTTATCTGGAGATGTTTTAAAAACCACACATCCCCAGACAATGATGGCGATACATGAGTCAAGTATAGTACTGGGTATTTTGGTGTTTGTTTGTAGAAATCCTTCAGTGTTAGTGTTATTACATCTATTTCAGTAGCAAAAATAAAATGAAAAATTCATGAAACTACAACTGCAAGGTACAAATTTATGTTTTCAATCACCTTTGCATAGTCGACCAAATTTTGATATTCAATATAATTTCCTCCACCTACTACAAATACAAATGCATCTTGAAATGGAGATCTGTTTCTTGGAATATCCGTTAATTTTAACTGCTTAGGATCTAAATAAAGATACTCCTCCATTTCTTGACTGTTCTTGAAATCCATAAGATTATCAACTATTTTCGTTACAGGCAGGTTCTAGAAAATAATAACGGAATAACTGAACTGTACTGCGCATACTTAGTTCCAAAAATTAAAATTTTTTCATAACTGCACAATGCATACGAGCCTCTAATGATACATGTTTCACTGGATGTAATATGGGCTTTTTTTATCTATACTCACATGTCTTTTAATAACAAGATTTTTAACACCTTCCATGACAAAATTGGACCCTTGAGAAACTAATTTGGAAAACATACTAACAGTTTTAGTACCCGCTCCTTCATACTGGTTTGCATTTGCTCCTGAGGCCATTTTTGTATAACTCCTAAAAATAATAATAAAATTATCATTAATAATTAAAATATAAATAATTTCTAAATATTCTTTTCTTACTGAAAACTAAAATATATTTTATCTACAATTATTAAATAATGTATCCACTATACAGATTTCCCGAGGGGGGTGCCTGCAACCCCTACCGGGCGCGTCCCCAGGTGGCGGATAGGGGAAAGCCTTCAACGACACCTCGGTACCAACAGGTAGGTGTGAACACCAGCGGACCAACAGGTTTGCACAGAGGGAAATAACCTCTTCAACAACAAAAGTTACCTAGTGCCCAGTGGCGCGGACACAGGACAGTAGCCAGAAATTTGCAATGCAAAATAGTAAGGCAAAGTTTATGGAGCAGGGGGAGGGATACCCCAGTTCCGGTTGGAGAAGGGAGTGAGAGAGCAGGCTCTACCCGACCGTTAGCCAGCGACTGCTCAGTACACACAGTGGGAGGTCAGGCTGTGGAAGGTACTACTGCCACTGACAACCAGGAAACTGGAAAACTGATGGAGATTGGGATCAATCCTACTCCATCAGATGACCCAATATCATCGGACCAGGAGCCAGAACTATTAAAGTCCCCACCTGGGGCTGGAGAATTGGGAACATCTTACATCAGATGTTTACAGGCAAATCTCCAAAAAGCCAAGGCTGCCACATACATCCTCGGCAGAAGATTTAAGGCAGAGCAAATTGACATTGCTCTCCTCCAAGAACCCCGGACAAGTAACACAGGCCGGGTAAGCGGCCTGGGGAATACTTCTGGTAAGGTAATAGAAGTCGGCTCTGATGAAAGACCCAGAGCCTGTATCTTGATCAGAAATAACATTAACTATTTTATACTTACAGATTACTGCACCCAGGACGATGTAAATCCTGGGGCATAGGTCCCCAACAAATTTACTGGATCTGTCACGGTCATCAGACCAATGATAACATACGGAACCATCGTTTGGTGGTCGAAAGGATTACAACGGACGGCCAAAGCCAATGCTCGTTAATTAATATACCATTTTTCACTAGGTACTTACCTCCAACGTTTAATGTACTGTATTGGGGACAGATCACAGCCAGCTTCATTTAACGCACTTTCATATTTTTTAAGATCTGATTCAGATAGATGTGGGGTACAAATATAAAATATAGTAAATAATCTCATTTTGTCATCAGATGTACCAGCTCCTGGGTCAGATAAAATATCTAAAAGGGGTTTTTTCTAAAGTTTGGGCTTTGCTCATAATTTTTTCTTCTAATTCAAAAAATGTGTCCAACTTTCTGGATTTAATACAGTTCAGAATAGCTAAAAAAACACAATCTTTTAAATACTGTCATAACAATAAAATGTGTATGTCAATATGGGGTGGTTTTGGCATGTGGTTAATTAACACCTGTATACATGGTGAGATTTAAATGCGTAGTTATATTTTAACCCTCAATTTTCATTAAATACAATCGATTGGCACTGTCAAGAAAATTTGTTTGAACAAAAAAAAATTTAAATTTCTGATAATTTTTTGGTCTTCCAGCAACTGACATTTTGATGGTCACTGGATATCTCTCTAAACGCCGTTCACAGAAATGACGTAACTGAAGGCAGTGTTGCCACTGCCGGTTTATCACAATTCTATTTTAAATTAGTACACAACCGGTAATATGCGGTTTGAATTAAATTCTAAAAATGAAACAAAATTGAAAATAATAATTTTATAAAGAGGCATCTAATTTAACGAACGGAAGAGCAGATTTGTTTATCTAATACGTGGATAGCATTGAACATCAACTGGCCGCAAGGTCTAAGTCTAAGTCTCAAATTATTAATTGCTATCCCATCTACAATAGAAATATTTTTTGCCCAGTTGAGTAAAATGTTAGTAAAATCAATAATAAATTCTGATAACAAAAACTTACACTCCTTTATACATAAATAAATTAAACCATAAAAAATGTTAATACTGAAATAAATAATAAAAAATTGGCATTTCTGTACATACCTAATTGAAAAAAAATCTCTTCTACATCTAAATAAATCACACATCCTGATACACAGCAAAAATAAATCACTAATAATAATCAAAAATTAAAAACACACTAATAACCATTAAATAATATTAGTTTCTAAGAATTGCACTAATCGTTAATAAAAATATCACAGTTACAATGTCTTCCCACGGATGAAATATTCATTGTTCTTACTGCACTGCACTCGTAAACACTTGAACTACAATTTAAAATTAATAAAAAATAACTTATAACAATTAACGAATTGGCAATATCATTCCACGCACAAACATAGCAAAACAACTGTTGACTGTGATACGCCAAATTCATGGGCCAGTCTTGTACTTGTACCACAATTTTCTTCTACCGCCTCCAGAAGTTCTGGTTCGACATCTAGAATCCTATTTGTAACTAATCGTCCATTTTGTGATTTGGAAGCATAAAACTTCTAAAATCTCATAATTGTTGAACAGTTGCTACGAATGTATTTTCAGGCGAGGCTTTGTCAAGATAGCGTTCCACGTAAGGCCGTTTTCCTTGTCCAGCATTTTTATCGGTTTGAAAATATGTCATATTCACCCACTCAGCATTAGAATAATTATTCGCCATTGTTATCACTACTTTTCATCAAACGAACAAATTATAAATAATAAATAACAGTAACACAATAACTTTGATTCATCAAATTTCAAATGTGATTCAAGCGATGACATATGATGCGAATACAAACGCATTTGAACACATGTTAAGACTGTTAAGTTTAGTTGTTTGCCATCAGAGGCGTTTTGGTCTTGCTGATCTGCGGAATATAGGTGTCTGTCATTCGGAGCTGATCGCCTTGAGTGCAGAACCGGATTGAGTAAATCGTACCAACTTTTGATACAAAATTCTACTAGAAATCAGAAAATTGTACTAGAATGCTTTTTTGGGATCATTCTTTTTATGAAATAATAAAAAAAAAAAACAGTATTGCGAAACTAACTTGGAAGAAAACGTATTGTTTTCCTGTAAAACATTTTTAACAATTGAACTTAATTATTCTGGTGACAAGCAGAATACAATTGTTACAGAAGGAAAAAGGCCCGTAGAACATCCAAAAAAAAGACACAGCAGAAAGAAATGTTTTAAGAGTAGTGTATCTTTTTCTAAAATAATTTCATAATCGAAACGAGTATTTCTGCGCTACGAACGCCTTGAAACATGTTTACTAAATATTTTTTTTTTCATGTTCCACCACAATTGGGGCATTACATTAATCATTAACCATGAGTGTTTCTGATTGTACTGTATGTTTGTAATTGGAACAAATAAAAATCTATCTATCTAAAATTTTGTAAGTACTATTTTAAAGCATTTCCGATTTATTCCTACTAATCAAGCATTTTTATTTTCCTATTTCTCTCTTTTTAAAAAAGTGGAAATATATTGAGTACATATTAGTGCAATAATTAAAAAAATTACTACTAGATATCTAGGAATTTACTTTGTAAAGTTATTTAAAAATCAAAAAATTTGATTTTGTGAGTCTTTTTAAGTGCAAGTGAAACTTCTGTCATAAATAGTACTTTGGTAAATCAAATTGTTTATTTTTCGAGTTGTGTTTATATAACTGTAGGTACTCAGCAGTGGCTAGCCAATAAGTGTTGCAGAGTTACATAGAGCTTCATTACACCTAAATTGATAAAAGAATAATGGAAATTTGTTCAGTTATGATAACATTTTATTTCTATAAATAATAAAATATAAGATAGATAGATGTGATTTTCCAAAAACTAAATTTCATGATTGTATAAATTTGTGTTATTTATATACAGGGTGGGGCAATAGTGCGTCCGACTTCGATATCTCAAGTTTTATGATAGCTAGAAATTTGATTTAAAAACATATGTAAATTAGATAAAAAAGTCTATAACTCGAAATTGTTTTCGAATATACAGGGTGAGCCAAGAAGATTCTACAAAGTCAAGTAACATTTTTTAAAATAAAATGCCGTATATCAGAACATTTTTTGGAAACCTCTTTGTGGCCTCCTTTCACTCCTGTATTATTATTTACTTTCCCCAACCACTTGATTGTAATGATTTTCATTGTTGAAATTATACCATTTACACGTGTATATTAAAAATATCACTACAAACACAACTATCGATTTTAAGAAAAAATATGTTAGTACCAGTTATGAGACATCTGTGTGATGACACTTTGCCATTTTCACTTCCTAAAAGTATACAGGGTGGCCAAAAAAGGTTTTTCAATTTACAACTTTTTGAACTGAATTTTCTGTTTTTTCAAATGGAACACTCTATATTTTGGACAATGTGATGTAGGAATTTAAAACGAACATTTTTTATACGTACATTCCTATGGCTATCTGTGACCATTTTCAATTTATTGAACAATAACTGCAAAATTCAGCAATAAAAATTAAAAATGCGGATTTTTTTCATAAAATTCAAGAGAAGGTATTATGATAAGTGTGTTACATGATGCCCATAAAATCATCACACCTTGAAGCAATGGATAATAAATACTTTTAGAATTATCACTCTGGCAATTTTATGAACAGTAGAAACCTCATTCCAATGACACATAGAAATGTGTCAATCAAAATGAGCAGTATGTGGAGCACTTTTTGTAATATCTTCTCTTGAATTATAAAAAATATACATATTTGAATGACATAATATCAAAAAAAAAAAATCATTACATCCAAGTAGTTGGGAGAGAGTCGCTTTATTGTGGGAGCGAGCAGGAGAATCAGTTGTAGGAACATTTTTTAAACAATTGGGAATATTAACTCTTCCCTTGCCTGTATCTACTAAGTTTACTACTCTATGCGAAATCTGATTTACATAACTTGAACATGCTTAATTTCAATCATAATTATAGTACAAGAAGTTCCTCTACTTTAGAAATCCCAAAACACCGACTATCTTTGTATGAGAAAAGTCCCAAGTACTTGGGCATAAAAGTTTTTAATAAATTACCAAACTCTTATAAAACTCTAGGTGACAAGGAATTTAAAAAATCAAATTAAATCCCATCTAAGGAATAAATGTTATTATTCTTTATCTGAATATTTTGATGACGAATTTTAATTCAAAATTTTAATCAATGTAATTACACGTACCTTATTAGGTTAAGTATTACTGTTTTGTTTTATATTTGTATATCGGTCTTTTACCTACGTATGTTGGACTTATCCTATATCATGTAAAAAATAATCTACTGGATGAATAAAGATTTTTTTTTTTTTCGGTTTCCCCGATGCCGGTCAGCCCTCCCGTGGCCTCCGACGCCTCACGGGAGTCGCGCCGGCGCATCAACTACAGCCACTCCCCACATCCCGCAGGGTTAGTGACTGTAGATACCAGAATCGTGTGCCCTAAGCAGACGGAGAGAACCCAGAATGACCGCCTTCTGCATTTGACCTGCCAGCCACTCGGCTGGTTTTTGGCAGGCCGGTATGATCTTCAGTTCGAGAGCAGCGTAGGCTTTATCCCTCCGAGTACACCGATAATAAGGACGACCATTTATTAATAATAATAGAGGAGTGGAAGGCCACAGAGGTTTCAAAAAATTTTCTGATATACATTGCATTCCATTTAAAAAAAATGTTGGTTGACCCTGTAGAATCGTCTTGGCTCACACTGTATATTAGAAAATAATTTCTGGTTATAGACTTTTTTGTCTAGTTTATTTTTGTTTTTAAATAATGTTTCTAGCCATCATAGAACTCGACATATATAAGTCGGACGCACTATTGCCCCACTGCACTACAGCACCTCTGAGGTGGCACCTTGGGAAATACCTAGGTTTTAAATTCTTTAACAATTTACTTATTCCTACCTGTAGCTACAGATGTATGCATGTCAATAAGGCGCTTTTTCTCTAAAAGTTGTGGCAAGGAATTAACCGCTGAAGTAATTTTGGCCGTATTATCAGATACCAAAGATAAAGCAATGTCATTTTCACCATCGATACCCATAGTACTCCTCAATTTTTTCACTTCCTCTTCTGAAGATTTATATTGTTCGAGCTCTTCCTGAATTGCTTCTGCTACTGTTGGAAAGGGACTACCTTTATGTGTCGACCAAAATTTGTCTTTTGAATCTAATTCACAGGCACGATTTTTAGCTCGCGCACCTAAAAATTCGCGGTAAAAAAAAAGATAGTAAGGGGAAAATTGTGTTTTTTACAAACCTCCAGTAGGAACAGATTCTTCAATTACAACTCTATTTAGTGCTAAATCTAATAAATCATGTGCTAATGCTTGATAAGTCCATGTATGATGCAAAGGGGTGGCCATATCTACGTTTCTGTCCAAAATAATTAATAAAGGCCTTTGAAAATTGAAATTACCTGACTGAGCATCATTGTTAAATAGATTGTTTCTTGCATCAAACAAATTTTCTCTTAACTTTTTATCTAATTTTTTAGCTACCATTTCTGCTGCATTTCCTTTAGGACTTCTAATAATGGGCACAGTCCCTGACAAATGAGGGTAACAAGTTCAAAATATAACTAAAAATAATACCACACCTTCTTACCTAGGGTTACAAATACTGAAAATAGACTTTCAACAATAGTATTCATTATTAATTCCATTTCTGTGTCCTTAATATCTCCCCTATTTATGTCTAAAATTAAAAAAAAAAAAAACTGAAATTTAGTGTCTTGCATAGTAAATTAAGGACAAATCTTTCACATGCAAACTATGACAGGCAACGGAAAGCTTATCAACAGCAAGCAAACAGGTTTTTTAATTGTAGGTAAAGAAAGCTATACTTTGTTATGCCACCGAAAAAAATATCAGCTTCACATGAATTCACATTTATAGTAATAATTTATAAATTCTAGTAATATCAGCATGCTTCTAGATGTTACAAATCTTAACACAAGAATATTATATGTGAAAAAGTTATTGGTTTCAAACATTCGAAAATGGTAACAAACATGAGTCGAGTTGTCTCAGCTTTATCAATGTAAAAGGACAAATCTATGACTTAGATTTTCATAAATAAGCTAATGTTATTAGATAGATAGATCTTTATTGGTCATAAATACACGATTGTGTTTTGACAAGTCAGAAACATACAAAATATAATAAAAATATTATAAAATCAGTCTAAGAACTAAAAGGTCGTCATAGATAAAATAACAATAAAAAAATAAATAAATAAAATTAAATATAAACAAACATAGTGTAAAGAACTGTTACATGAAGACAAACAGGAATGTAAATAAAACATTAAACATATAAAAGAAACAAAAAAAGAATCATAATTGTATATGGGAAAAGTCAGTTAATAAGAATTCCTTAAAATCATAGAATGCATTCTCTAGCAAAAACCGTTTAAGTACAAATTTATATCGTTTACGTTCAAGTTCCTGAACGGCCTTCGACAGCACATTGAAAAACTTTATTGCATAATAGCCTGTCCCATTCCTAGTCTTCGTTAAATACAAAAACTCTAAATTAATATTATTTTTATTACGTGTTGAATGGGAATGAACGCTATCGTGTTATGTAATTATTTATGTTTTCTATTATGTACAGGAGACATTGCAGTATGTATGTACAAGGCAAAGTAAGTATATTTAAATTGATAAAAACGTCCTTGCAGTCCTCTCTGCATGCCAATCCAGCATTGATCAGTATAGCCTTTCTTTGAATTGAAAAAACAGTTGGAGTGTGTGCCGAATGGCCACATACCAAGATGACATATGTTAATGAAGTCTGAATCAATGCATGATATGCCGTTAATATTGTTGTCTGTGTTGCACTATTTGCCAAACTGCGCAACAAAAAAATGTTACGTGATATATTTTTGCAGATTAATTCTGTGTTTATCCCAACTTAATTTATAATTCAAGGTAACACCCACAAATTTAACACAATGAGAGGAATCCATATCCCGGGAGTAGTGTCTTAAGCTAAAAATTGTTTCAGTTTTATCTTTATTCAGAACTGATTGGTTAAAAACCAGTCTTCAACTGTATATAACGAGTTACGAGCCTCAGATAACAAAACCTTGGCATCCCCATGTGAGAGGGCCAAAGTTGTGTCATCTGCAAAAAGGGTAAATTTTGTTAATGTATTACTATTTGGTAAGTCGTTGACATAAATAAGAAACAGTAGTGGCCCCAGAACAGACCCTTAAGGAACACCAAATTTAATATTTAACAAATCTGAATTATTATTATTAAACGTTACAAATTGAAATGTGTCGCTGAGATATGATAAGTCCAAATGTACGCTATTTTCGGAAATTTGTAAAAGCTTAATTTTCTTTCTAATATATTGTGCGACACACAATCAAAAGCTTTGCTTAAGTCCAAAAATTGAACATGTATGAATTCTTTCTCTTCAAAGTCTTTATTTATTACATCTATTAAAGAATTGATTGCCAAAGTCGTCGACAAATTTTTCCTGAAACCGTATCGACAGCTAGAAAATAAATTGCAATTTTCAAAATAATTCATTATTTGTATTTTTAATACCACTTCAAACATTTTTGCAAAAATAGGTATAATGGAAATTGGTCGGTAATTTACAGGGTCGTCAGTACAGCCTTTTTTAAACATGGGTAACACTTTAGATAGCTTGAAAATTTTTGGGAAGACGTTGTTTATAATGCACTGATTAATAAGTTTGGTGAGAGGAATGAGAATATATTTAATACAATTTAGTATTTTTTTATTGATGTCATATGCATCTTTACTCTTAGTATTTTTCAGGTTTTCAATTATGTCAAGTACTTGATTATAAGATACTTTACTGAAATTAAACTCCTCGTCAGAAAGACTTCCAGTTAAATAATATTCGAGGTTATTACTAGCGGGTGGTAAGGTATTTATTAAATTTTGAACGATGTTTCCAAAGAAGTTATTAAAATCGTTAGGAGAAATAATTTCAGAAGGAGTATCTAACATAGTGTTGTTTATATTAATCAGATTCCACACTGCTTTTTGTTGGTTCTTGCTCTGATATATATATAATTATCATTTGCAATTTTCTTAGCATTTTCTAATTCGCATTTATAAATACATTGTTGGGTTTTAATTAGTTCTTTAAGATCACTAGAAGGATTCATCTTATAAATATCTAGAAGAAAATGTAAGGACTCTCTCATATATCGAAGTCATATTAAGTCATAACTAAAATATAAAGTTTAAAAAGTAAGTACGAGCTCACACTACATTTCTATACTAGTTCCAGTAAGTGTAGTCTGTAAAAGGTTGCGAGTTGGAGCTATCAAGAGTATAGAGGTACATGTGCGACAGCCATTAGTTACTGCTATACGCATCCTAAGGCAAGTGCCATTTCACTATTAGAAGCCCCAACGACTACACTTATTAGAACTAGTAAATATGAAGATATGTAAAATTAATATTTTACATTATCTAGTAATGCCAGTCGAAGGGATTATACCAAATTCACTTACTATAATATGATACGGCATCACTGTTTTGATGTTTCAATATAAACATATCTTCTTCTAATGAAATAAAGTTTACGTATTGATCAAACACCTAAAAAAAAGTGTCACATTTAGTACTACCAAAAATATTAGTTTATTTAAAGATTCAGCAAAATGATTGTGAAAAACCCAGGGTTTGGCTTCCAAGCACACAGAGAAAAATGTGCTACAATAGAGGGCACCTATGTCCATCTGCAATATATGAAATATGATGTTGTAAACCAATCCTTAATATTTATAGTGAACTGGTGGAGACAAAACACCCAGTAAAATGCATTTACTGTCTAGGCCACACCCCATGTTTTCCTAAATATTTGATGACTCTACCTTATGAATATTTGCAACACTATTAGCTACTATGGCAGCCGAGGCCAAATCCTCAAGTTTCTGTCTCGATATTGGTGAAATAAAATTTAAATGATATATATCATAAACTCCTGTTTGAAAATCTTGACTTATTCTGCCCAAATTTTCCTCAGTAGGGGCACAAAAATATACTGCCGGTACTTCTGGTATAGGGTCACGGTCTGAATGTAGTTGCCTGTACATTTTTTTAACATTAGGTACCTATGTGAATATATCAAAAATGGTTTCGGTTCAACTTACATGAATAAAGTGACTCCTTGCTCTCGTAATTCTTTTACAGATATTAAAGGAGAAATTATATCTTGACCAACACGATCATATATTAACACCTTCCAAACTGGCTCGAAGAGCCAGTTTTTTGTTTGAGGTTGATTTAAATTTAACATTTGCTTAATAGCATCTAAAAATAGGTCATTAGTTGCCTTATGAAGTAATTAGCATCAAGTTTACTTACTTATTTGCTTTTGTCGAAGGCTAGTCATATTTTTTATAGATTTTTATGCAATTCAATAAAACAAAATTAATGTTTTTAAACTTGACAGTGTGTACGTGTACATTTGACAGTATTTTGACATTGCAAACGTCACTCTCCCGATGCCAATCTTTAAAACACAAAATTTTAAATTATATTAAGAAATTTAATTGAAGAAGTACGATAAAGTTGTAAAAATAAATAAAGGGGTTTTAATTAAACTAACAGAAGCATCTCTGACTTCTAGAAATATTTACACCCAATATAATTATTTATTCATTTTTAAAAGTTTAATGCAGCTTTATCATGTTGGCTACGTTTCTAATATGTCAAAGACGTGTCACCAAAAAAATGAATAAGGGAAGAACATAAATAATTACATTATAATTTTAATTATACAATTAATTTTTGTTAATATTTTTAAGTAACATAACATAACGTATTTCTTATTTTGACCTTAGAAGTAAAACACTTAATAAGTTTATCAGGATATCAACATATGTGAAAAGGACGTTTGTGTAATAATTATCTTTATGTAAAGAAGATTAAGAATGCAATGCTTCCTAGAAGACGCCGAACTGGCTCAGAAAGCGAGCCTTTAATTGCTGTGGGCAATGACAGATTTTGGCCTCAGTCGCAAACAAAAACACTAACTCAAATTAACTCGGCTTATCCAAACAATGTTTCTTCGGATTATTACTTAGAAGAAGATTATTATATTGAAGACTACGTTGAACCAGAACCAGTCATGACTGCCAGAGATAGAACTAGTGAATTTGTGAATACTATACAGACTTTACAGGGTCGAAATTTACAAAGAGCCATAGCTGCCAGAGACCCTAAAAAATCTAGGGTTATACAGAGCCACTCGGAATTTATGCTCATTGCCAAAAATATAGGAAAGAACATTGCCAGTACCTATGCAAAGTTAGAGAAACTAACATTGTGTAAGTATATATAAATTAAAGCCATTACGGATATCAAATCATATTACCTAAGACATTATTTCAATGTAAAATAAAAACAAAGTTATGTAGATACCTACCTAAAAGACGTTAACATCTCAACCTATTTCCTCTATAAATAAATTTAATAACTGTTTATGTTAAACTATTATTTTTATTCTTACTTTAAATTCTGAACCATTACATTTTTTATATACATAAATTAGAAATATCAATGTAATACAGTCGAACTTCTATATCTCGAGATTCTCTGTAACTCGAATATGTTTCTGTGCCTTTGATGTACTACTTGACAAATATATCGTGGCAGTGAGATAAAGATGTGCAAAGGGCCAGCATTGTTTAGAATAGGGACTGTAATTCGCATAACTTTTATGTTAGTGTTTACATCGGTACACTATTGCAAAAAGTAACTCAGAAAATTATTGTAATCTGTAGTTTAGTGTTTTGTGAATTGTGGTGCAATACATTTTGGCACCTCACATATATCTGTGCCTTATAATGTTTGTCAAGCAGTAAGTATACTTCGTTTTAGAAGTATTTTCTTTAACTCAGATTTCCTCTTTGAACAGTCTCGAGGAGGATTTAGGAGATTCAAGTTAGAGAAGTTCGATTGTAATATTTAAATCTTCTTCAAAAAAACTGAGCGCCTACTATATTAATAACGATTTTTAAATAGTTTGCCCATATAAACTTAATGTAGTATTTATGATTCTTGGTGCCAATTTCAGATAGGTAAACAAAGTTGAATGATTGATTAAAATATGTATTTATCATAATGACTTATATTTCTGTAATAAACATGACATTAATTGTGTTTGCATTGATTTTTTTGACTATATATTTGATATTTAATTTCTTCATATTTTCTCATGTTTAGTAACGAAGGCAGGAAATTGAGTGACACTTATTTGGAATACCCTGTACATGATTCCTAACATTTATTTTGGTTTAAATTGAATATATAGTTATATAGTGCCAAACATGCAATTTTGCTTCATTTTATTGTTTGTAGTGGCAAAACGAAAATCTTTGTTTGATGACAGGACTGCGGAAATTCAAGAGCTGACTTACATAATAAAAGGAGATCTTAGTAGTTTAAATCAACATATAGCTCAATTACAGGATGTTTCCAAAAGACAGAGGCAAAGTACTAATGGAAAACACTTACAATCACATTCGAGCAGCGTGGTTTTAGCATTACAATCAAAACTAGCAAGTATGTCTACAGATTTTAAGCAGATATTGGAGGTTAGGACCGAAAATCTTAGGCACCAGAAAAGTCGAAGAGACCAATTTTCTCAGGGTGGACTACCTCCTCCTCCTGTTTCTTCAACTGCCCAAGGTATAATCTGCTGTAATTTTTTGGCCAAGTACCTGGTTTGGCTGGGTACCCGGTTTAGCTGAATGCCAAAAATCACTACCCGTTGCATCTCTTTAATGAACCAATATGTCGAAAATTATTATTAGAGTTACTTTTATTAAATCTGCATATATTTAATCCTCGTTATTTGTTCCTGACTAATATATTGAACATATTCAATAGATATGAACTTTAGGAAAACTAGGAAGTATTTGTTTAATTTACTTTTACATAGGGATGAGATCTTGCTTTTTTTATTTTCGGGGTTTTTATGAAATATGAGGTGATTTTTTTGCATTATTATTTTAGGTATTCATTAGTATTCACAATAACGATTTTTTGAGGCATGGTGGTAGTGTATTTGGTAGTTTACTTATAGGAGAAATGCAATTTTTTGGTGATTTTTAGGTAGTTTGTTATTCCAAGAGCAAGACCAGGTTACAATAAATCTAGAAACTACAGCCTTAATTCCAAAACAACAAAGTCAAATGCAGGCAGCTTTAATGTATGATGAAACGGATAATTACCTGCAGAGTAGAGCTGAAACTATGCAGAATATTGAATCGACAATTGTAGAGCTCGGTGGAATCTTCCAACAACTGGCCCATATGGTTAAAGAACAAGAAGAGATGGTAGAAAGGATAGATACCAATGTGCAGGATGCAGAATTAAATATAGAAGCTGCACATGCACAAATTGTGAAATATTTTCAAACAATATCTTCGAATCGTTGGCTTATGATAAAAATTTTTGGAGTTCTTATATTCTTCTTTATATTCTTTGTTGTATTTTTGGCATAATATTAATTTGTTATTTAATTTTATATGAAAGTAATATATTAATCAAATAAGATGTACAGCATTTAGTTTTATTTCATGTAAAGGCAAACGGATTCTTTCCTTCAAGTAATTACTCAAAAGTTGCTAGCCAATGGGATGTCCAGATTCAAAGGTTTTCCATACCTTGTCCGGTAGCAAGGCAGTAATCAAATATATGAAAACGGACCACCACCAACTAAAAATTCATAATGAATGTCAATTTTTTTGCAATGCATCACAATTTGCACATCCCACAGCAAGCTACATTGAAAGTTAATTGCATAGTTAAATCCACAGCTTCATAATACTACGTTTTCATATAAGAATAGTATTTCCTAATCTCATTGTCAGTGTAAACAGTCCATCCAAACTGCGCTCTTACTAGGTAATCTCATTACAAAGCCTGTGCGATGGAGTAACATGTAAACAGTGCTTGAATAAACGATACCCGTTTGTTCGACACCCATGACATGGATGTATTTATTACAAGTAAACTCCTTTGTCGGGCATTTTATAGTGTTTACTCTAAGATTGGAAAAACAATACATCTTTATTACTGTTGTATAATAATAAGTCTCCAGTTCAGTGTGATACTCTGGCTCTTATTCTTAAGAAAGTTGTATTACAAGATCTGTAATTTTACTTTCTCATCTATCTATAGGAAAGTATTGGCATTATCAAAAAATTTTAAGACCAGAAAATAGAAAATTTATCCCTATCGGCATGCTGTCTGGTGCCTGCCACTGGTCTTTGTTGTGATACGATTTTCTTGAACTCATCTCAATGTGGAAATGTGAAACTTTACATATTATGTCTGGCAGGTACAAGGAAAAATCCTATCGAATATCAGTGAAATTGACGCACCAGAAAAAAGTACGTCTTGGGAGTAAAAAATTAATTTTGCAACCATAGTCGCTCTGGATAGTACTTTCTCATTATAATATTCAATTTGAAATGAATGAGAAATTAAATTCATTTATTTATAAAAATAAAACCATATAAATTAAACAAAGCCAGAGCTGAGCCGGTGGAGGTCATACTGATGAAAAAACATGAAGCTGAGATTTGAATCCGGGAGTCGATAAGCAGTAAACCAGATACGTTTGTTTCATTTACTTTACAAATAAAGCTCTATCGTATGTAAAAATACGTTACAACATGACAGAAGGTTTTATGTGATGCTCAATGGGAAACTCTAAAACATGGCCTCTGCATCTATTCATTCTGAAATTTAAGCTTAAAAATATGTTTGTAGGGCTTATTTTACGTATTTAATTAACAACACATATAACCCTTCATTTACAAAATTATACAGATAAAAACACCGAAAGGGCAAACACGGTCATTAATACTGGCTGGCACACCCCAAAAATTATCAAACCGCTTGACTACAATATAATAACATGCAGTGAGCTAGCTAGACTGTAGCATCGCATCAGCAGTGTTTGGGTGTACAGCTCTTTTACTTAGAATATTTATTTATTTACGTTTTCCTTGAGACACGCACACCACTTCGCGACTATAGAGCCCCTTCGCTGAAAACGGCCAAACGTAAATTGTGCATACTAACGGTCATGTTCACCCCTTCGTGATTTTATCTGTATAAACCATGACTCATGATGGAAACACCATTCAATTTAGTAACAATTGTCCAAATAAATTGATATCTTCGATATAAATAAAACAACTAATAAATCTTCAGCTTTTTTAATCCAAATATAATTAAAATTATATCAAAGGAATAAAACTTGATAATATTCCAAACAATAAAATTTGACTATTACTAGACATACTGAAAGGGTAAGAGTAAAAAAAAAAATTTAAATAAAAAAAAAAGATGTACAATCCGAAAGAGACAAATTATATACTTATAGAAAAACCCTCTTAAACTTGTGCTTCATTATAGTAGAAAGGATGGTATATATTTTAATTAAAATATGGAAAGATAACATTAAAAGAACTGAATATTTTAAGCAACATTTTCCTTGTTAGCCATAACAACTGTTATTTAAAATATTACTTAAAATAAGTAGGTTACGCTTACTTATTAAATTTTTATTTATTTATAAGCTAAGCAGATAAATATTTATTTATTTACTTACTAATAAATAATTTATTAAATCTAGAGTATTACTGAATTCATATCAAATTTTTGACTACTGAACATTTCGAAACAAATCCAGTAAAACTCAAGGTTCCTTTGAGGTTATCTTTTGAAATGTACAAAAATTCAATACTACTCGAGTTTTGTTTGACTTATATATAAATAAAAATAAACTCAACCAATACAGAAGGAGAACATATCAGGCATTAAGGCATGTCGAATGTATTAGTTATGCCTATTATTGGCAGGTCTAGTACCATTATTCCTGTTTTGGTTTTGATGTCTTGGCCTATTATTGTAACCGTTGTTATTTTGATAATATGACTGATTATTAGCGGACCGTGGAGGACCTCGATTTATACCAGCAGAGGGTTCCTTGTGGGGAATTTGATCCTCAGGCTGAATGAGACCATCATCGATCCCATTGTTGCCAACTTGAGGTATTACATGATTGGTAGGAGGTAAGTTATTAGGAATCGTTGAAAAATGAGCAGCCAATGGAACCGGATGTGGTGGATGACTACCAAAATTCTGGTTTGTGAATGTTTGACTTGCGATTTGTTCTGGTGGAGGATCAATTTCAGATTCCTTAAAAAAAATACAATAATGTTTAGTGTTGTGAGTAAGGAAACGTTTCATGGAAATGAAACGAAACGAAACGGAAATTTCGAAACGTTTCATGGGCAAAATTTCAGTAGGAAACATTGAAACATTTCCGAAATTTTGAAAGTTTCCTAAAATTTCTTAATTTTCCAAAATTTCTGAAAATTTCATAAATTTCGTGGGGATTTCATAACATTTCATGAAAATTTCATATAATTCTCGTGAAAAAAAATAGTTATGACTAGTGTTGTGAGTAAGGAAACGTTTCATGGAAATGAAACGAAACGAAACGGAAATTTCGAAACGTTTCATGGGCAAAATTTCAGTAGGAAACATTGAAACATTTCCGAAATTTTGAAAGTTTCCTAAAATTTCTTAATTTTCCAAAATTTCTGAAAATTTCATAAATTTCGTGGGGATTTCATAACATTTCATGAAAATTTCATATAATTCTCATGAAAAAAAATAGTTACGACCCTTATAACTTAGTTCCTACAATTAAAGAAAAATTGTGTTTTGATAATGTTAAGTAGTTTCTAAATAAATAAATTATCCGTATATAATTTCCATATATTTCGTGTATCAATTCGTATTTTTTTTATTATTGCTGTGACTGCTGCGAGTTGTTGATTCTGGTTTTCCCCAGTTTTTTCTTATTTAATTCTATTGATGATGGCAAATGTAATTTTATAAATACAGCTACGTCTTCTTTAAATGACCGGGGGTGCTGATATCAATGTCTGCTTTCAGTGACGGAGCAAGCTTATTATTCAAACAAGTTAGCTCAAAGAAATAGGATATTATTTTAATACCACTAAGCTATCCTGTTTCAATAACAAGCTTATAGTCCCTCATTGCCACAAATAATATAAATGGATACTAGTGCCCTCATTTAAAGTAAACGTTAATGCTAATACACAAAATAAATATTTATTTAACAGAAAGGAGGTAATTTTTTCCAGTAATTTTCATAGGTATTTTCTATTACAGAAATTAATATAAACATTTTTAGTTAGTGATATAATTTTTTATTATTTAAATTTCGGAAATTTTACAACACTAAGTCTACAGATTGACATTTAATGGTTTAAAAAATTGCGCCAAATTGCGAAAGTTTCGGAAATATTTCGGAAATTTTCCGAAAGTTTCGGAAATATTTCGGAAATTTTCCGAGTTTCGGAAATATTTCGGAAATTTTCCGAAAGTTTCGGAAATTTTCAAAGGCCATGAAATTTGTGAAATTTTTAAAGTTTCCAATAAATTTCAATATTTCTGAAAATTTCGGAAACGTTTCGTAAAGTTTCCGTCAGTTTATAAATTTCGGAAATTTAACAACACTAAATGTAATATGACAGGGTAAAGATCAAGATGTATGAGACTGGTATTGCAATAATATTTTAAAACAAATAAATGTAATAAATATATCAAAGATTCTAATTTTATCTATTTCTTAATAATTTATGCTATTGAAAGTTTATACTGAAACTAATGTACTTACTTGTAGGAAAAAGAAACTTCCAGTTCCAAGCATTTCCGTAATAGGTCTAGGAGGCTGAGGTTGAGGCGGTGGCTGAAAATAGATCTGTTCAGGAGGGAGTGCCTGCTCAATGGGGGGTTGCGGTTCTACAGGAGGCTGTTGAGGGTGGACGGCAGGTCGTGTTTCTATGGTGAGACTTTCAATAATGGGCATACTAAGAGTTGGTTGTTGTTCTTGGGGTGGTACAACTTCATGGTTAAGGACAGGTTCAATAGGCACAGCTTCAGTTTCAACAACTATGTCAGTTTCAACATAACTTTCAAAAACCTGAAAATTCAATCGATTTTGATTCTGCTACTTCACAAAATTCATTTTCAATCATCAAAACAGCAGCATCAGCCATTTTAGTTTACAAGATGGAGTTATAATCCCTTTATTTCTTGCCTTTCCATTCTTTTGTTCTAACCAATAGTGTAACTGTTATTATTATAAACATGAAGGTGCCTACAGACAC
The DNA here is from genome assembly GCA_029963845.1 of Rhamnusium bicolor. NCBI lineage: Eukaryota > Metazoa > Arthropoda > Insecta > Coleoptera > Cerambycidae > Rhamnusium > Rhamnusium bicolor. The sequence goes on along the minus strand of JANEYF010000210.1, from coordinate 147,957 downwards.
ACGTACATGTCCTAAGACATGAACGTGCGTTCATGTGTGCACGTTCATGTATGCCAGTGTGTAGTCAAAATTTGATTTAAAAGTTCATCGAACACGTCTTTTGTTGCCGTTTTTTAACTGAAATTTTGTCTACACACTGACATACATGAACGCGCGTTCATGTCTTAAGACGTGTGTCTGTAGGCACCTTAACCTAGCAATGCATATGACAAGAAAATGTGATTATGTATATTAAGTCAAACTGTGTCGATACTAAAAGGAAACTTATAGTTAATGATATTTATTTTTCTCTGTAAACTTTTTTTTAAATAAGTAGATTATCCCTTAATTTTTCAGATTATAGTATTAGCATTAATTAACTGTAATGATAAAATTAACTTACTTGAGCTTGATCAAAATAACCACTTTCATGGATTTTTCCTAGAATTTCCTTTGTTTGACTATAGGTACCACCAAACACGTCTTTTGGTTTTCCGTCTACTACTGCCAGTAAATGTTCAGCAGCAGCTTGAACTTCGTTGGTGAAAGCAGTCGGGTTACCAGCTTCATGTTTTGGCGTCACAGCAGGGTATAAGTCGTCTAATAACCTAGAATGGACATATTTTAATCTTCAGTGTCACTTATAGATTTTACTGTAATATCTATTTATCATTTGAATCATTACAAAAATGTCATCTGAAAAACATTTTCTTTTTTATTTCTTAGATTACTTTGGTATTAAAAAAAATTGTTAAATTTGTTTGAAAATTAAAAAAAAATCAACTATTACTATCCATGGAATAAAATAAAGCCACAGTATAGCTAATTTTTCTATGTTGCTTACTTGAGATCTATTTCGGAGAGTTGAGCAGCTCCATTTCGTCCATGTAAAAAGTCGTCTCGGACATTTTCGTTGCCCATTTGATTCAAAGCATCCTGAACTAAGAGAATTTCTCTTAACCTAGCAAGTTCTGCTTGATATTTAGCAGCAGCCTCTTTTTTTCGCTAATTTCTTAGCTTCTTTTTCCGAAACAGTAGCAATACTTAGGAACTGTTTAGATAAATCTCTAGCAAAGTCTAAGGTATTTATCACTTCATTAAATTTAGCGACGGCAGTCTTTTGATCAGCATTCAGTTCTTTACCGGCATTTTGTAATTCTTTATATGATTCTAATTTTGACTGAAAAATTAAAAAATATTTTATTGCAAACCTGCAAAGCTTTGCAAGCTTCTTATTATAGCACACTTTTCCTAGCAATATTTGCAAAGAAAAAAAGAGGTAATTTTACTATTTCACAACAGCCAGTTGACATACTAAACCGCAATTTTAATTAATTTCGTTTGTCACAATTTTTTAGGTAGAATTTATTTTACAAAATCAATTTTATCCACAAGTTATTTTAAACAAAAGGTTTATCGTGCAATGCTTGCTAACATTAAGATAGTCAGACCATTAAACACAGGGTTCAGTGACATTGGAAACTCGTAGGTAGTTTATTGTTTTCCAGATTGTTGCGCAAAATTCCCTGATATTTTAACGAAATTTATGCCTGATATTTCAATGATTTTTAACTTCCCTGATTTTACCAGGTTCTCCAGGTGTTCCATATGAGTCTGAACCCTGAAACATCATATAGCCATGCCTCTATTGCCAGATTTATGCATTTTTGCATAAACGGCGTATACAAAAATAAAAACGGATATTATTATTTTTTTTTTTAACTGCCTCTAACCTCGTTAACAGCAAGGAGCCGTTTGCACTTGTATAGTTACAGTCAACCATATACACAACGTTCTTAACTAATGCTTCTTGCATTTTGCTTTTCTCTTTAAGGAATTCTATGGATAATAATAAATGTATTTCAAGCATCAATACAAATGCAGAGTTAAAAGCAAAACGTAAATGAGCTTGGTTGCAAATGCATCTTAATGGCAACCTCTGGTGATCTTTTAAGCACATCCTAATTGATTTGCGATACAAGTTCACAGCATTCCCAACATATGCGATCATTTGAAACTAGTATTAATTTAACAAACATTTGTGGCTTTTTTTTTTAGCGAGTTCAAAAAAATGTTTAATTACAATCTACTATAAAATATTCATATTATATAACCGCTTCTTTGCATTCTAGCTACAAGTAAATAAGTACAATTTTATTTTAAAATTAATAATGCATTCCAATGCAACTATGTATTGAAAAGAAAACAAAAACTGTTTTCTTATCTTGTGATACATAAATAACAAGGTATGCTATCATAAATTATCATAACCTTAAATTAAAATAACTTTCATACTTTGTATACAGGGTGATATCAATTATACATGGTCAAAACTAATGAAAAAAATTGTAAAGAATATATCTATCTTATAGTTTAAGATGTTTTGAACATATCTCACTTTTAGAATAAGTAATTTAGTATTTTTTTTGTTTTTTTTTTCTATATTTATCTATATTACCTAAGATAAATACTTGTATTTTCCACTCACAAATATTATTCTGATATTTTCTGTGATGTATTTATGTTTATTTTAATGTACATTTATTGGAAATATGACTACTTGTTTTTATTGTTTCTAGTATGCATTAAATAAACATTATTATTATTTTCTGTAGTGTATTTATGTTTATTTTAATGTACATTTATTGGAAATATGACTACTTTGTTTTTTTTTTTTAATATTTTAAAGTAATTCGATTTTCCTCATATTTCTGATTATTAAAATACCATACATGTCATGTTATCTTAAAAAGTTTTTGAGATATTTGGATTTTGATATTAAAATATCGTTAATGATTTTGTTAGTTGCCTTTGAAAAAGAAAAAAAATAGCTAGTTTTCTTAAATAAAGATGCAGTTTACTCGTTATAATGTTCATCAAAAATCAGTATCTGTCATGGTAAATTCTTGTTCTTTTTGCAGGCAACCACATTTAACAAAATCATTAACGATATTTTAATACCAAAATACAAATATCTCAAAAACTGTTTGAGATAACATGACATATGTTGATATTTTTGAAATTAGAAAAATGAGGAAAATTGAAATATTTTAAAATATACCATTTACAAAAAAAAAAAAATTAATTAAACAAGGCCTTTAGACATTTTTGAGAACTTCATAAATAACCAAGTTATTTCAAAAAAAGGACATTTTCACGTGATGACTATGTACATTATTGTAAAATGTTATGCCGACCGGGATCTTTGCCGTTTGTGAAGCAAAACCACAGATTTCTTAAACGTTTTCCTGAGTTACGTTACGATGCAGTAGTAATAAAGTACCTTGTGTGCAAGACGAATTTGGTGGGCTGGAATTCCAGTAATTGTAAAAGACATATTAAAAGCAAACGTTACATAAAAAATCGCCAGTTACAGGTTACACACTGGGTGTTTCTATATGATTTCATTTTTATGTCGAGTGTGTGTATTATTCTACCGCATATACTTAACATTGGACATTTTCAGTTATTCTGGATTTAACAAATTGAGAATAACATACGATCGGACTCACGTGATAAAAACTATGGATAACTGTTGATGAATGTACAGATACAAAAAACAACAAAGTGGAAAATGTTTTAGTATACACTTTAACACCAAATCAGCATTTTGAACACGATAACAAGAATTTTAAACAATTTTTAAAGTCACAATAACAACACCGGTAAACCAACAAATGTTTGACAGGCTAAATATTTCATTGTTTTCAAAGCCACCTTAGTTAGTTACTTCTTAACATTTAATTGGAACAAAATTGAGTTTTCTTATTTTCTTTTAGCTATATTTTTTGTTTGTATTTATCGCACATTTTAATACGACATATGAATAAATTCCTTATTAATAGTACTAATAAATGGTACCACGGTATCAATATGGTTCCATTTGAAAATATTGAGTTTTTCCCCAAAAACCATTCTGATGGACTTTATTTGCTCATAAATCACGTAATTTAGTATTTTTGACGGGATTTCGATTTTTCTAGCATTACACGGGTCACTTAGAATAAATCGGAACCGTCATGGCACACTTGAATGGAAAACTAAAAATTATATTATAAAAAATATTGACGTTTGAAATGTCACTTATTTGGTATCATTGGATTCAGAAAATTATGCAGAATTCAAAAATGCAATAATATACAGGGCGTCCCATTTAAAAATCGAAAGTTAGTGTCACATCCGGCGAAACCGGAAGTGAAAAAAAATCACTTGTATGTCAAAAAGCTTATTATGTATATAGGATATGCCAAATTTCAATTGATTATCTTCAAAACTAAAGAAGAAAAGGGAGGTGTACCATGATCCTGTACACCCAGTATAAGAATAATATTTTAATGTACGTATATGGTTAGACCAGCTACATCCCTTAAAAAGCCTTGTGCTAATTTATTGCACATAACCCATCTACTTCATGTCTTTGGTCATACCTTGTGGCAGAAAATATTCGAAGCAGTTATCAGGATGTCGACCAATTAATAACAAATACAAATTTTTTTTTAAAATTCCCACAATTATTAAATTGTTAATTAAAGAATTTTACAAATCGTGCCCAGAAATTCCTGAACCCCTACAACTGATATTAACAAGATGGAGAACTTTGTTGGAATAGTAATATACATTTCCATATGGTTAAATCTGTTGTTTTCAAATTCGACCCAAAGAAGTCCAAAGATATCAAGGAACGTTAATAGCAGTTTGAAAATCCACAAGTCAAAGCAGATGCTATTAACCAATGGCAAGATAATTCTGCCTCCTTAACTCAATCGTTTGAAACAGTTGATAATGTAAATATGGCACTACAAAATTTAACTTGTTCAAGCTGCAACGAAATTTAATGCCTTATTAAATAAAAATCGGGATACTGTGCTACTGCGCCACATTAGGTAGTGCCTGAGTGACGGAAATTCTACAACTGATCTCCAGCAGTATTATGTGTATGCGAATATTCCATCTCTGGACGTAGTATGTTCATTATCAATATTTGCAGAGAAGTGTACATGTTTAAAGGAGGTTACTGTACAAGGTATCTTAATGATGCAGGCATTTGGGCAGATTCAACCTTTACTTTGGACGAAATATGACATGAGTAAGTCTGTTTAATTATCTTTAACTTATTGTTAGTTATTTAATACCACTACGGTAATGCAACTAGAATTAATACCGAAGTTCCAACTTTATTTATAACTTAATTAGCAAAACCGGATCAGAAAAATATTCACTAGTTCGCGAGTTATAAGCATTATTTGTTTATAGACCCATGCATGTGAGGCACTGGCGAGGAAACTATGACAAAATAGCCCCGACAAAACAGCATCGTAAAAATAGCGTCTACACAAATAAGCCCCGACAAAATAGCCCTAATCTGCCACTTTACTAACAATTTTTGACATCTTTTTATTGATAATATAATAAAATAGACAACTGATAACACATGCAATGTGAAATAAGTACTGATTCTGTCTTAACATTCCGGCCACCATGAAATGGTGGTCAGACAACTGATTAAACATTGAATAACATTAATTTATCACACAAAGCACATCATGGCCGCTGTGATGTAAGTATTGAGAGTAAAATGGTAGATTGAGGCTAAATTTACAATTTCAATTAATGTAAAGATATCGATTAGACTAAAGATTAAGAACAAAACAGCCCGACAAAGGCCGGTACATTAAGACATAATTAGGTTAGTACCTAGTTTACATTACATGTGCCATAAGTTATCTTGGGACTATTTTGTTGCGACAGATTTGTGTATGGGCTATTTCGACGAGGCTATTCTTTTGTAATATTATTTTGTAATATTCAGATAGGGACTCTAGTTCTAAAACATTTACTTGATTAAGGCGGCGTTTTATTATGTATAACAAAAAATATTATATTATATTAAAAATTCTCAAATTAGAGTATAACTTACTTATGGATATATATCGATTCTATTATGGAAATAGGCTGGGTCGTAGGTAGATAAAATGACCTAGTTAGCAACCCGAGTCAAAATGAAGAATTTATGTGAGTGCAGGGAATAGAAGAATTCATCTTTTAAAATACATAACTATCCTTGATCCATTGAAATAATACTCAGATGGTTATTTTTGTAGATAAGATATAGGTATGACCCAATTACAAATAATCAAAGAAATATTAATCTATATTGCCCATTTGTTTATAAGTACGTATCATTTTTCATGTAATGCAAGAATTTAGGAAATTATGTATTTTGAGAAATATTTACTGCAAATACAAAGTACTTCTGACTATGAGTGAAATTATTATGACTGCATCGTCTACTTTAATACGTTGATTCCCGGTGTAGAAATAATTTCAGGGGTTCTCCTGGACCCGCATTTTTTTTGCAAATATTATTAAATAAATTGGAAAATATACATTTAGCGCAATTGTTAGCAATAGCCTTGTTTTTGCTGTTTTATTGAAATTTTTATTTGAAGTACACGGAAGTACCTCGCAGGCTAAAGCGGTTTGGGACCACTGAACATGAACTGGTTGACGCTGACACTTCCAGAAAAAAGCATATGGGATGCTATAAGTGCATGAAAGACGATGAAGGTAGAAAAATCACCCAAAACAAATGCTCAAGAATTAAGTACATGTTTTCCATCTGCAAGATACATTATTGTGTAACTTGTCTTTTATGTCCAATAAATGTGTAAAAAATAGTTTTATTATTTACAGTAATATGTTCATATAAACTATTTTTTATAATTCAAATGTAAAAATAAATAAATTTCTTTATAAGCATTTGTCCCCAAATTTTGATACTGAAAATGTATACCTATACGTAAAGATATACACAACCCACTAATATGCGCCAGTCCTCCAGGACCGGCTTTGTACAGTTCCTATGCATTTAACGTTTCAACGTGGGTATCTAATTTTAAATCGAGGCAAGATTGCATGGGATTTGCGGTCCAGTGGAACTTTTGGAGTGTGGGTCAAATTCTACCCTACCAGGGCTCAACGTGTACCGGAGAATGCTAGTATCAATGTGCTAATTGTGGCGATGAGGGACTAACCTTATTACTGAAACAGGATAGGTCGATGGTATTAACATATCACTTTAATACTCTTTAAGCTAACCTGTTTCAATAAGCTTGTTTTATCACTGAGAGCAGACATGGATATCAGCAGCCACTGATGACTTAAAGTAGATGATGCTGTATATTTCTTGTAAACATACTGAAGCAAGAGATGAGCAACTACAGTGAAACCAAATTTAAGATGAATATAATTTTGAACATAAATAATAACTATGAATTAACTAACCTATTCCTATTTGGGTTTTTTTACATGAATTGACAAACATTATTTCGTAGCAAATAATTACTAGAGCAGTTAACAGAATCTTAAGCAATTTATCTTGATATTTTAATTAACAATAAAGAAACTAAACATTTGCTCATAGCTTTTTATTTCCTTCTAGAAATTTAGTGTCCACATCTATCATAATTATTTTCATACATCACATACATAATAAATTCTGTTGGAAACAAAAACTATTTTGAGGACCTCAACTAGTACCTAGTTTAATCAAAAATCTTCTGTTATTTGTACAAACAACATACAGTAATATTTTTAGGTATCAAATAAAATAGTAAACAAAGACTAGGCCATGAAAATTCCTGTCCTTCATATTTCTAAGTACATGAGTGATCTATCCTATATTTTGTAAGCGTAATATTAAAAATGATGTCAATTTCAGAACGCCAAAAAACTATGTATAAAAATTAGGACAAATTTAAAACGCATAAAGCAATATTCTTTTGAAGTAATGACAAGTTATGTGGCACTATTAAATTGCAAAATATATTGAGTAAATAAAAGGAACTTACCTTTCTCTTTTCCAAATTCCTAATTTTATGTTCTATAATAGTAATAGCTTGTCTAAGGGGAGTTAAATTCTGTGAAGGGTCAGCCAAAGCATTTTCCGAGTTAACTTGCTTGTCAATTTTGACACTAGCCGCTGACGGCATTTTTATAGTTTATATATTAATTTAAACTTTACCACAATTTCTCCACTACTAGAGGCAGATTAGAAGAAATTTTTAAAAGTTTCCTAATGAAAATAACACTTAAAAATATTACAAAATTGTTAACAGCACAAGGGAGTTCTCCATTGAAAAGCCGACAATTGCTATAACGGAAACAGTCCTTCACATTTTTGCGATTGGATACATTCACCGGATATCATTGACTGCAAAAGGGCGGTAAAATCAAAATAATTTGTTAATATATATTTTTTAATTTAATTAAATTGTGTTAAATAAGAAATGTAATATCTATTTACTACTGCCTACTGGTATACAAATTTTCCAAAAACGGCCGCAGGTGCTATTTTAGTTATAAAAATATTTTAAACTTGGTGTTTTATTTTGAGAAAAGAATCTGTATCCAGTGGCGTATACGGAAGGGGATATTCCAACATTTCACTCTTGTTCTTTTGTTAATAAATATTATTAAATACATATCTTTCATCAAATTAATTTCCTGTTTTTGTAAATATGACATTTAATACGTCATCAGCATGTTGACTTCTTGCCATCATCATTCATCCCTCAAATTCAAGGTTTTGCTTAACCTTTATTTGGTATGGGTTTTAATCATCAGTCACGTGACCCTTTCAGTTTGATTGAAGTATAAACAATAGGTCCATTCCTTTGCAAACAAAGTGTAATACGGGGTTTACATGCAGCTCAAGTGAGCAGGGAATTGGGCAGGGAAGTGGGCAGCGCGAGTATGTAAACACGTCGCTCGCGCTGCCACTGCTCATGCCATTGCCGCTGCCGCTCGCTCCCTTCACTGGCGGTAACGCGTACCAGCTGTATGTAAACAGTCACTTGCTTCAAGGCTGCTATAGGGCAGGACAGCGGGCAGCGCGAGTAGCAGCGGCAGTGGCTGCATGTAAAGCTAGTATAACAGTGAACTACACTCAATAATCCAATGTAGTTTATAAAAAAATGGGAGTATATGCACTACACGTCTGTATTCCTTATTTGCACAGTGTAATATCCACTGACTAGTGTAGCTTATCTCTTTCGTGAAAGGCAAGTGTGAATTACACCGGACATGTGCAATTGAAATAATTAAATTTATAAATAAATAATACAGTTCTGTATTATACATAAATGTTGGGTTACTTTCTATTCTTGTATTTTGCTAAAATGGATGGCCAAATTAAGTAAAATTGTTGCCAAAATTTTATGAACATAGCCTGCTACGTGCTCAATTTGACAAGTAATTAATATTACACTTTTGCATTCCGTTGCTTTTAATACACTCATCTATCAAATTATCAATTGACTTTTTCATGTAGTGCAAATTCCACGACACTAAAAACAAAGGAAAAGACCTATAATTGTGGAATTCGTGCAAAATGAATGGAATGATAGGTCGGTTCTAGATACACAAGATTTAATAAATCTTGTTCGATATGTATAGTTTATGTTTGTTGTGTGTAGAGTTTGTCACGATTGCACGAGCTTTCAGAAGTGAAATTATAAAAATATTAAAAATGACCCAATAATTCAATTTAATTTTATAACGCTCCTCTTCAATTTTTTGGTAGATGTCTCCGTGTACATAAAACGAAATTTTCGTAATCTTAACTTTCACGCTGATTAAAACTAAACATATTGCAGCAGCAGCTTTTTCTTTGCATATTTTCCGCCATTTTTAATTGCACTAGCAGTAATACGACATCTGAAATCATGTGCGAAATATGCACTCAGTACGCATTCGCTTTACCAATGGAAAACGCTATTGTTATGTGCATTAGATAAATAATGAAAATTTAATCTACGGTTCTGTCACAAGAATGTTCTGTGTGACACAGAACAGAACTGTGTGACACGTATCACAGATTCCTTATATGTTCTGTGTCACATTACTCAAGTTGTTCTGTAGTGTCACAGATATTTCGATTATTGACAAACATGGCGCTGGTGTCGTGTTGTTCTATTCTCCGTGTAATAGAAATATGTGTAGTAATATGAATATGCATTTCTTTTTTTCTTTAAAGTAGTATAGTACAGTTATTTTGGTACAAAAACAAAAAACTAAATATAATCTAAAAAGTGCTTGGATAGGGTGTTAGTGAGTAGTGACATACTGAACCTCTTTGGTATATCAACTTTATAGCTGTGGACACCATTTTTTTACGGAAAAAGGTAAACAATAGTTATTTATTATATTATGACACAAGGACGAAAAATACAGTTCTTGCTACGAAAATTCCGGCAACCGTATGAGTACGAAAAACATTTTTCGTCCGTGTCATACATACACTGTTAGAAAAAAATAATAAATTTTTATTTCTTATATTTAGGTATATTAATAGACAAATCTGATCGTAATCTACTTCACATCACTGACACAATAAAAAAAATATAGTTTGGTTCATTTGTTTATGGTATCTATTATTTTGTTCATATTTGTTTACCGTCCGAAAAATATTTTTTGTCCTAGGACGAAAAGTAGTCGCCTATCAACCACAACAAAAAATAATACCTGTTATAAAAAGGAGATCTGTTCATCCAGATATTCGAACCAAAAAACATCACTTTTCAATACAATTGAATAAAAATAAATTTATTGTTCATTTTTCATTTTGTTTTATTTGCCTCAATTGCCTCTAAATTTTGAAATTTTAATGTTGTAACCCGGGTTAATTGCATAGTGGCGGAAACTGATATTTTACCAAGGTAAAAATAAAAATACATTTTTTTTTTTCGAGTTTTCTCTTTATTAGGACAAATGAAATTTTCAAGATGATTAATTAATTCTAAATGTTCTGGCTTCCAATACCATATAATTATGTATAAATGATTTACAATGGTTAGAATCATTAAAATACGTTGTACCTAGGTACATAACTTAAATTAAACACTTGTATGTTTTATTTGCAACTATAACACAGCAAATATTTTTTTTCCTATTTAAGGTTGATTACCACCTCCATCTCACAGGTACCAGTCATCCGCAACAGAATGAAGCTTGGTTTGTCCGACAGATGGAATCTCTCTCCTCCACAGACTCTGTGCCCTGCTCCTACTTCTAAAAAATTTACCACCCAAGCCTTACACCAGCAACATCAAAGTTTACCGGTTCCTCATCCTCGTGGTCATCACTCACCTCCGCCTGAACCGAACTTTGACCCATTTCACCTTGCCCCTCATTCCACTGAATATGCATCTACGGTTGAACTAACACCTTTATCGAATTATGGTGAACATTCACCTCAGGCTTCCAATCAGTATCAGCAACAACCAGAAGACCAATCAAAAGTTCTTGTGCCAAACATTGAAGATGAACTCAATTTTTTATCCCAAGGTACCTATTAGATGACACTGTTGACAGAATTTCATTTGTTATTGTAGAATTTCATGTTAATATTTTGATTACATACTTTTTTATTGTAGGTAAAGCAAGAACTCCATCAACAGTTAACCACCAATACTTACATTCTTCTCAAAAACAAGCAAAACCGGTACAGCCTACCTCTACACCATTGGTGAAACCTGCAGAAAAACCTTCCAGTGCAGGAGTGGGTTTCATGAGCATTTTCTTAAAATTTTTGCAAGGCGAAACAGGTAGTTCTCCACCACCAGCTGTGGGAGGTAGTAAAGTTCAACCATGGACACCCATCACACTATTCTCTCGAGAGAATCCTCAGGATCATTCTAGATATTTCCCACTATCTAAAGAACAGAAGAGAAATCATGTTGACAGTTCTAATGATGAATTCAGTTACAAAGATGACTTCTTTGGCAATAAACAAAAAGAGAAGGTGAAACAGAAAGGTAGACAATGTAAACCTGGGGTCCTACATAAAAGAAAAATGCAAAACTGGATAAACAGCCAAAAGTTGAAAAAGGAAAAAATAATGAGGAAAAGAATAATCAAGCGAAAGCTAAACAACAGGTTGAAAATGTACCGAGAACAGAGTTCACCAAAAGAGCAGCTAAAGGGAAGTAGTTTGTCAGAAATTGGCAAAGACGATGAACCTGAGGAACCCCCGAATTTGACTCAGATCCTGCTTGGACCCCAGCAGCAAATGATGATGAGGAAGAAGGAATACCTTATGTTGCCTGTTAGGAAAAACTGAGGGGTAGACCAGGTTATATGTTCTTACTTAGGGTTGCTAAATTTAAAAATGGATGAAACTTGGAATTTCAAAAGTTTTACAACATTTATGTTAATTTTAGTGAAATTTGGCACCCTAAAATACACTTTTAATTATTTTTTGTAGATTATGTTGTGAACCAACTGATATAAACAATATTTAGAATATTTTGCGCCTTAAAGTTTTTTTAGATTATGGAGACCAATCGCAATTGACACAGGTATAAGAAAACGTTATTGACCATTCATCAAGTCGGTCAATTGAGAAAAAATGATTAACCGGATTTAGAAACTTGTCAATTTGTCACTAAATTTTCCCCAGGTTTGATATTCTTGAATTTGGAACTTGTTGAATAAATTTCAATATGAATACAAATGCCAAAGAAAATTATAAAAATGTTAAACAAAAATAGTAGTTTAAAGATTAACCGTTTCCGTTACAAATTTAATTTTAATTTCCTTGTAATAAATGTCCTGTTTATTTAATATTCATTTTTTATTTGTACTTATATAAAAAGTGTGAAATGGTTTCATTTATAAAACAATGTATCAAAGAAAATACTTTATAAAATACCAATATCGTGAGTTAATTCATCATTACAGTTTGAATATCCAGCAGGAACCTTGATAAAAATTGCAAAAAATCTGTGTGTATATATCAAATATTGACATTACAGCCTCAAACTTGGATTTTTGCTATTATTTAAAGCCAAATCTCAGTGCTATGTGTATGCAATATCAGATAAATTCTAGATCAAACATTCTGCCAGATCACCACAAAGAGCTCAACATTTACAAGAGTTACAGTTGTATTTATTAAAAAAGCATACAAGTATTAAAATGAGATACGAGCTTTGTCATGTTTGTATAAAACCGGCTTGTCATATGTCATAGGTTTCACATATCACAGATTTTGATGATTTTGACAACCTGTGATGTGTGATAACCTCCAGTAAACAAGCATTTACATCAGCTGTTTTTACACAAATATGATAAATACGATAATGCTGAATGCATAAAACATCGATATAAAAAAACAGAAATCAATCGTATTCTACCAGTTCATCATCTTCTAAGTAATTTTTACAACTTGAAGAAAGAAATATACTTTGCTGCAAACTGACATTATTTTTCTTGATAAAAATGTGCAATATAATATAATAATGTGTGCAATATAGCTTTTATATGTCTGATGTAAACATTGGTGTCCCCCAAGGATTTGTCTTGGAGCCATTGCTATTCATGATGTTTGGCTATGATTACTTAGCTAAAGTCTGTACCAGATTAAAATGCAGTGTTGGTAAAGACAGGGAACGTTTGCCCTTGCCTCTAATTGGTAAATTTGCACTCCAAGTTCACACTAGAATAAAATTAATAAATCAGACAAACTTTTTGCCAGTTCAGGTTCTACTCAGTAAATATGTACAGCAATTCTTTTAAAATAATACTTGAATGGAGTAAACTTTTATACTCTGTTTAGTAGAGAAACATATTCAAGCCTAATAAATATATTAAGTATTAGGTAATTGTAGTAATGTTAATAGGTACATATAAAATAATAAAAGGGAACGGAGCTGACTTTGTAACACGCGGTAATGCTTAGTTTCCAGTCTCTTGAGTCTAGCGTTCTGCTACATTCAGTCACGCCAACGATGATGTGACCTTTCAAACGTGCCAACATTGACGAATGTTTTGTATAATTGCGAATACACACATTACAGTAAAATTATGTAAGTATATTAGAAACAATAAATTGGTACATTTGATTTCTTGTGTGGGAGCGCCGCCAGGCCAAGTAAAAAAATTACGCACCGATAAAAGGCAGATCAATGTAGATTTACTGCCGAAGCGCTGACCAATTATCGTGTCTAAACACTACCAATGAGAAGCATTCGCAAGTGCAATAGTCAACTTGTTAAGTTTTACGGAAGTTCCAATAAAAATTGGGTCGGCATGCCTTTTAAGCAAATTGTGACCTCTGTTTTGAATTTTACTTTACTTTTATAGCAATTCAATGGAATTTTATTTATTTAAGCATGTCACTAATGCGACTATTCAATTTGGATTGAATGCGTTTTAATAAATATATCTATGGATGTTTCGTTGACTTGTTTAAAATTCAGGTAGTTACTGTTCTCGGTGCATAGTGTATAGTTGTGTTATGGTTATGTTACATTCTATTAGTGAATCTCCTGAGAAAATTATTGGCATTTTGATTACCAACGCCTTGCATTATTAAATTTATTTAATTTAGTCATAAAAAAACTCTTAAATTTTCCGCTAATTGTTATTTATTGTACCAATGGGCTTGAAACGGCTCGCGGGGATTCCGATTATTTAGAATAAACGTAACGACGTCGTCACGACCTAAAATACGACTTACATTTAGACATGACGACCTTGTTACAACCTTTTTACAACTAAATTTGGACGGTTGGGAAAGGGTTGTCATGACTTTTCATATGGCTTTCATGTGACTTAATTGGATATGACCTTTATACAACTATTAGGTTGCATCATAAGAATTGATTGTGATATTGTCGTATAGAGGTCGTTATAATCATTATAAGGTCGTAACAGTCTTTGATATGACTTCGATATGACCCATGATCTGATATTTGTCCAAACACAACGCAGCAACATGACTAATCAGTATGTATTGTATATATACGTATGTCTTGTTTATAATAGGGATAAATAAAATGTCAATAATCAAACTATTAAGTATGAAACTAAGTACCTACGTGGTGTTATTATACGAAAATATTAGACGTTTAAATTGATTTCTAACTATGTTATGATGCCAAAACTGCTGGAATTTTTTTTTTTATTATAAAAGTGGCAAAGATACCTCGAAAAAATACAACTCGCCTTCCAAATAATAAATATCAAAGAAAATTTAAGAAATCATAAAAAACGTATTTTAAACATTGGTTTAAAAAGGTTAGAATGTTTACATATTTGTAGAGCATAATTGAAAATATCAAAGAAATGTATTTTCTAATCAAATTTCTATGTAATAAGCCTACAAATTAAATTTAAAGTTTTAATATTTATGTTTGTTAAATATGAACGCCAAATTTCCAACTAAAAATATTGCTGAAATTGCTTATGACCTAATAGTTATAAATTTACATGTGAAAGTACCAACCAGTCATATAAAGTCGTAGCCATATTGAATATATAAATGTAAATTAATTTAGGCCTTTATGTTCCATGTAATATTTATTTAAACAATTATAGAGAACTAATAAGAAAATAACTACTAACTTACTAAGCAGCTTCATTATTGTAGACTGTTTTTAAATTACTCTAGTCGTTTTTGAAACGATCAGTCTTATTCGTACAGAAGTAATATGACCGACTGCCCAATGGCGCGTTCACGTGACAACTGTTATTTTATATGACTATATTGTCATTTTGCATGCTTTAAACTACCTGTGAGTCTTATTTTTTACATCTGCGACGGTTTCATGACATCGCATGGGTGACTCTCCAAGTAGCACAAATTGATTTTTAAAAACGCTAAAAATATCTACTCCACCTTTTTATAAAGCTTAAGGCTGTATAATTAAGAGTTGACAACAATATTTCAGTATTAAAGAAGTATCTATATACCCCAAATAGGCATAGTTTATACAGGTTCAGTAGGCTTCGTAAATAGTATATAAATGCTTAAGTAGCAATATAGCAACATCTCCATTTCATTTTCCTAGCTTTTATAAACCATATTATAGAGCTATTAAGAACTTGCTGTATAAGGACTGGAAGTAAGTTTTTATGCAGTAAAAGATTGCTTTAAATGTGAGGTATGGTTTGCAGTTATAAAACAACCGTATTATAGTGTCTGTGGCAACTCCAATGTAGTAACTTTGTAGTTATGTTGCAGAGATATAACTGAAATGAAAAAAGTATATAAATGCTTAAAAAGCAATAATTTTTTGTTGTATAAGAAAATTGTTGAGTTATGGTTTCCAATATATATCTTTAAAAAATACTTTTTACACTATTAAGGCTGTGTTATAGTTGCTTATTTTCATTTTATACACACACACACACACACACACACACATTAGTTCCAATATGTTTTCTGCTGGGATAGCGATATAAAAATTGTTATAGCAAATTATTAGGAAACTGAACAAAGATTTTTGCCTACAAATTAGTAGATGCTGTCATCCGTAGAAAGCTAAACTTGTCATGCAAGAAAACTTTTCTGTTGAAACATGCAATGTTACTTCGAAATAACAGATGGGCCTCCAAAATTTCTTAAATTTGATATTAAAAATTATTTAAAAAATATATATATTTTTATTTTTTTATAAAGTTGTCATAAAATAATGCAGTCATGTATTCTGAACACCTCATAAGGGATTGTTGTAAATATTTAGCAAAATTTTCCTTTTCAAGTGATAAAAGGTTAAGTACACCTCGAACTGATAACAATGGCCGCCCTTGTTACATTTACTTTTAGAAAATATAATATGCATTTTGAGAAGATGTATAAGGTATTCTAATGAAACCTTCATAGAGCAATTTCGCATTCAGTGACATATCAATAAAATTCTTGGACAGGTGATTTTGATTGTTAAAAATCCACATTTTATGGAATAATTCAAATCATGATGACATAATTTTGTTCTAGAAGGATATATGATATTGGAATTTTTTTTTTATTTCAGCCCTATATTTGACTTGAATTTGCAAGTAACACATATGTGTTCCTCTTATTATGCTTAAAACTTTATAATTAATATATTATGGCAACTTATAGAACTAATTGATTATATTGAAGCACTCACTAAATAGCTTATAAAGCAATTGGGTGGAATAATATTGCTGGTAATACGATCTCATAGCATAAATATGAAGCTACTTTATTAAAGCATCTTATACAGTTTTTTTTTACTTCGTAGAACGCTTAGTGAGATCTTTTATAAAAATATAAACCACTTGAATTTATAACAGATGTATATATTATATAACATATATGCAACTGTTTTACAGCTTAGCATTTCTCGACAGTGGCTATATTACATTGAGTTTTAAAGGCATTTAAAGCAAAATTTTATAGTAATATAGTTATTTAAGCCAAATGCCACCTATGTCAACCCTAATATAGATTATTTATACAGATTTTCTACGTGTAGTAAAAGAAGTATTCTATAAGTATTTATGCAACTGAAATTCTCTTTTCGAACTTTGTAGCTGCAGTCTTCCACCTTTATAGAATTATTTTACAGCTAAACTTACACCGTCTCATAACATCTTAAAAGATGACTTAGATCACGCCAAAGAATGAAAGCGATGAGCTGCTTGACCACAGTATTAGTCTCTGCAATGAAATTAGGGACTTTGCAACTACGTATGGCATCATCTATATAGCTTTAAATTACTTCTTCGCTTTTCTCATTGTTTTCGTTCTTTGACGTTTCTACAATAAAAATGGTCTGTTCAATTAAATTAGTATTACTGGCTTGAGAGTTTGATTCCTCGAGCATTTTTCTAAATGTTAATTTAACTTTCCTTCTGAAATTTCCACTTCGCTTTGTCTTTTTCCAATACTTGTTCATATTGTAAAGTAACACTTAACAACAAAGATCATATAAAATCCTCACATAGCTTCAATCAAACTATCTAAGTGATCTTTCAAGAGGTTATGAGATGAGGAAAGTTCAGCTGTAAAAGATTTCTATAAAGGTGGAAGACCGCAATTACATAACTCCAAAAGAGAATTTCAGTTGTATAAATACTTTATAGAATACTTCTACTACACTTAGAAAGCCTGTATAAATAATCTATATTAAGGTTTACATATGTGGCATTTGGCTTAAATAACTGTATTGGATGGAGACTGTATTGCTATAAAATTTTGCTTTAAAAGCCTTTAAAACTCAATGTTATATAACCACTATCGAGATATAGCTAATCTGTAAAACAGTTGCATACGTCTTATATAAAGGTTAATACACCTGTTATAAATCCATGTGGTTTGTATCTGTATAAGTCTCTTATGAACTAAAAAAAAAAAAAACTATAAAACGCTTTAATAAGGTAGCTTTATATTTATGCTGCGAGATCGTTTTACCAGCAATCTTATTCCACCCAATTGCTTTATAAGCAATTTAGTGCTCAATAAATCTTCAATATAACCAATTAGTTCTGTAAGTAGTTGCCATAATATATTATAAAGTTTTAAGCGTAATAAGAGGACCTTGACATTTAATAGTCATGCTACTTGATTATAATAAATGTGAGAAATATGAAATTTGGTGCAAATGTTGTTAAATAATTTTGGATTCCAAAAGTCTAAAATTTTATTGTGTTGAGGTTATGCGCGATCAGAGCCGTTTCTAGGGTCTTTTGCAAAGGGAAAGGCTCTGAGGTCCCTATACAGGAGAAATTTAATAGGGGGGGGAGGACGGTTAACGCAATGAAGCGAAATTCTTAAATTTTGACCACGCGGGCATTTATCTAAAAACTGGGTTTCTGGATTTCCCAAAAAAAAAAAAAAGAATCATCGGCTATAATTTTAACTACTTATATTTATTTAAAAACTGGTTGGTCGGGCTTAGGGGGTTTGAAAAAAGTGAGGATGAAGTCATCTTTAAACTTTGTAAAAGATGTTCATTCTCGTACTTTTATTCATAGACTAACATTGACAGCAAAAAATTGGTCAGTTGTTATTAATGATTCATGAATTGTACCGAGGCCAATTGAAATTCTGTTACGACTATCACTTATTTCTGTTCATGGGTCATGTCGAGGTCATTTTCAATATTAATATAACCTCTGTAACTGCTATCAATTTGTGGACGATCATATTTTCATTTATGGGTTGTATGGAGGCCATATTCAAAATCAATATAACCTCTTTTACAACTCCCTACAATTTTAGGTACTATTTTGTCTCAAAGTCCTAGTGAGGTCTTATCACATCATATTATTTTTAACAACCCTTATACAGTTATATTTCTTAAGTCATGTTAAGGGTTGTAATGTAGATGACGACTTTGTAATGACCACCTCAAGACCAGCCACTTTTAGCGTCCAATTAGTCATCTTATGCATACCATATGACAAGGAGTTTCGATCGTCATGGGTATAACCTTATAACGATCCTTAGATGACTTACAGTCATTAAAACTTTTTTATGACCATCATACGACATTGGGCATATAAGCAAAAATTAGAACTCAAAATGTTATCTGGGTAATTATATTAGTACTGGCCACTTTACATTTGTTGATGATTTTACATGTATCTTAACGTTGTCACTTAGGGTAGTGGTAGAGGCATAGTCAGAATATTTATAACCCAAAAACTGTTGGTAAGGCTGATATTCAACTTGCCCAACTTACGCAAGTTGTAGAGAAATTTTTAAATCAAATATAATACTACTACCTGTTTATACATATTAAAATGTTTTAACATTTATTAAAAAAAATACAAAGTGAAACGAAATATACGGCATATCTGTATCTGAGGGGTGAGCCCGTGGGTTTTTTTACTCACTCCCATTTTTTCTTTTTAATAAACAGAAATTAAACAACCCCGAATACAAAACCAAAGCTGCATGGGCTAGGATTACAACTATGAAGAAACGGAGACACACAACTATTCCAACCAATATTGCCGCTGCCGGTGGCGGAAATTGAATCCGCACGATGATGGAGAGATTATCTAGTCACACTTGCCATTGCGTGGTCTAGCCAACTACTCCACCGATCCAGTTCTCTATGTCTATTCTTCTTTCTTTTGTTCCCTTTGAATGAGGTGGGGAGCTCAGAACTGAGGGTATATACCGATGTTGAGCTCTTTGTGGTGATCTGGCAAAATGTGTTAAATCCAGAATTTTCGTCTGGCATTGCATATACATAGCACTGAGATTTAGCTTTAAATAGTAAGAAAATCCCAAGTCTGAGGCTGTAATGTAAATAATTGACATATATTCACAGACCTATTTAGGTTT
Organism: Rhamnusium bicolor; assembly: GCA_029963845.1. Classification (NCBI taxonomy): domain Eukaryota; kingdom Metazoa; phylum Arthropoda; class Insecta; order Coleoptera; family Cerambycidae; genus Rhamnusium; species Rhamnusium bicolor. The sequence goes on along the minus strand of JANEYF010000210.1, from coordinate 127,868 downwards.
GATAATAGCTTATCCCCCATCTATACTTTTGGCAGTATGTTTTTATAACATGATACATTAGATGCTAAAGGAATCAAAAAAACAAACTTGAGACTATCACTGCGAGTCTACGACCCCCACATGCCTCCCCATGAGAATACTGAGAAATAAGAAATTTTATTATCGGTTGCTGGCTCCTAGACTATATTACAGGTGTGTTGCTGTCAGAGACGGTTTCTGCATATAACTTGATGGTACAAAATAAGACTTACTTATTGTGAAAATTTATTTCCTTACACACAAGTCAAAGCTATTAAGAAGTCTTCATAATTGAAAATGAGCCACAACTTCACTGAACTTATATGTATAGGGTATATGGAATCCTAAAATTTAGTGTTCTTGAATATTAAGTTGGGAGAGCATCATGTTTGATATTCTGTGTTGCCTGAGAAACTTGTTCAGCTCACAACATTGTGGGGTGGGATTAGTGAATACAATCCCGAGGCAGAATTTCAATCCCGGGATTAAAAAATAAAAAAATCCCGAATCCCGGTATTTATCGTAAGAATAGAAAGAGATGTAAAACTGTGGGTTCCGTGTATCTACGATGTGAGCACGTTAAAGATCCCTACCCTACGACAAAGTGTGGGGGTTCGGCAAAATTTCCAGGTTAGGGGGTCCCAGTGCCTACACTGATGAGCTTATCCCCTGGCGTCGGTGATTGGCCTTGGTAGCGGAAATAGGCCGACGTTAAATAAAAGATTAAAAAAATATGTATACATATATTTATTTAAAAAAAACGTATACCTGTATTATTTATATTGTATAAATATATAATATTAAGCATAAACAACAAGAAATCAACTCTTTGGTAAAAAACAAAACTTTATTAAATTAAAATAAAATGAAACTCGACAACTGCATTCATTTTTGAAAGTGACTGCGCAGAAACAAAAGTTCATCTAATACTTCGTCACTCAGCCGTGACCTGATGCTGGTACAAAGTCCACCAACAGCAGAGAACGCCCTTTCCGATTCCACGCTTGTTGGCGGAATGGCAATTAAATAGTCATATGCTAATTGTAAGTAAAGTCCACGGATTCCGCTATTTTCAAACAGGTTCATTTCTTGTATTAACAAAGCAGATATATTAGTAGAATTAGTTTCTTTTCGAAATGTGAATGATTCCATACTTTTCTTCAATGCATTGTCTAATCTCTTTTTAATTGGTTGCTCATTCATTAATTGTTCTGAATGAATCATTTGTGCAATGGTCATATTGTCCTCTGCATCAGATTCAGAGTTCACATCATTTCTATCAGCTTCCTCCTCGTCGTCAGTCATTCTTCTAATTAACTCTTCTAAAGTCTCCCTTATGACGTCATTTTTAGGAATGCTGAAGAGGTCATCAATTTCCGTATCCATTGGGTTCTGCAAATAACGAAGAATACCAGAGAAAATCGTGCGGCGCTCTTCTAATCGTTTTCGGAGCTTCGTCACTAAAGTGTCTCGCAGTCGCAGTCCCAGAGAAGATCTGACTTTCGCAATTTCTTTCAACGTAAATTTTAAAGCCGTATCTGATAAACACAAATTTGCATCATGTCTACATAAGGCTTCAACAGTTATTTTCACTGGTTCCAACAGCTGAACCAAATATTTAAGTAAGTTATAATCTGACTCCGACAGAAGCGTCATTTTATAGTCGATCATTGCTTTATTTATGGATTTTTCCAAAAAAACAAAACGTTGAACCATTATCAAAAGACTACTCCACCTTGTTTTGCAGTCTAATATCAGTTTCAGTTCCTTTCCGTGTTCTTCTTTAACATATTTTTTGTAACGTGTCATTTTTCGTTGTGCGACTTCCTAAATGATTTAACTACTTTTCGCACTTTGGAAATGATCGAATGAATATCATAGTTATCAGAGAGTTCTATATTTACTTGATGAGATGGAACTGTAGAAATTTGAAATTGTTCTGCTTCGTCTTTGTCATCGTCCGAGTCCTCTTCGTCGTCATCGTCCGAGTCCTCTTCGTCGTCTTGTTCTTCATTTACATAAGCTTGTTCTGACTGTGAGATTGCAGCGTTTTTGTTTTTATACAGGACATCAATGACAGCAAGTTGTATACCGTGTACCAAACATAGTTGCTGTTTCACTGGGGTTATAAGTTTACCTATTTTGACCATAGTATTGGTTCCATCTGTAGTTATACACACTATATCACGTGAAAGAGAGAGATGGTGATCATTGAGTCGTTTTTCAAGAGTTTTAGCTAAGACTTCAGCACTCATGGATCCTTTAAGCCTCACTAAACCAATATTCCAACACATTTTGTTATGGCCATGAACATTTATGTTCATATAGTGTTTATTACAAATCGATGTCCACTCGTCAAAAGTTACACAGAATCGTTTGTTTTCTTTTTTTTTTTAAGTTTAATTCGTTCTGTGACAAAAGATCGGATTTTCTTACTATATTCCATAACTTTATATCGTATTGTAACTGCAGAATTGGGAACCTTGAAACCTTTGGCTTCCAGCAACTCACGTAAGTCTTGCGATGATACAAAAACTGAAAATGGAAGTCCATCTAAAGCTGTCATTCTCGAGAGCAACGCTTCAAGACTTTTATCGTTCTTCGGGTTAATAAAATCTGTGATCTTCCTCTGTTTACTTGGTGTACATTTGGTCTCCTGTGAATCCTGTGATATATTGGTACTGGTGTTGGTACAGGCCTCAGCCTCAGCATTTTTCTTTCGGTTTTCCTTTAAATCGATTCTATGAATTTTTAATAAATGGACCAGTAAACCTTTTGTAGAACCTCCTTTTGTGAGTAGTATAGCGGAAAATTGTGCACATTTTGCGCTGCTACCTCCAGCATTGTCAGGCAAAAAGTAATGCCACACTGAGCTTTTGTCATCCGCCTTTTTAGAATGAGGCTGATAATTAGTTGACATTTCGAGAGTAATAAATACCTTAGCTAACCAGTGAAACTTTTAATAAATAACAACGGAACAGCAGAACACCTACGGTACACCTACACATCTATCTTCGAGAGTCAACTATTTACTAGTGTTAACTTGTATCCTAATTGCGTGAAATAAAGGCGCCCTCAGAGCCAGACTAAGCGCAAGCGCATACAATAACAATCGTCGTCATTTCCCATCTGCTATAATCGAGGCAGATCCCGAAAATCCCGGGATCTAGGCTATTGCAGTCCCGGGATTGCCGGGACCAAAAATTTTTCGGGTACCCGGGATTGCATTCCCTATATGGGATATACTAAGGTGATTGAATTTATGTGACGCATATGCATATCATTTATGACATAATTAGATCTTATGTCAATAATTTTTTTTCAGGATAAAATTGGGATAAAAACGATGTTTTTTTTTGCACTGACACAGGTATACTTGAATTAGACAAAAATTACCATTAAGTGACACTGCTTAACATGGATGTAAATATATTTCTATTATTACTTACTGTTAAATTATTTCTTGTTTATATTCAATAAAATATTGAAAATCATGAGAAATTTGTTTGTAAGTGTTTGAACAGTAGATAATGTAATATTTGTTAGAGATGAAAATGACTTTTTTGACCGGTCAATAAAATGGTCAAAAACGTCAAAAATTGATCGTCAAAACAGTCAAAAATATAATTCTTTTTTCACAGTTTATAACCTAGTTTTCAATAGAAAATAACTTATTCGCTTCACAACTAGCAAATAGTAAAGTACGATTTTAATAATAAAGCAACCGTCTTTGAAGCTCACACAAAATTCGTATCTACATTTTCTTGCTATTTTAACTATTTTTATGCAGTACATTGAAAATTATTTTTTTTTTGCCCTGAAGATAATAATAAATTTAAAACTATTTTTCTAAAAAGTGTGCCTTTTACCCAAAAAAAACTTTTTTTTGTTGGTTTAAAATAATTACATACATTTTTATTTTATGTTGGGTAGGTTTAGAGTTTGAGTTAGCGTTTTTTAATTTTGTGATCTCATTTATTACTATTATTGTATTTGTCAATAGAGAGAAGCGAAGTCACTAGTTTTGCTATACAATATGGTATTCGTTAATTTGGTTTTAATCATGGTTACAATTGACGAACCAACAAGCACAAAGGTGGTAGCTTCACTTCACTCCATTACGAATACTGCATAGTGCATAGTTACTACTAGTAAACTAGTGTATTTGTTAAATAAAGAAATGACTTAAATTTTCTTTTTTTATGTATATTTTTTATTTCCTTCTATCTAAATTAAAATGTTGTTATAATTTATTTTTTAAATACCATTAACTTACTCAGAATTTATTTAACACCTATTTATTTGGTGTCAAAATGTTTGTCTTGAAGTGAACGATTCAAATTCAGTAGAATTAAAAAATATGTTTTACTGATGGATCAATGTCAAAAATAGTAATTTTTGACCGGTCAAATTTACAACATTAATATTTATCTAAGGTGACATAACTAAATAGATTTTATAGATAAAAAAATGCCTATTGCTAAAAATCTATAGTTCTTCAAATTTATTAACTAAATTACGTACGAACCCATTGCCAATTTGAGCATGAATGCAAATGTAAGTAAAGAATTTATCAACATAAATTATAAGGAAATTTTTGGTAGATAAAGTAAATTGATGATCAAATTTAAAAATGGTAAGTATATTATTTAATATTAATTTATTTATAGATATTTGCATATAGGGTTATCTACTGTAGAGTACAGGGCATAGACATATAATAAAGATATTATATTATTATATGTCTATGGTACAGGGTTATCTAACGAAAAGGCCCACCCCTATATTTTGTTTATTTTTTCGAGTTGAAATAAAACTTATAGTCAATCAAATGAACTCTTTTAGAATCCCTGCAAAGAATATACAGGTGATTTCATTAAAGTGGGACAAATCAAACTTACAATTTTTAAAATAGAACACCCTATATTTTTTTTACATTTTTGAAATATGTGTTATTTTGTGATTTCAGATATATAGATAAGTTGTATCTTATCATTTACTGTTTTTTATTTATTGCAAATTTTATACTATCAGTATCTGCCATTTTATCAGGTTAGCCATGGAAAAAAACATTTAATTTGACACTCATGCTTTACAGAATAATAAATTCAAAAAGAAAACTGCGTAATAATTATTATTATAACTACTGTTATACATATTATACCAAATAAAATGTTACCCATTGAAGAGTTGTTATTTTTTATAAATAGTGAATATATCGTATCGCTCTGATAAACGTTTTCACAAATAATATGAAACACAAAACCACGCAGTTCGATTTTTGAATTTATTAAGTTATTTTGTAAGGCATACATATCAAATTAATTGTTTTTCATCCATGGCGAACCTGATAACCATGTAGATGCCGGTAGTATAAAATTTGCAATAAATAAAAAACTAAAAGATAAGATACAACATATCTATATACTTGAAATCAGAAAAAAACAGATTTCAAAAATGTAAAAAAATATAGGGTTCCATTTAAAAAAATATAACTTTGATTTGTCCTGCTTTTGTGGGACCACCTGTATATTCATTACAGGGATTCTACAATAGTACATTTGATTTACTACAACTTTTATTAAGAACATTTTGTTCTTGAAAAATAAACGAATTATAGGGGTGGGCCTTTTCGTTGGATAACCCTGTACATGTACTGTTTTGGAGTTACAAATATTATGTACTCTTAATTTTCTGTTTTAAGCCCAATTATACTCTTTAATTAACAATAACAAACCCAAGTCAACATAAAATAAACTTACCCCAAGAAATTTTTCTCACGAAAACGATTCAATCTGCGAAATAAATAGTGAGTTCATAAGTTTATCCAGACTGTTGTCTACTTTATAGTTCACATTCTGTACTTCACTGATGAGCAGGTCTAAGTATATAGTATAAATTCTAATGTTAGTGTAGAATTGTCTAATAGTAATTCTACCTAATTATCACGTTTTTACAGGCAAGATTATAAACTTGTTTTTCAGATTATCATTTCGTTATTTAAACAGTTTATTGATTAACTGCTTAGAGCTTGATACAGAAACAGAATACACAGGGCAAAGTGAAGAGTAGCATTCATTACCAAACATTTCAAGTTGTAATTTGGTCACACAGTCAAATTACAACTAAATTTGCATTTCCCCGCTCTAAATTTTAAGGCAAATGGTAAAGTACGATTTTAATAATAAAGCAACCATCTTTGAAGCTCACGTACAAAATTCGTATCTATGTTTTCTTGCTTTTTTATGTATTTTTATGCAGTACTTTGAAAATTAAGTATTAATTGCCCTGAACATTAAAATCAACTAGTTTTCCAAAGTGTACTTTTTACCCAAAAAAACTTTTCTATGGTGGTCGTAAATAATTACATATATTTTTATTTTATGTTGGGTAGGCTTAGAGTTTGATTTGGTGATTTTTAATTTTGTGATCTCATTTGTTACAGGTTTTGTACTTGTAAATCGAAAGAAGCAAAGGCACTATCTTTGCTATACATTTCAGTGTTGGTTAATTTAGTTTTAATCATTGTTACAACTAACGAACCAACAAGCATAAAGGTGGTGGTTACTTCACTCCATTATGAATACTGCATAGTGCATAATTACTACTAGTAAACTAGTGTATTTGTTAAATAAAGAAATGGCTAAAATTTTACTTTTTTTATGTATATTTTTTATTTCCTTCGATCTAAAAGAAAAATGTTGACCATAATTTATTTTTTTATGCCATTAACTTTATTCAGGATTTATTTAACACCTATGTATTTGGTGTCAAAATGTTTGTCTTGAGATGAACGAATCAAATTCAGTAGAAAAAAATATATATATTTTTGACTTGGTCAATGACTGGTCAAAAATAGTGGTCAATTGACCAAAACGTTTTTGACCGGTCAAATTAACAAAATTACTGCGTAGTGTTACACCTAATAATTTTGTTGATACTGGCACTAAATCAGTTAGATGCTCAGGTACTTGGATATTTGATCAGTTTCAAAAATTACGCAGTTGGATTTTGATTCATTTAAAACAAGGTTATTGCTGTTAAACCAGTTTTTATACTTAAACAGATCTGTACTAATGTGTTGTAATCTCATCTATTGTATTTATATTCATGTACAGGGTGTTTACTTTTTTTGGCAGCAAAGGCCAATATCCCACTTATAATTTTTATCTCAGTAATGCCAATGGATTTTAATACCATAAAGTCAAAGATGTCTTTCTTTTATTTTATAACAATGTATGCACAACTTGCGTTCTTTACTAGCTTGATAAACTAGTTTCATTATCACAAACAGGAGAAGAGCTGTAAAAACTTTGCAGCATCAAGTATGTTTCTATGGTTGTCTCCATGAGTGATGTTCGCCGTGGTAAAAAAAATGCTTAAGTTTTGAGAACGACCGTTTGACATCTATTGATGTAATACAGGCATACTTAAAATAGTCTTTGAACGCACTTAACGGATCTGGAGATGCACCATCAGTACCATCACAAATTTGTCTTAATCTCGTAAAACTGGTGTCTTGCTTTAACATGTGAATTTTTCTCAAACGCGCTCATTTTTTGCGTCACCTATAGCGTGTAGCAGGCGATTTACTTCGGCCCACTATTTACAGTGACTCCGCTGACAAAAACACTGTTTTGTAAGTTTTTAATGGTATCATGTATTATAGTTCTTGTGAATAGTTCTTAAAGCTGTTTCAATTTGTCTGGCATTCCTTAATAGCTGCAACCTTATCAGGATTGAAATTATAGTATCACAGCTTTTATTTGTTGTAAATATTCAGCATGATAAAACGCAACCTTCAACCATGTTCCCCAACGTGTAAGAATCGGTTGTGGTGGTTCAGGAATACCGAGACACTTGCTGTGAAATGCACGAAGACATTTAGGAGATTTAGAAACACTTTTGTACTTGCTGTTAATGCATCTACCTCTGAAAACCTTGTCGAATAGTTTCTGCCACAAGATGTAAAGCATGCACTTTACACGTATATGTACCAACCTACAACCGTGTTCTTGAAGAGAATGGCCCACCAAACATAGTGTCGCGGCACCATCGGTAACAAACATCAACATTGACTTGTTGACAGGTCAAACTTTTCTAGCATCTCCAGCACCACCCGCGTAATTGTTTTGCCAGTACACTTATTTAGTCTTTTGCGAGCTAGTAACAGTGAAAATATCAGTTTAAGAGGGTCCAGTACACGTACTATAACATTTACAATAGATTTTTTTTAAAATGTCTTCTCATCAACACAACCACAGCTGTGTATTTTTTAATACACATTTGATTTTATTTACAATGTCTTCGCATACAGTTGGTATATAGTTATGGCAACGTTGCGCGATTTGAAACCATCACCCGAAATGGTTGTGTATCGAGTATGTGCAGCAGAACATCACAGGCAATCGGCATTAACAGTAAATCGAACATAAACTGTGTTGTCAAAGGCACCCCATTTTTTTTAGTTTTATAGTGCACATTATTTACGTGACGTCTACATCATATTTGTCCCAGCACTTCAGGTCTCTCTCGCACACCTTACAAATTATTGTAGTATCATTATAGAATAAATCTGGGAATTCACTGATAAATTTATTCATTTTGTTAGTGTTAGGCCATTTTCTACCCTTGTGCACATCGACATATATTATTAAATTAATATCAACAAATAAAATTATCAACAATACAACATACAACGGAGAGGAATAAATTAACACATAACAATGGACTAAAATGGGTAGTACTAGAGTCTCGCGGATCGCTTCAGTATTTGGTATTTGTCCCCCGGTCATTGCGTGTAAACACCTGGTGTCGCACCATTGACCCCCGCACGACTTGCCAGCTTTACTTATCAATCATTATCCAATAAAATAGAGGCATTACATCTATTAATAGAACATGACAATGATTAGTCGGTAAATTTGAATATCAGAAAATCTTTGTCAACTTTGACACCGGTAAACGACAGTCCAATTTGGTACATTTAATGTTTCGTAGTTAGTACAATCACATCCTAAATTTGAAAGTACTTGATGATGGGTTTGGAGTTATTTCTATAAATATGGTTCCATCATGATACGTATGATTGGATATTACTCGGAAAAGATACACTTTTCGACAAAAGTTTATATTATTATAACTGGTGGTGTTGAGGTATTCTATTGACTAACAAACTTTGTCAGATTATTTTCGGAACACCCTGTATATGAGTAGCTTTTGTTTTACTTTTGTTACATTCACTATACCTTTGATCATATTTATTATTACTAAATAAAACTTGCCTATTTAAGTATAAAGAAATTGAGCTGTTAGGATATCCTAAAAATCAATTGGTTTAAGACTAAATTTTAGAACTTTGTAGATATATATAAAAAATATTTTTTTAATTACACCTTTTATTTTACTTAAAAAAGTAATTAATTACATTTTCAAATTATTTAATTATAGTAATTTACTTAATTAGTGAATTTTTAGCAACTACCTATTTCTCCAGCTTATATAAAAAATACATGGGGTTTTTGTTTTTATTTTATATTAGAAATAAACTTTACAATTTTTATAATTAAAACTAGTACTTGACGTATGTGGTGGTGCTCAGTACTTTATATCGATTATTTGTATAGTACTTATTATAGGTATTAATTAGTTACTATTTTTTTTTGTATTGGGAACTAAAATCACCACGGTGCATATGACGCTGTAATTAGACGAATATATGATCAGCTGATTCTTGGTTTATTTACATTCGTTTTAAGTGGTCTTGTGAGTTCTTAGGTAGAAAAATAAATATATATTAATCAAAAGTTGGTAAATAAAATCAATGTTTAACCTATTCTGCACTAATTTTTGCTAATTATGGGAGTACCTAACCTAAAAATTTCTTACCATTATTATTATTACCTTATATTCATTTTGTATTATAGAGTCCAGATCCGAATATTATGATGCCAATATCAGGGACAGATCCAGGATGCGGCGTAAACACATGTACACGTACCAGATTAAAATAGATATATTTTAAGCGCTGTCCAGCGGCCTTCATATACGAAGCTGCATTCATTACAAACAGCAAGACACGTACTTTATTATTTTCCATAGTTCTCATCACAGTGTTTTGGGACAACTATCCACACATTCACATATTGTTTCTTTTGTGCGTTCGTTCTAACAAATTTATTGTTATTAAGAGGCTTGCCACCATCTCATCCATCCCTCCAACCAATACATTGGCGATGTTCTAACTTCTGACCACTAGCGTCGGCGGTTTCATCTACACTAACAAATACGTTTGTCTTCATTTCATTGCACACCGGTGATGTATAACTTTTCCTTAATGTGGATTCCACAGGCACAGTAAGGTTATCGTACTTCTCACTAACACAATTTTGCAGAAACTGTTTATAATTACGGTTTTCTAGTTTAGTCCGTGGAATGTTACATACCACCTTCAATTTAACTTTCAACTTAATCTAAATTGTTTTTCTCTTTCATTAGCACTCATACTACCATTCACACCTGTTTTATGAGTTTTAATTGCAACATGCCATAAAAACTTTGACAAAAAAAAAAAAATTGTTGTAAAACCCCCACAAAAAGCTACAATGTGAGCAAACGAATGTAAATAAGGAGCATTACTCATTCCATCAGTGAGATTTTTAGCCACCAGGTGGCACCGTGAAGGTTTAAATTCCCAATACTTTTCGAGTGCGACTGCAGATATCTTACAGCTGTCAGATAAAAAATATATGTATTTCTTCCTAAAGATTGAAGTATTAATTTCTAATGTTGGAATGTCAATACAACAGAAAAAAAATGCATATTACAAATGATAATATTTTATTAATGAGTGTTGTGCTCGTTATAAATAACCAATGCTGAAATTTACAAAATAATAATTAACAATAATACAATATCACGTTTTTAAAAACATTAGAGCACAAAAATAAAAAATGCACAGCATGACATGGTAGATACCATATAAAACAGATTACGTACTTATTCAATATATGCATATTGATTGCTAATCTAGCTTCATTACACTTGAATTACTCATATAAACTCTCGTCAAATATACACAATTTTGATTTAAATTACCTGTCTTTAGAAAGTATATAAATTTTTAATAATCACTGTGCCCGCACTGAATTTTTCGATTTAAAACTATGTTCTATACTGTCTATTTCTGCCCACGATGAACGCACATCAACAAATAACTGTAACAAAAATAATTTATTAATTAATATAAATTAATTCTAAATTTTAAAACCAACCTGATTGAGCCAACCTTCGTCGGCTAACAATTCATTTAATATACACGTCGTATCTTTCGTGGGGTCAGTAGTCCGTTTTTCACTAACACGTTTTGCACATTCTATATACATTAGATACTTTTGATGAGTCACTTTACTCAAAAGTTCTACACGAGTTGCACATATCCTACACATTAAAAAGTCCTGGAACAGAAAAAAAAAAAAAGAAATATTAAATCAACAGAAATTTTGTGTCGCTGAGACAAAGCTCCCCGATCAAGAATTAAGCCGAAAGATTGTTTTCTTAGAAAAAATGTTGGCTCCGTAAGTTACCAAGCGTATGTTATCGATGCCGCCAAAAATCCTCGAATTTAATATTTCACTCGTATTTTTGAGGTTAGAATTAGGCGAATTTTAGAATCGCGTTTTTTTCATGGTTTCTTGATTAAATTGTTTCAAATTTATCCTTTCGAGTGTCTGATTTTGGAACTATCATAAAAAAGCTTCGTGAGGTCTGTGAGGAATATCAAGTTTAATGATGAGTGTAAATATTGCCAATAAAAATATAGAACGGTATCCTATGTAGTTGATTCCAAAATTATCGTCTTATGATTCTTAGTGCGGACATTTCCAATGGACATCAGAAAAGTGAAATGCCCAAAAAAATCTTAGAAATGTTGGAACAGTATGAAAAGTTTCTGTGCATGCGCATAAGGCTAGCAAGCAACCCTGCACATTGTTTTAAAAACAGTAATTTATTAAACTGCACAAGACAGGAATGGTTCTAGAACTGTGAAAATTAGAACAAAATTTATATATGCGATATTATTTTATACTTATATCTAACGATTATAATAATACATTAACACTTTAATTATTTTATATAGAAATTGTTACGTTTTTATATTATCTTTAAAATAAAACTGAATACAAAAATCATATTTTTACTGTACCTCCTACTTACTACTGACAAATACAACAAATAAGAATGTACATGCATTTACACGTAAATGCATGTACATCAGTGTGTTCTAGCATTTTCCACCAAAAGTAAAAAAAAATCTAAAAATTGTTATTATTATTAATAACAAGTAATTAGACAACCCCTGAATCCAAAGTCGAAGGTGCATAGGTAAGGGTTCCCACCAACATTCCAGTGGTGGGATTCATACCCGCAGGGACGATGGAGAGATTGTCTAGTCACACTTGCCATTGCATGCTTTAGCCAACTACTCCACCGAGCCGGTTTATTTAATAACTTCTAAAGACACATAGTTACATCAAGAGATACAAAACTGTCCATATATTGATTACTTCTATCCACAAGTATATACACAATTTCAACTTTTCCAAGATCATTGAAAATGTCAATGGACATCTCCAGATAACTTTTCCAGAAATATTCCATCATTAATGATTCCAGTATGATTGTATAGTCAAAAATGAATTTTATAAATTACCAGTAAACATTACCGTAACTTACCTCTATAAATTACCAATAAAATAAGTTACCACCGATAATTAAACATCCCTATAAATAAAATGAAACCATAAAGTTTTTCTAGATACATTACCATTTACCGGTAATTAAACATCCCTAGAAAAAACTTTAGGGGGTGAATTTATTTAGGGATACTCGGTTACTGGTAACTTATTTTATTGGTAATTTATAGAAGTAAGTTACAATAATGTTACCAGTAATTCATAAAATTAATTTTTGACTACCGCCACACTGATATCATCAAGACAATCATACATAAGGTATCTTACTGCATTTTTGTTAGCAATATTTACACTCGTCAAATTTACATTCCTCACAAAACTTTTTTTATAAACTATAAAGCATGATTTAATTTAATCTAGAAACCAAAACGACATGGAAATAATAGTAAAAACGTAGATTCTAAAATTCGTCTAATGACGGTAATTCTAGCCCCAAAAATTGTAAAATGATTTCTGGGGACATTGGTAAGTTACCGATAACATAGCGAGCGAACAATAGTCTATGTAGCAATATGCAAAGAGTACGCTAAATAATGTGATAATTAGAGATTGGGAGGTAGTAAAAATTCCAGATATAATATTATATTGTAGTTATGGGTAGTTGACCGGTCACGATGTTTCCATGACTGACTGGATTATCGTGACCGGTCAAGATGGGTCATAAAATAAGTCATTTTTAAAAATGAAACATAAAAATGCCATTGGATGTACCATAATTTATTCATCAAAATGTTGTGTAATATTCATATAAATGAGACTTGCTGTCCAAATTTGGTCTATTTGTTCCTCCTAGACAAACTAGGAATCAACAAACCTTTGCTCAAACATACCACAGATGTAACTAATGCAAACACTTCCCCATAGCAAGAATTACTCATGGTGCCAATAAACTACTTAAACTACAAAACCTTTGAGCTTCGACTTAATAATTGTCAAATTTCTTATAAGATTAAATAAAGCTTGTTAACTTTATAGTCAGCTTTATATTATACTTTAGATTAAAGTTGTAATTTCAGTTTTAATGTATATAACAGTATAAACTTATAACTATTTTTTTTTTGTTAATGGGATAACCCGTAAATAAATAAATAAATTATGACGAAGGAAATTATGCAAATTAGTAATTTTTGGCATTTTAATTTTTCACGCCTATCGTCACCAAGCTCACCTAAATATTTCTTCATCACAGATGCTATCGTTGTGCATTGGTTTTGTTACGAATTTATCCAACATAACACTTTTTGGAGTTGCGCTCTCTTTGGGAATGGATAATTGCTTCACATTTTTTGGACATTATTGTCAATTTTTTTACTATGCATTTTGTCACTCAAGTAGCATGCATTGGCAGCTGGTGAAATTTAGGTTATGCCATATCTTATATTGAAGCATGGAACCCACGCGTTACTTTAAGGCATAACTTCCAAAACTAAATGAGGAATTTTTTGCAGAAAAAAAAATTATGATTGAAATTTGCAAAACAGTTAAAAAAATGTGTACCTCACTACCTATTTTTAAAATGCATCGTATTCTACCACTTCCCTGTATAATTATTTACCAAGCACTTATTTTTGTTAAATTGAATCAAGGAAAATTTCCACAAGATAACTCAGTGCACGCTCATAACACTAGATCCAATACTAATATTTATATTTCAAATTTTAATATGTCATAATATAGGAAAAGTCCCTATTGTTTTTGTAGTGGTATTTACAATCACTTACCTACCTCCTTTAAGGATATTAATTCTATAGACAAATTTAAAAAAGACAAAGTGCTACCTTCTAGTTAACTGTTTTTACTCTCTTCAAGAATATTACAACAAGTAATGTTCACGTATTTTAATAGTAAATAATTACATGTTATTTTTTATTAGGATATAAAACTCTCTGTTTTAAATAATTATTTTAATTATATTCTCGTTTAGTCAGTGTGATTTTATTTTTCTTATGTATTTTAATTATTGTACCGTAATTTACTTTTCAAAATGACGTCAATATGTTTTATAGATCATATGACAATAAAGTATTATTATTGTTATTTTTTAAACAATTTGTAAAATATTTGCAAAACTTTTTTTTCAGAAACGGGAGGAAAATATATCAACAGATTTCAAATTGCATAAAAAAATATAATTTTTTTATGATCTAAAATATTGCTTGAGTTCCATGCTCCAATACTAAGATGTACACTAAATTTCACCAGCCACCACTGGTGGCATGGCTTTGACACCTCATTCCACATAATCCGGCATTGTGCATATTTTTTATCACCAATTTTTTTTTTTCAAAGCAATCCCAAATGAGGGTTTCTTTGCCAACTTTTGGCAAAGAAAGTGAACAAATCTACTGGTCTCTTTTATTACTGAGGATTTATTTCAATTTTATTGTCCAAAATCAGGGGATTGACATTTATACTGCAATTGTCAAGTGTCATGATTAAAATTTCAAGGGTAATAGCAGGACATTTAAAATTTTGGACAAGTTGACCGTGTCCGTGACCACCTTGCTATTTGACCATTAACTTAATCGTGATTTGACCAGTAAATGACCGGTCATGGTGACCGCCAACACTGTTATATTGTAAACAAACACCTAACGAAACATTCCCAAACAATATAAAATGATAAAATATGTACTAATCAATGTTTATAAAAATGGGAACAAAAAATAAATAATAATAGATTTATTGATCTTTAGAAAATATATATTTTATAACCGGATGATTTTTTGAAAACGAGCCGCCCTTAATAACTCGAGAACCATTCAAGATTTTTTTATGCAGTAAATGGCATGTTAAGGAGGACACATTTTAATGGCAAGAGGTGTGATCCAAAACCCACCCTCTCATCCCTAGCCACTCCAACTTCATAATTTCAAATGGCACCCCTAATTGTTTTCATCGGTTTCTAATAGAATATTTTTTGAATACGATGGACAAAAAAAGTGTGACCTTGAAGGGAAAAATTTTTTGAGATGAATGCAAAAAACTGAATCTTTATAAATGTGATACACTTTTTTTACGATTGCATTCCAAAAAAGGTCTGGCATCGACGAAGAAAATTAGGGCTGCCAATTGAAATTATAAACTTGGGGTGAGAGGATGGGTTTTGAATCACACCTCTTCCCAATAAAAGCAGTGTGCGCCTTTAAAATGTAGACAATAACATCACATTACCTAAATTTTTACAGCATCACTTTTTTATAAAAAATTCAGTTCTTTGCATTTATCTCAAAAATTTTCCTCTTCAATGTCACACTTTTTCTTGACGATTGTATTTTCAAAAATTTCTGCTATTAGAAATCGATGAAAAAAATTAGGGGTGCCATTTGAAATTATAAAGTTGGGGTGGCTGGGGGTGAGAGAGTGGATTTTGGATCAGACCTCTTCCCATTAAAATGTGTCCCCCTTAACATTAAAGAAAATGCCGCTTACTGCATAAAAAAATCTTGGAACGGTTCTCAAGTTATTAGGGGTGACTCGTTTTCAAAAAATCACCTGGTATGAAGGTTTTTATCAGGTTATTGGACAGCTTGCAGTTATAAAGAACAATTACTGGTACAATATTAATCTATTCTGGACTGACTGACAAATACATCTGGATTAGCATAAATAAAACCATCAATGCTTATGGCTGGAAGCTGACAAATGTTTTAGTGGGTGCATTAATGTTTGTAATATACTTTTACTTTTGTGACCGCTAGTTAAAAATACATGGGTGTGTCAGTGTTACATTCACCAATACCTTCAGCCCTCTTGATATTAACTTTGGATGTTACCTAACTCATCAAAATAACCGCATGATAAGAAGATATTGTGTCATATATGCTTGAACTTACGCAGTGACATGTCACCTAGCATCAATCCTGGAATTGATCATTTATCGTTACCTCCCGATCTCTAGTTATAACAAGAACACATGCAAATAACTGGTCACTGAAAAATCAGTAAGTGGCGCAACATAACCAGTCAATTTTGTGGTCATTTTTTTGCATACAAAATTATGCATTTATTAAATTGTATTATTCATGGCCTCTAAAATAACACCAAATAGGTCGGTTATTGACCTATTAAAAAGAAATAATAAATAAATTATACATTTGCTTTTGTTTTTCCAGTTACCTGTTATCAGATTATTCTACTTTTATACTAAAGAATGTTGTCAGCAAAACAAGGAGTTTATTAGAAATTATAATAAAATGCTTGTTCAGAATTATGATCAGTTTAATTGTTTTTTATGGGTGCCATTTCTTAAATATCCAAGTCAATATGAGTCATTCCATATGAAAACGTCTAAAAACAATTTTTTGTTGCTCCACCATTTTAGATTTTGCTTAAACTTTGTGAGAATCTTCTTTAGGGTTCCAAAGAAGGAAATCCACTGATTTTCGCATGCATCAGTTTCCGCCTGCCCGATTTAAAGCATTTAAAAAACGTCATTTTTATGCTTAATATTTTTAGCTGTAAAAATGTTTCTATTAAAGATATCTACACGTTGAAGATGGCATTTCAAAGCTAAAAGATAGTAGTTTTTGTGTAAAGAATATAAATTCACACAATCAAACCCCGGAAAAATAACACGATGCTGAAAATACATGTATTTTACTGATGTCTAATATTTCTCAGAGATCAAGTGCACATATCATGGAAGAAATAAAACCTACAATTGACTCGTTCGGCCTACTCTTTATAAAAAAAAATGTCTGCATGAACTTTTGAAATAAAAAAAAAAATCGCATTATTTAGGTTTAGGAATTAATCACTTCTCCTGAAATAATAAGTAATAGTTTTAATAACTATTTTAATAACATTCCGAAAACATTAATTAATAATAATCAACAACAAAACAATAGTATAATAAAAATTGAAAATAATGCTTCCTCATTCTTCTTTCACCCTGTGAATGAATTAGAGATAGTTAACATAATAATGAGTTTAAAAAATTCTAATTCTGCAGGAGATGATAACGTAAGTGTATATTTACTTAAAAGATGCGCTAAAATTATAAGTAAACCCCTAATGACAATATTTAACTTATCATTGGCGGAAGGTATTTTTCCTGATAGACTTAAAACTGCTAAAATAATACCTATTTTTAAATCGAACAGCAAAACGGAAATTGAAAATTATCGTCCTATTTCTATTTTAAGTTCCTTTTCCAAAATTCTTGAAAAATGCATAGCGACCAGAATAATTCAATTCTTTGACAAATACAAATTATTTAACGAAAACCAATTTGGTTTCAGAAAAGGACGCTCTACAATTTCTGCAATTACTAAATTCTTAACAAGCTTGTATGACAACATGAATTCTAAATACAAATGTATAGGTATCTTACTGGATTTAAGTAAAGCGTTCGATCTAGTTTGTCATGCATCTCTAATAGACAAATTGGAGAGGTATGGCATACGTGGTCGGACGCTGAACTGGTTTAGGAGCTATCTGAGTGGTAGAAAGCATTACACCGAAATCGAAAACTACAAATCAAACTTACTAGACGTATCAGTGGGAGTTCCACAAGGATCTGTCTTGGGACCCTTACTGTATATTATTTACGTAAACAACTTTGAAAGTAATAATGCAGTATTATTCGCAGATGACACATCTATTCTTGTCAATGCAACTAATACTAATGTCTTGGTAATCATGGCTAATCACCAACTATGCAAAGCACACACTTGGTTCACCGAAAATGGATTGGTCTTAAATAGTAACAAATCCATTTTCATGCGCTTCAATAATAGTAATATGTACTATGACCACAGTTTACTAATTAAATCCAATACAAGTACAATTACACAAGTAAAGTCAACAAAATTTTTAGGTTTGCATCTCACTGAAAACTGCTCGTGGACTGTTCATATTAATGAAACTTGCAAAAAAGTGGCTCCAATATGCTACTGTATAAATCAGTTAAGAAACATTATTAATGAACCAGTGTTGATATCATTCTATTATGCACACTTTAACTCCATTGTCAATTATGGAATTATTGCTTGGGGTTCATCACCAGAGGCAATACGGGTATTCAGGTTACAGAAAAGAGCTGTGCGCTTTATTGTGGGAGCGAGCAGGAGAATCAGTTGTAGGAACATTTTTAAACAATTGGGAATTCTAACTCTTCCTTGCCTGTATCTACTAAGTTTACTACTCTATGCGAAATCTGAATTACATAACTTGAACACGCTTAACTTCAATCATAATTATAATACAAGAAGTTCCTCTACTTTAGAAATCCCAAAACACCGACTATCTTTGTATGAGAAAAGTCCCAAATACTTGGGCATAAAAGTTTTTAATAAATTACCAAACTCTTATAAAACCCTAGGTGACAAGGAATTTAAAAATCAAATTAAATCCCATCTAAGGAATAAATGTTATTATTCTTTAACTGAATATTTTGATGACGAATTTTAATTCAAAATTATAATCAATGTAATTACATGTACCTTATTAGGTTAAGTATTACTGTTTTGTTTTATATTTGTTTTATATTTGTTTTTATATTTATATACGGTTTTTACCTATGTATGTTGGACTTATCCTATATCATGTAAAAAATGATCTACTGGATGAATAAAGATTTTTTTTTTTTTTTTTTTCGGTTTCCCGATGCCGGACAGTCCTCCCATGGCCTCCGACGCCTCACGGGAGTCGCGCCAGCGCATCAACCTACAGCCACTCCCCACATCCCGCAGGGTTAGTGACTGTAGATACCAGAATCGTGTGCCCTAAGCAGACGGAGAGAACCCAGAATGACCGCCTTCTGCATTTGACCTGCCAGCCACTCGGCTGGATTTTGGCAGGCCGGTATGATCTTCAGTTCCGAGAGCAGCGTAGGCTTTATCCCTCCGAGTACACCGATAATAAGGACGACCATTTTGACCGAGTAGCCTGGGTACAGCACTTGGAGCTCGTACCGGAGATCGCGATATTTGGTCCGTTTCTCCTCCTCCTTCAAGGTGATGTTTTTCTCCGCAGGTGCCGAGAACTCGATGACATACATCACCTTGAGTTGTAGGTCGAGGAGGACTATGTCAGGCTTGTTGGCTTGTATTAGCCTGACAGTCGGGAACGAGTAGTTCCAGTAAATCCGGCATTTCTCGTTCTCGACAACGGACTCAATATCTCCGGGGACGTAAGGCAGCACTGGTGTCTGGTCTACCCCGTACGAGTGCCTTAGATGGTAGTATAGCACTCGTAACGCCGCGTTATGCCGGTGGATGTAGGCCGAAATCGCATATATAGGGCATGCAGATAGTAAGTGCATGAGCGATTCCGGCGCCTGATGGCAGGTCCTGCAGTTGATATCAGGAACCTCTACACGCCACACGCGGCTACGGTAGACCAAGGTGTTGATAACACCATCTTGGCAGGCCATAATGAATCCCTCGGTCTCCGACTTAAGCCCTGCTGACCTTAGAAAGGCGAAGGTCAGCCTGGTCGATAAACCCAGTGTTTCTATGTTCTTATAGAAGACACCATGCTGGGGTTTATCGACGTGCTGCCGAAACAGATTTTCCTGTTCGGCAGCTCTAATTCGGGCTTTCAGACGATTTGGCTGAAGTTCGGTGACTGACTCAACATCAGCACCTCGCCGGCCTCCTCGCCTGATGTCAAATGCGAGACCGAGTTCATCTGCGGCTCTTTTTGCTGCCTTGAACAATCCTGCTCCCACTCCTACAGTTTCGTGATGTTTTACGAACCGCAAGAGGGGATCTGAGCTCCTGAGTATGTTACATGCCATACTCAGTACTACTCTGCCATGCGTACACTCCAGGCTCAAGAGTCCTCGGCCCCCCCCGTTGACGTGGGAGGTACACACGAGGAACGGACGATCTAGGATGAATACTTCTGTGAATATTCATCATCTTGCGGGTATCTCTATCTAATTGGCGCAGCTCATCTACCCTCCACTTTACTACTCCGAAGGAGTAGAGCAGAATCGGAACGGCAAGCATATTAGTTGCAGACACCTTGTTCTTCCCCGAAAGTTCGGAAGACCAAATCTTTCGGAGGCGGTGTCTGTACTTGCCGCGGAGAGAATCCTTTATTTGTGTTACATCTTGGATGTGCCTTTGTTGCACACCCAGGTATGTATAGGTCTCTCCGGCATCCAGATGTCTTAGGATGCTTCCGTCTGCGAGCTGCGCATCTTCAGGAAATTCCCCGCATCGTCCTCTCTTGAGGTGGACGACTGCACATTTGTCCAACCCGAACTCCATACCAATTGCCCGCGTATATTCTTCGACCACCCTAAGAGCGTTTTGTAGTTCGCGCTCTCCGGAGGCATAAAGTTTAAGGTCATCCATATAAAATAGATGGGTGACCTTATGCCTCCGGTCGCTGGGTGGCCCACATTGATATCCGCGGGTTTGGCGGAGCCCAACAGACAACGGCAGCAGTGAGATGCAGAAGAGGAGAGGACTCAGGGAGTCACCCTGGAAAACTCCTCTCCCAAATGCCACCTGCCCTGTCGTGACCCGCTGTGCACCTGATGTTATGGTGAAGCGGGTCTTCCAGAGCGGCAGCAGCTGTTCTATGCATCTCACTAGTGGTGCTGGTACCGCAAGACATTCGAGCAAGTACAACAATAGCTCATGCGATGTTGTATCAAATGCCTTGCGGTAATCAATCCAGGCCATCGATAGATTCCGCTTGTATTGCACAGAATCCTGTGTAATACAGCGGTCTATCAGCAGGCTGTCCTTGCAACCTGCCATGCCCTTCTTGACACCACGCTGTTCGTGTATCTGCTGGAAGACCGGATCAACAGACCTCAGCGTCCTAGCATACAAGATACGTGTAAATATCTTGTAGCAGGAGTTAAGGCAAGTGATCGGCCTATAATTCCTCGGGTCGGAAAGATCCCCCTTTTTGGGGATAAGCACAGTACGTCCCTCGACGAACCAGTCCGGAATCTGCTGCCCCTCGTTCAACCATGAGTTGAAAACTCGCGCCAGACGGCGGTGAGTGGAAGGAAATTTCTTCCACCACCAGTTGTTAATGCCGTCTGGGCCCGGGGCAGCGAAGTTCTTGGTACCAACAAGTGCTTGTTGGACTTCCTCCGTACTGATTGCCGGGCACACTTCTTCTGGCTCTTCAAGATGTCTGTGACACAGAGCCTCGAAGTGTGCAATTGATGGAGTGTCGCTATTGAATGGACGCGACGTTTCGTAGATTCCCTTCCAGAAGGTTTCGACATCTTCTACAGTCGGCGGATTCTCGACAACACGCTGTGGCTCTTGAAAGAGGCGGGAAGGATTCGTACGGAACAAATTGTTTTGTTCCATACTCCTCACCCGCCTCTTCAATGTTTTCTTTATCGCCATGAGCGCTCGGATCCTATCTAGACAGTGCTGCTTGATGGTAGGCATCACTATCAGATTTAGAGTATGGTGTTGACGTCTTAATCCGGCAGCTATGCGCCGGATCCTGGGAGTAAAAACTCTACCAGTCATCTTATATTCCACCACACTCTGGATCCGAGAAGCGTGTTGTCTGGCCGACTGTATCTTGCCTTCGATAAAGATTTTTTTTTTCGGTTGCCCGACGCTGGACAGTCCTCCCGTGGCCACCGACGCCTCACGGGAGTCGCGCCAGCACATTAACCTCAGCCACTCCCCACATCCCGCAGGGTTAGTGACTGTAGATACCAGAATCGTGTGCCCTAAGCAGACGGAGAGAACCAAGAATGACCGCCTTCTGCATTTGGCCTGCCAGCCACTCAGCTGATTTTTGGCAGGCCGGTATGATCTTCAGTTCCGAGAGCAGCGTAGGCTTTATCCCTCCGAGTACACCGATAATAAGGACGACCATTTTGACCGAGTAGCCTGGGTACAGCACTTGGAGCTCGTACCGGAGATCGCGATATTTGGTCCGTTTCTCCTCCTCCTTCAAGGTGATGTTTTTCTCCGCAGGTGCCGAGAACTCGATGACATACATCACCTTGAGTTGATGGTCGAGGAGGACTATGTCAGGCTTGTTGGCTTGGATTAGCCTGACAGTCGGGAACGAGTAGTTCCAGTAAATCCGGCATTTCTCGTTCTCGACAACGGACTCAATATCTCCGGGGACGTAAGGCAGCACTGGTGTCTGGTCTACCCCGTACGAGTGTCTTAGATGGTAGTATAGCACTCGTAAAGCCGCGTTATGTCGGTGGATGTAGGCCGAAATCGCATATATGGGGCATGCAGAGAGTAAGTGCATGAGCGATTCCGGCGCCTGATGGCAGGTCCTGCAGTTGATATCAGGAACCTCTACACGCCACACGCGACTACGGCAGACCAAGGTGTTGATAACACCATCTTGGCAGGCCATAATGAATCCCTCGGTCTCCGACTTAAGCCCTGCTGACCTTAGAAAGGCGAAGGTCGGCCTGGTCGATAAACCCATTGTTTCTATGTTCTTATAGAAGACATCATGCTGGGGTTTATCGACATGCTGCCGAAACAGATTTTCCTGTTCGGCAGCTCTAATTCGGGCTTTCAGACGATTTGGCTGAAGTTCGGTGACTGACTCAACATCAGCACCTCGCCAGCCTCCTCGCCTGTTGTCAAATGCGAGACCGAGTTCATCTGCGGCTCTTTTGCTTCCTTGAACAGTCCTGCTCCCACTCCTACAGTCTCGTGATGTTTTACGAACCGCAAGAGGGGATCTGAGCTCCTGAGTATGTTACATGCCATACTCAGTACTACTCTGCCATGCGTACACTCCAGGCTCAAGAGTCCTCGGCCCCCCGTTGACGTGGGAGGTACACACGAGGAACGGACGATCTAGGATGAATACTTCTGTGAATATTCATCATCTTGCGGGTATCTCTGTCTAATTGGCGCAGCTCATCTACCCTCCACTTTACTACTCCGAAGGAGTAGAGCAGAATCGGAACGGCAAGCATATTAGTTGCAGACACCTTGTTCTTCCCCGAAAGTTCGGAAGACCAAATCTTTCGGAGGCGGTGTCTGTACTTGCCGCGGAGAGAATCCTTTATTTGTGTTACATCTTGGATGTGCCTTTGTTGCACACCCAGGTATGTATAGGTCTCTCCGGCATCCAGATGTCTTAGGATGCTTCCGTCTGCGAGCTGCGCATCTTCAGGGAATTCCCCGCATCGTCCTCTCTTGAGGTGGACGACTGCACATTTGTCCAACCCGAACTCCATACCAATTGCCCGCGTATATTCTTCGACCACCCCTAAGAGCGTTTTGTAGTTCACGCTCTCCGGAGGCATAAAGTTTAAGGTCGTCCATATAAAATAGATGGGTGACCTTATGCCTCCGGTCGCTGGGTGGCCCACATTGATATCCGCGGGTTTGGCGGATGGTAGGCATCACTATCAGATTTAGAGTATGGTGTTGACGTCTTAATCCGGCAGCTATGCGCCGGATCCTGGGAGTAAAAACTCTACCAGTTGTCTTATATTCCACCACACTCTGGATCCGAGAAGCGTGTTGTCTGGCGGACTGTATCTTGCCTTCGATAAAGATTATTATTATTATTATTATTATTATTAGGGATTTAAAAAAAAGATTACCACCCTCTCATAGGGCATCTTTTAAAACCTTTTGTGCCAAATTTTGTTAAAGTACCTATCTCTAGTAGTTTTAGAGTTTTAAAAGCTCTAGATGTACGATCCATCATAAAACCCTCATACCGACATAAAACTACAATCTAACATTATTTCGTCTTCAGAATATGTTAAAACGTTGCCAAATTTAAAGACGCAATAAAATCGCAGCTTGAAAAGATGACTTTTGGATATACGACTTATCGTTTATTACTCTGGAGGAATTTTCTTGAACTAAACTGTATATTTCACTTTCATTTACGCATAATACTGCGTCCAGTACTCTGATATATTTTCGCGCCATTCTTTGTTATTTGTAAATATAATCCAATAAAATCACACGCATCGATCGGTAATGTAGTGTACTACCGATTGAAATCACCTATAGCTAAGAAAAGGGGGTTGATTCAAAATTAACTGTTCGTTACATTACTGCGTCCGATATTCGGACGCAGTAATTCTTCGGACGCAATAATAAATGGAAAAAGGGCAATATATATATAGGTATATATATATATATATATATATATATATATATATATATATATATATATATATATATTCATTATATATATATATATATATATATATATATATATATATATATATATACATTATATATATATATATATATATATATATATATATATATATATATATATATATATATATATATATATATATATATATATATATATATATATATATATGTATCTATACATATGTATATATATATATGTATATATATATATATATATATATATATATATATATATATATATATATATATATATATAGGGACAATCCGCGTCAACCGGATCAGAGCTACGACCAAAATTAGGAGCAACCAAAAAAATCAACCAAGGACTCATTTTAAAGCTCAGAGCGTCTACTTTCAAATACCGAGTGCGCCTTTGAAAAATCCAATATGGCGGCTCCAATATGGCGGCCGAAAGCCGGAGAAAAATCGAGTGTCCAGCAAAGAAAGCTTGTAAAAATAAAAATTCGCAACCGATCGGGTCATTTCTTGTCTCAAATTGTAGCTGATGGACGCCCCTAAAACGCTGGCGTGGTAGGTTGACAAAATCCAACATGGCGGATATAATATCGCGGTCAAAAATCCAATATGGTGGCTGAATTTTTGAAAATTAACCGATTTGTACCAAATTTGGTATACGGGGGTTTTGGGTGTCACTGATCACGAATCCGAGGTCAGATTTGGCAAACTCAAGATGGCGGATCCAAGATGGCGGACGAAATTTTCGAGAATCAACCGATTTGTACCAAATTTGTTATACGGGGATTTTTGGGGTCGCCGATTACGAATCCGAAGTTTGATTTTCAAAATCCAAGATGGCGGACCCAATATAGTGGAATGGGTTGAGTTTCCGCCATATTCGGTCAATCATCTTGATTTAAAAAATTTGACCTCAGATTCGTATTCAGAGACCCCAAAAACCCCAGTATACCAAATTTGGTGCAAATCGGTTGTTTTTAAAAAAATACTGGGTAAGAACATTGTTAAATTTTAATCTGTTGTGTGTCTGATGTCTACATATATGTATATTTTATTGACTTTTAAATTGATTGGTCTTGTAATTGTTATGCCCACAGACGTGGTCTTTAAAAAAAATTTCCTGTTGTGGAATTTCTACATCATTATTTGGCTATTGAGCCCTGAAGAAATTTATATTGAACGAAACGTAGGCAAGGTAGCGTTTTATTTTAACCTATTGTCCTGGTTCCGACAATTTCAACCTGTAGTATATTAATTACTTAATAAGTAATAAAGAAAACTCATAAGAATCATCATTACTGCACATATGCTTCAGTGATTTGCTAAGATTTCAATACTGTTGAGCAATAACTAATTGATTTTGAGCCATGATGAGCCCCGACCTTCACTCTGTCAAAATTTTTAAATTCTTATCACAGATTTATCAGTGCCGCAAAAACCCCCTTACATAAAATTTGGTGTCAATCGGCTGATTTTCGAAAATATCACCGCCTTATTAGATCAGCCATCTTATATCCGCCACATTGAATTTGAGAATTTTGGAAATTTGACCTCAGATTCGTGATCGGCGACCTCAAAAACACCCGAATAACAAATTTGGTACAAATCGGACGATTTTCGAAAATTTCGTCCGCCATCTTGGATCCGCCATCTTGAGTTTGGCAAATTTGACCTCGGATTCGTGATCAGTGACCCCCAGAACCCCCAAATACCAAATTTGGTGTAAATCGTATGGTTTTCAAAAATTCGGCCACCATATTGGATCTGCCATGTTGGATTTTGTCAACCTACCACGCCAGCGTTTTAGGGGCGTCCATCAGCTACAAGTTGAGACAAGAAATGGCCCGATCGGTTGCGAATTTTTATTTTTACAAGCTTTTTTTGCTGGACACTCGATTTTTCTCCGGCTTCCGGCCGTCATATTGGAGCCGCCGTATTGGATTTTTCAAAGGCGCACTCGGCATTTGAAAGTAGATGCTCTAAGCTTTAAAATGAGCCCTTGGTCGATTTTTTTGGTTGCTCCTAATTTTGGTCGTAGCTCTGATCCGGTTGACGCGGATTGTCCCATATATATATATTATATATATATATATATATATATATATATATATATATATATATATATATATATATATATATATATATATATATATATATATATATATATATATATATATATATATATATATATATATATATATAATATATATATAATAATATATATATAATATATATATATATATATATATATATATATATATATATATATATATATATATATATATATATATATATATATATATATATATATATATATATATATATACAGGGTGGGGCTTAGGTAGTGGCAGTTATATTTAAATCACCGATTCTTGACATGACACTTTTTTTTTAATTCCCACGTGTAACTGCGTTATCGACTTTCAAAATAATATGATGAAACTGTTTTGGAACTGCTGGTTACTGGAAACATTCTATATCTTAGCTAAAATGATGTAATGGACTGAAGCAACGTTGCCGCATATCTTATACAATTCTCTCACCTAAGCGCGATTTTACAATCGTGAGTTAACAACATAAGTTGGTGGTTACATAGCATTATATCTTCACAAAAATCGATGAGATTCTAATACAAACCACTTCAACTAAAAGTTACTTTAGCATAAAATATTTGTTCTATAACCAAAACAAATGTAAAATTGAAAAAATTCGAATTCTAAAATTGTGAGTTTAGCTAACCCACGACTGAAAAACCGAGCCCTAGCATTAAGTTCATTCCCGAATTTATAATAACATTGGATGAAATAATTACCTACTTAAACGATTAATTGCTCCATTTTAAATAATTTTTAAACATTTTGAATGTGAGAAATGTACAATTTTGACTTTTTCTTGCACCAATCAACATTTCTTTTTAAGCGTTTCATATGGAATGTACAACTAAAACTAAATTTTCCGATGAACAGTAAACTTTTTAGGGAATCTCGGGAGGAACTTAATGTACCCATCTCATTTATAAAAAGTTTATAAAAGGATTAGTACTTTTTAAGAAGTAGGTACTTACTCTCTGCTATTACAATATTTTGAAATGTGTAGGGGTTCAAGGAATAAATCAGCTCTCTACTATTTTAATTGGCCTCTAATAGTAAAACACTGAAGTTGCAACACAATAACAATCAGATGATGGAAAATAGCTTGCAGTATTTTCACACACTTCTGTCACTTTTCACACTGGTCATACCTAACAGTTTGCATTTTTTCCCTCCATAATACTCTGGACGATTAAGAGGATAGTATACGTCATTTTTTATAAAAAAGATCAATTTTTTCTTGAGAAAACAGCACTTTATTCGGGATAGGTCATTAGATGATAAAAATTCAACCACGCCATAATGTGAACTACGATATTATCGTGGCGTATGTAACCTATGATCTTCACACATCTAACTAAGCACCTAATCAGTGTTGCCAGACATACAATTTTTATGGTATTTATACCATTATTTTCCCTTGTGTACCTGCACTTTTTTTTAAATAATAAAACTATTATTTAAAAATGTCTACCATTTTATACCAATATTGGCAAAAGTTAATAAAAAAAGTCAAATTTAAGTCGTCAGCCCCCGACCTCGGCCAGTTCTTCATTAAAAAAAGAGGTAAACTGAATTAAATTTTATACCGTGTACGTAGATCTTTATAAATCGGAATCTCGCGTAAACAGCGCTAATTGTGCAAGCCCAAATAAATAATAGTATTTTGCTGTTTTCTGTTGTTTCTGTTGCGATGGTAAGACCCGGTTTTTCAATTCTCTGTTAGCTAAATTAACCGTCAGTTAGGTCAATAGAAATTTTTTTCAAAAAGATCACGATTTATTTATAATAAAATTTATAGCCTATGTGAAAATCTCCCACATCTGGCAACACTACATCCCATGTAAAAATCAGTGTTATTGATATTTCGCGAGTGTTCGCGTACCTGTCTGCATTAGCATTTACAAAAATGTGTTTAATATCGTTATTTATAGTTTTTTGTGATTAAATTTGTGAATCGAAGTTTCGAGTTACTATGTTACCGAAATTTATTATTTATAATTTGTTCCTTTGGTGGTTTATTTTGTGAAAAGTAGTGATTAACCATAGCGAATAATTTTATTATTCTAATGCTGGATATGTTAAAGGCATATTTTCAAGTAGATGAAAATGCTAGACAAGCAAAACGACTATGGAATGCTATCCAAACGTCAAGCCCATATGATATATTTATGTAGTACCTGTTGTATTAATACACTGAACTGATTATTGTATTAGGTAAGTAAACAAATCTGCTTTTTCGTTCTTTTAAAGTAAATGCGTTTTTTTAAAATGATTATTTTCAACTTTGATTTTTAGAAATGAACCATATTAAACTTAAACTATAAATTAGAGATAATAATAATAATTTAAAATACACAGAAAAAGTATTGCATAATTTTAATATTTGGTGCTTACGTGACGAATTCTGTTTATTTATAAAAAAAGTGTCAGGATTACCTAATTTTACAAGGAAAAATAGATAAATAGATACATTTAACACCTTTTATTTTAAGAGCAAGCTACAAGTGACAAGTGTCGCTTTCCACAAAGGACTAATCAATCGCGCCTTGGCCGCCTTGAGGTTTATTTTTTATTTTCGGTACAGTGCGTACAGATATCATGCTTTTTTAAAAAGAGCTCAATGTTTTAGAAACTATTACATTTGTTTTGGTGCGGCGTCTACACTCATATTAAATAAGTCTTAATATCGTCTCACAAAATGTCCGTGACAAAAGGGTAATAATTTTTTTAAAAATTCAAAATTTGCAATTCATGCAATGCATGCAATTATAGGATAATTGTGATGACGAACTCTGGCAGTGGCAACACTGCCTTCAGTTACGTGATTTCTGTGAACGGCGCGTTTACAAAGTTATCCAGCGACTATCAAAATGTCAGTGGCTGTAGGACGAAAAAATTATCAGAAATTAAAAATTTAATTTTTTGACAGTGCCAATCACGACGAAATATATAGAGGGTTAAAATATAACTACGCATTTAAAACACCCTATATATATATATATATATATATATATATATATATATATATATATATAATACATACACATATATATATATTTATTTATTTATTTATTAAATTTGAAAAAAAGGAGATGTTCAAAAAACTTTCCGGGTTTGAATTAATTTGTGAAAGTGGAAGGTTGTATGCCCCTCGTGTCTATTTTCGAACAATGACACATACTCTATACTCGATAATAGGTAATTTTTTTGTTAATGTAATGTTAAAAGTATTTAATTCTTTTTCTACACCTATATTCCTTCTACTATGAGAGCAAACAGAAATAAATGTTTTTTTAAACCAAATATGTAACAAATTATACTTACACAAAAAAATCGTTTATACCAATAAACTTTAAGCGCAGCCTAATCTACACTTAAATTTTTTACGAATAAAATTTTATCATGCATATGCTCCAGTTTTTCTATTTAAAAAAATATATATGCATATTCACCTGGCATTCCGTTTCCCTCATCAGAACCTCCATCTGAAATTAAACGAAAATGTTCAAAACACGAATAAATTTAAATACATTCACAGACTAAACATAACAAGAACACAAATACACAGAAAATATTTTGTATTTCCCGAATTTTCGCATTTGGATATTACAATCAATCACATTAAGGATTACACATTAGTATTACCTACACGAAACATTCGTTTTTATAAAGAACGTTATCATTCTCTGATGCAAACAATTTCACTGATTTACAAGGTTTTATACCCAAAGATGAAAAGGGTTGAATTTGTAGGATCTCAATTCACTGAATTCGATTCTGCAGCCAGAACAAAAAATATCACGTCACGTTTTTAAAATATTCATAAAAAAAATGGTATAGAAAGGTTAGAAATGACTTTAATCTTCTTTTTATAAGTGTTGGTGACAGTTTCTCTACGATGAACCAACAGTAGTCCCCAACATATTTTCGTTCCAAAAACCTTGATAGCTTTGCTCAAAATATTTCAAATCTTCATGAAAACGTTCACAATGTTCATCGCTCATACTTCTAAATTCTCAGAAAAAAACTCAAGATGGGAATGTAAGAAGTGAATTTTCAGAGATATATTGACTCCCATTTTATGGTAGTTAACCAATAAATCAGAAACGATTTGGTTACAGTTTTCATGTTTTTTATTTCCTAAGAATGCCTGAACCGTCATTTTGAATGATCTCCAAGCGGTTTTTTCGATACTAGATAAACAATTTTCAAAGTTTTTATCTTTAAGAACGCTCCTTTTCTTTGTGGACCTACCTTCCTTGACCTTGGCTTCAATAGAGTGTGAAAAATGTTTTGTAAATATTTTTGTCTGTACAAAATTTTTAATATGCCCCAATAGACTCTACTAGTTGTGACGTAACATAATTATGCAACCTTACTTCTCTCATGACACGCCGGTTGCCTACATATCACACTGAAACTTGACCCTTAATGCATGTGTCTACAAAGGAGACATTTTCGATGGTTGAACACAGCGTAGAATTTTATTTTATTTCTCAATTAGTTTGTGGCAAACCTCAAGTTGTTAACATAGTTTATAACCTCTTTTGCTTTTATAAAATAATTTTGATTGTGTTTGGACTGTTTGAATATATATCCTACACATAGGTAATTAAGACATTTTTTGCTTTACCGGTTTTTTGATTTAAAATGATTTTTTATTGTCTGAACGTTATTTGTGGCATTCTCTAAATTTTTCTTTTTCTTTCTTGGGACTTACTACCACATTCTTCGTTATCTAAAAAAATATAGTTAGTTACCCAGTATATTACTGAAAAAATAAACCTCCGCGCTTGTGACTACGTCGAAAGATTAGTCAGAGGGTGTTTTTTTGACAACTAATATGAGACACAAAAAGTTATTTATCTTTTTTTTTTAAATTTTGGAAACTGGAAAAAATCCCAAATTGTTCAGAAGAAAATTCAGAAAATGTTTATTGTGAAAATTTATTTAAGACGACTCACTATAGAAACGAGTTCGGTCGTTATACAGTTCGGTTACCTTTTTAAAGAACTTACTAGGGTCTTATCCCACTTTCACCGTCTAAAACCATGGCCTTACGTCGTCTTCGCTATTTAGAAAATCGTCTAGAGCGTGACATAATAAAAAATCTTATATTGCTTTTATGAAAGAGTGCTGCCATATGTCGTTAGTATCCCCCCTAGATAACATCCCAAAAATATTTCATATCATACCACTATATTTTAAAGCCTGACAGCAGTACAAAACGGCATTTTAACTCTTTTATTGCATTTTTGTCTTCATCCAATTGTCTTTACTACGGATATTAAACAAATTTTAATTGATCCATCCCAGCATAATTATCAAAGAATTCTTTGGCGATTTAATTCTTCTAATCTCATACAAGAATATACCCTAAATCGCCATAACATATGGTGTGTCTTCAGCATCATACCTTGCGCTGCGCACTCTTAGGCAGTTTGCAAGTGATGAAATGAATAACTCTAGCTGCACAGGTTTTACTCTCAGATGTTTATGTAGATGATACGAGTATTATTACAGGATGTAGTAACATTTCTAAGGCAGTTTTGCTAAAAAAATTAACTTATTTTATTACTTAAACCTAGCGGGTTTGAATTAAAAAAGTGGTCATCCAACAGTCCCATCCTTCCTAACTGACATTCCTTCAAGTGAGCGGCATTTTTCGTTAGAGCATGAGGAACACGCCTTCATAAAAATCTTAGGCATGTATTGACAGCCCTCCAGTGATTTCCTTTCATACAGTGTATCGTCTGTAGATAAAGTTCCTACTAACAGAAGCATCTTGTCGGATTAGCCCGCATATACGATCCAGTGGATCTTCTGTCTTCCCTGACATTTTTTGCTAAATATTTGATCCAACGCCTGTGGTTGTTAGGCTAATCGCGAGATGATATACTACCTGACCATATTATTAGTAAATTGAAACGATTCAAGAATGAGTTAATTAATTTAAAGTCATTGAAATTAAATCGTTGCTTAAATAGGTATAACCTCAAGTTCAGTGAAATTCATGGATTTTGTGATGGTCTGAAAAGGAGTACAGTGCTGTTGTGTATTTTTGCTTAGTGATATTAGATGACATCATCAGTGTCCAATTAATTACTGCCAAATCAAAGGTGGCCTCTCTCTCTCGATACCTAGGATCAAATTAAGCGGATATATACTTTTAGCAGAGTTAATAGACTTTCTTATGAAAATATTTAAAGATAAAAGTCATTTTCACAATATTTTCACGTGGACTGATTCCATAGTGGTACTGTCATGGATCAAATCGCCTCCGCATCGCTGAAAGACATTTGTCAGTAATAGAGTTAGTTTAACCCAAGGAATGGTGAGTCATATTGCAGGGAGCGATAATCGTGCTGACTTTGCTACATGGATTTTTTTTTTCCTGGGAGCTGGTAACTTGTTGGTCTTGGTGGGCGGGGACTACTGGTGTGCTCAGGTTATCCCCCTTTCCGGGTGTAAATGAAAAGTGGCTCGCCCCCTCTATTTTCATTGTTTATAAAAATAAATTGATAAAATTTTAATATGTTGTTATACACATAAAATTACATTAGAAAACAGTATTTTCAATTTTTATGCACTTCTGATTTCGCCGGAAATTACCCCCTTATTTTAAATGGAACACCCTGAATATGTTTATATTTTTGGAATCTACGGTGAATTCTGAATATAGTAATATACATTTTTCTTTGTTTTTTTATTTATTTCTTTTTTTAACGAATATTTTAATTTTTAATTTGGAATGCTGTGATTTACAAAAAAATGTTTCTGACAGGTTTTCTTACTATTGCAAAACTTGAATTACTGTTTTATGATAAATACTCTTTTACATAGGAGCCTTCAAAGTTGAGAAAATACATCTTTTTACGATTACAATTCTCTAAACAAATAAGGTATTGTAAAACCCGATACACAAAGGAGTGTGCTGTGAAAACAATTATCTCAAACATAGTTATTTGTTTAAAATAGCTGTCAAAATAGTTATCAAGTAAACAATGGTTATACTAGCATTACAGTAAGCGTAATTTAAGTGCACTAGTCACGACAGATATTTTAAACAAATAATTTTATTTGACATAATTCATTAAATCAAAAATTTAAATTTTCGTTAAAAAAAGAAAAAAACAAAAAATCAAAAAAAATGTACACTGTTATATTCAGAATTCACTGTAGATTCCAAAAATATAAAAATATACAGGGTGTTCCATTTAAAATAAGAAAGTTGGGGTAATTTCCAGAGAAACCGGTAGAGCATAAAATTGAAAATACTATCTTCTAATGTAATTTTATGTGTATAACATATTAAAATTTCATCAATTTATTTCTATAAACAATGAAAATAGAGGGGGTGAGCCACTTTTCATTTACACCCAGTATATACCGAAGAGATAAATTGTTTATTTCAGAAAATTTCATCTTTATCTAAAATTAAACAAATTATTGCTTGATGAAATAGGTTCATAAATAATGTCCGTTCCGGTGGTAATAAATTCACAGGACAATTTTCATCAATACAATTACACAATTCATTAATTATTCTAATTAAACATATTCAAAATTCAGAATTATCGGATGACATTTCAAAGTTAAAACAGCCCTGTTTTAGGCCTACGTAAATTAGCCGCGTTTCTAGATGAACATGATGTTCTTAGGGTGGGCGGAAGGCTTTCTCATTCAGAGCTAGAATATGACATATAATATCCGATACTTTTGTCTGGAAAACATAGGCTTACGGAATTAATTATTGAATGCTATCAAGAGTTTTTACATCCGAGCTTGCACACTGCATTATTTATTACTGCAACAATTTTGGATACTGTCACCTTAATGTGCAATTTGTCGGGTTTTCTGTAAGTGTTAAAAATGTTTTCGACTTAACCCTCCTTCTTTGCAGCTCTATATGGGCAATCTCGTTTCGTCTCGCATAACCCAAATAAAAGCCCTTCTCATGTGTAGCAACTGATTTTTGCGGGCCGATCCTGATTTTATATGTATTCTCATTCCCTGGCCTAAAAGTATGACGCACTCATACTTTTAGGCCAGGGAATGAGAAAATAAATTTAATTACACGCGCAAATTTCGCGCGAAACAAGAAGTACTCAAGAATCATTAGACTTTTGTAGTCATCTTATTTTCGGATTTCATATCCAATATCTTTGTAGCTAAAATATTACATGGCACTCATAATCATTTTAAAACCCCGAACGAAACATCACTGTCGCCGGTAATTAAAAATTTAGTGGTTCATCACTCATCAGTGTCTTTGGAATTCCCAGGAACAAGACCTACTGGAGTATGCGGAAAAAACTCATATTTTTTTCATAAGCAGTAACCCTATTTAAAACAGTCCTTTTAATGCTACAAATATATTTTACCTACTTACTTTGTTTTATTTATAAATAAACTTATGTAGAATAACGAAGAAAAGAAAGTAGATAATGTTTATATATTTTAAACTTGTACCGTTGGGGAACTTTGTATGTTTATATTTACAATAATACTGAAATATACGTTCTCTCAAAAATTCAGAACTGACTAGTTTTTTTTTTGTTGAAAAATGCTGATTTGCTTGGACTATAATAAATATATTTTACCTATTTATTATTTTGTTTTATTTATAAATGAATTTATGTATAATAAATGAAGAAAAGATAGCAGATAATATTATTTATGTTTTATATTATTTTGACAACATTTTCAATTAGAGAAATAATTTGTTTTTAATTTGGAATGTTTGAAAACTTAAATTATGGTATCCTTCCTACAGAAACAAGTATTGCATACCATGTACTTTTTCAATATCATCCCAATATAGGTCAATCAATATTGAGTTAATCTAGCGATTTGTTCACATTTAATATTAAGCCAACCTTTTTACAATATTTGTCCATTATTTTGTTTCTATGTCCTACATAGGTGATCTTGATATTGGATTGGAATTACACATTTAGGAGTTACTAATTTCGAATTAACAAAATCTAGTTGCACATTCAAAAGTTTCAGATTGTCAAGTCCAATAAGTCCGTCGTAAACATTATGAAAATTGAACCAATAAAATTGTCAGCAATGTATAGCAATAAGGTCTACTGCCCGAACTTCTATTTTACTTAAAATACCGTTTATTAAAATAGTATTTTGACAATTTTTAGGATTTTGTCTGTCACAATAGTGATTTAATATTGATTCGAAATATACCGTATGGAAGCTAATTGTGCACCTCGGTTCAGGTAAAGGATGTAATAATGAAAAAGATATACGACGCAACGTATTGGCTGTGGTAATAAAATGTAATATATTTTTTACACATCTCTTCGAGACTTACTGACGCTGCCATGCAAAGTCCGTGAGCGCTCCCTACTAGGTTGACTGTATATCTATCTATCTTATTATTTCATCCTTTACTCGGATCGGGGCGCACAATAAGCTTCCATATGGTATTATTCGAGTTTTCGTTAAAATTTTGAATAATTGATACATTCTTAGTAATGTCTAAGACCAGCACTTGTGTTTGTTGGTTTATTGCCATATTTGAAACATCTAATCTATTATTAACATTATTGCTAGAATTATTGTTTGAAATGTTCAAGTTACTAAAAGATCTAACTAAATCTAAACCCTGATTGTTTTCGCAAAAGGAATCGACGGGTAAGAAATCTGACATAAATAAGAAAGTCTACCTACAACATCAGCACGGTTGCAGTTGCAGTATTCCTTGATGGAATTGTTTCGGTTAGCCCTTGATATATTTTTCTGGAGGTTCACTTTTCGTTTAAGATTAAAAACTCTCAGAATTGTTCAAATGGATTCCTACAAAAATCCGATTCGACTGCGCCACTATATACCTCGCAACCGAATATCCGAAAAAAAAAAATCCGAATAGGACTTTCGGTAGTTTTTATTTTATCGCAAGTGACTTAACAAAAACTATATTAGAATTGAATTATATTCCACAAAGAAGGTACAAAAGACACTTACACAAAATCAGCATTTTCAGAGAAGCAGAGAATATAATAATATATGTATAACAGCATCTATAATAATTATGTTTTAACTAGAACAAATCCTAAATGACGAATTGTCTGATGATGGTGATGATGTGGAAGTGATAGAAGCTGATTCTGATGCCAGTGATAGTTTCGAATAAATGTGTTGCATTTGGTTTATATTTTTGCCTACTCGTATAAATATTAGAAGCACTTATTAATTTTTGTCAACATGATATAAAAAATATGTTGTTTTTTGTTTAATTATTATTGTGTGTAAGAAATATTTTATTTTATTAGTACGAATGTTGTATATGATCCTCAGTTAAAATATTTCAATGAATACCATCCACTCAAGTTTGTTTATCTTTCTGGGCGACACTAGTCAAGGGCCTGATGTAATGTTATGTCTAAGACGAATATCGAACTACGGATATTGGGTTCTCAATGTTTCTTTGGTTTCATTTGAGTGTTAACCTGCTAACAAGATTAGGTCTGTTTAAAGTGTGTGCCGTGTGTATAGTTTGTTGCAACATAATTAAGGGTGAGTTTATCACTGAGCATTCTTACTAGTTTTGCATAATAACTTTGATATACATTTGTATTGAGAGTGGTATTTACTTGAGATATATGATTAATTAAGAAAGTCATTAAATATTAATTTTAAATGTGATAGTCTGGTACGCATTGGCGTGCATATGATTAATTAAGAAAGTCATTGAATATTAATTTTAAATGTGATAGTCTGGTACGCATTGGCGTGCATATGATTAATTAAGAAAGTCGTTGAATATTAATTTTAAATGTGATAGTCTGACGCATTGGCGTGCATATGATATACATGAGTGCTGTTTTGCTCACCATACAGATTATCTGTATTGGAGAATGTGGAGATGATACCCATTTTGGATTCACGACTAGTACTAGTATGTTTTGTTGTTTTGTTGACGGTAACTCATGAGAGGGACCTCGAGTTTTGGCGCCCATTGCACTCTTGGTGTTACCGGGGATATTATTATTGTTGTTTGGTTGGTTCTTGGGAGGGCCCTCGAGTTTTGGTGCCCATTGCACTCCTGGTCCGCCTGGTGAATCATTTGTTATTGGTGGTAGCTCACGGGAGGACCCTCGAGTTTTGGTGTCCATTGCACTCTTGGAGTTATTCACAGGGGTTTATGTTTATGTTGAATTAATGGAGGTAATACTTGAGAGGGACCTCGCGTTTTGGTGCCCATTGCACTCCCGGTATTATCCTGGAGCTCTTTAAGTGGGCCTGGTGCACACTTAAAGTTGGCACTGTGCATTCGGTGTCAAGAGACATGTTTGATTGTTTAAGATGTCGTAGGGCTTGTCTACGTAAACTAATTATGACGAGAAGGGGCCCTACGTTTTATTGGAGTGGCACCTCTTATATCTTTAGTAACTATGCATTTTTATTATTAAACTTGGGTTAACTAGCAAATAGAATGCTCAGATGTATTTATTTATTACAGTAACTACCTGTAAAGTGTTAAAAGCCAAGGATCATCTCGACTTCACGGTCCGTCACCACACTTATCAACATCTACCCTGACGCATCGAAAGGTCTTTAAGTGAAATACTTTGTTTAATAATATTATAAATAAAAAAATAGTATCTCTCTCATAATCTGTCTGTCTCTCTCTACTATCGTATCTTTTTCTTCCATTCATTCTTATTCTCATTTCTTCTCCATTTTATTTATTTTTCTCTCTTACATGTGTTACTTTATATTTTACATAATGTTTTAATAAAAGAACTCATTTTCCGTTAACAATTTTATGTAGAAACTTACCTTTTATTCCAAAGTTATGTAACATGTAAAAGGTTAAAGTTTATTATTATTGTTGTTGTATTTCTGTTGCGTATAAGATATTGGTATCCTATAACATAAATAATACAAATTTTCTGCACAGAAAGTTTATATTTATTTTTGATATAAAAAAAATCCCCTTAAAATTCCCAAATTGGAAAGATTCCTGAGAATATTTACCGGGAATATTCCCCAAAAGTAAATTTCCGGGAATTTACTCATCACTAATACCCAGTCTACCTCATTGGAACGGACCTGGGTTACGTAAAACAGTTTTTCATTTGTTATTTTAGGAAATTGTTTGGCTGAGATATTTTATAATTGCTAAATAACGCGAAAAACAAGACATCTTTATTTCCTGTTTTTGAAGCCTGGGGA
This sequence comes from Rhamnusium bicolor, assembly GCA_029963845.1. NCBI lineage: Eukaryota > Metazoa > Arthropoda > Insecta > Coleoptera > Cerambycidae > Rhamnusium > Rhamnusium bicolor. The sequence continues at coordinate 88,724 of JANEYF010000210.1, read as the reverse complement.
ACGCACGTTTCTTTAGGTTCATATTTTTCGAAAACGGTTGGTCCTACGGCATTACAACGAGTTAAGCTTTCTTGTGTATTATGTGTATTTTTGGCCAAGGAATAATATTCCGATAAGACAATCACAAAAAATACAAAAAAAGGTTGGAAAGGGAAGAAAGAAGATACCCTTCCCATTTTGCGTTCCCATGATTGAATTTACTCTTGGTGGATAACATAAAACAAGTATTACAACCTTTAAGTCTAACCTCCGTATCCACCTCTGATATGTGCATAAGTTAAGCGCGCGCTACGCGCACCCTCGGCGCGTTGCAAGGCATCTTCCTCTGTCGAGGAAAAAATTTGTATATTATTGGCCGTCACGCCGTTACGTTGCGTCGGATCGAATTCGGCCATAAGACTTTTTTGCGTCTTTCGCGACGTAGAACGACGCGCCCTCCGCGATTTTGCCGAAAAGACGCGTTCCGAAATTAGCCCCCCCTCCCCGACCCCCCTCTCACCCCCTCCAATTTTTTCGCAGAAATCCCCCTCGAGTAACGCCCGCCCACGGGAGCGCGTTCCTTAATCTGCCGACTAAGTATTCTTTTCGGACGATCGAAAATTTTCGGCGCGTCGACGGCCGCCACGCCTTTACGATGCGTCGGATCGAATTCGGTCATAAGACTTTTTTGCGTCGTTCGAGACGAAGAACGACGCGCCCCCCCGCGTTTTTGCCGAAAAGGCGCGTTACGAAATTATCCCCCCTCTCCGACCCCCCACCCCCCACCAATTTTTTTACGGAAATCCCTCCTCGAATAACATCCGCCCAAGGGAGCGCGGTCCTTAATCTGCCGACGAAGTATTTTTTTCGGACGATCGAAAATTTTCGGCGCGTCAGAGGCCGCCACGCCGTTACGATGCGTCGGATCGAATTCGGTCATTAGACTTTTCTGCGCCGTTCGCGACGTAGATCGACACGCCGTACACGAATTTGCCGAAGGGGCGCCTTCCGAAATTAGCCCCACTTTAAGATGCGCAGCTCGCAGACGGAAGCATCCTAAGACATCTGGATGCCGGAGAGACCTATACATACCTGGGTGTGCAACAAAGGCACATCCAAGATGTAACACAAATAAAGAATTCTCTCCGCGGCAAGTACAGACACCGCCTCCGAAAGATTTGGTCTTCCGAACTTTCGGGGAAGAACAAGGTGTCTGCAACTAATATGCTTGCCGTTCCGATTCTGCTCTACTCCTTCGGAGTAGTAAAGTGGAGGGTAGAGGAGCTGCGCCAATTAGACAGAGATACCCGCAAGATGATGAATATTCACAGAAGTATTCATCCTAGATCGTCCGTTCCTCGTGTGTACCTCCCACGTCAACGGGGGGGCCGAGGACTCTTGAGCCTGGAGTGTACGCATGGCAGAGTAGTACTGAGTATGGCATGTAACATACTCAGGAGCTCAGATCCCCTCTTGCGGTTCGTAAAACATCACGAAACTGTAGGAGTGGGAGCAGGATTGTTTAAGGCAGCAAAAAGAGCCGCAGATGAACTCGGTCTCGCATTTGACATCAGGCGAGGAGGCCGGCGAGGTGCTGATGTTGAGTCAGTCACCGAACTTCAGCCAAATCGTCTGAAAGCCCGAATTAGAGCCGCCGAACAGGAAAATCTGTTTCGGCAGCACGCCGATAAACCCCAGCATGGTGTCTTCTATAAGAACATAGAAACACTGGGTTTATCGACCAGGCTGACCTTCGCCTTTCTAAGGTCAGCAGGGCTTAAGTCGGAGACCGAGGGATTCATTATGGCCTGCCAAGATGGTGTTATCAACACCTTGGTCTACCGTAGCCGCGTGTGGCGTGTAGAGGTTCCTGATATCAACTGCAGGACCTGCCATCAGGCGCCGGAATCGCTCATGCACTTACTTTCTGCATGTCCCATATATGCGATTTCGGCCTACATCCACCGACATAACGCGGCTTTACGAGTGCTATACTACCATCTACGGCACTCGTACGGGGTAGACCGGACACCAGTGCTGCCTTACGTCCCCGGAGATATTGAGTCCGTTGTCGAGAACGAGAAATGCCGGATTTACTGGAACTACTCGTTCCCGACTGTCAGGCTAATCCAAGCCAACAAGCCTGACATAGTCCTCCTCGACCATCAACTCAAGGTGATGTATGTTATCGAGTTCTCGGCACCTGCTGAGAAAAACATCACCTTGAAGGAGGAGGAGAAACGGACCAAATATCGCGATCTCCGGTACGAGCTCCAAGTGCTGTACCCAGGCTACTCGGTCAAAATGGTCGTCCTTATTATCGGTGTACTCGGAGGGATAAAGCCTACGCTGCTCTCGGAACTGAAGATCATACCGGCCTGCCAAAAACCAGCCGAGTGGCTGGCAGGTCAAATGCAGAAGGCGGTCATTCTGGGTTCTCTCCGTCTACTTAGGGCACACGATTCTGGTATTTACAGTCACTAACCCTGCGGGATGCGGGGAGTGGCTGTAGTTGATGCGCCGGCGCGACTCCCGTGAGGCGTCGGAGGCCACGGGAGGACTGACCGGCATCGGGAAACCGCAAAAAAAAAAAAAAAAAAAAAAAAAAGTAGTATAGTGGTCAGTATCCCCGCCTGTCACGCGGGAGACCGGGGTTCGATTCCCCGCCGGGGGAGCCAGGGGTGCAAAGGACCGGCAACCTCCACGCTGGTGCACCCTGGACAGGCAGAGGCAACTCTGCCTGACAAATGCCGGCCGGGGGTACCAAGGCTAACCACCTAGTACCCCTTTTCCCTTCTGGTTCCATACAACCTAAGGAGAAGGGCCCCTCACGACCGACCCCAATCGGATGGGGGTCAGAGACAAGTGGGAGGGGCCTCACCGGAACGTCTCAATGGCAACGACCGCAATGGACAAGGACGCTTTAAGTGGACGAGGGAACTTCGGGATGACTTGCTAACCTGCCGCGAGAGTAGCGAACCTGAGCGAAGGGGATACATGGCGCGATTGCATGCACTTTGGTGCGAAATGCATCCAGAGCATCGCGCCTTCTCTCAACAACATCTGAGAGATCAAGTATCCTTTCTGCTCAGGACAGGTTATGTAAGGGCACCCCGTCAGCCGGAAGAACTGCTAGCCGCAGTCCCACCGCGGTAATTACCAGCTGATGGGGAACATCCTTTAGAGTTCACCGACGTAGACTTAAGGACGAGGGTTAGCCTTAACACCAGGGCTAACCTAAAGCCACAAGACCTGGCTAGAATGGACGTGGTCATCGATGAGGAAATTCCGGAAGATGCAGACATCTGGCAAGTCAACTGTGCCGTGTACAACGCCGCGAAGCAACTCGTCCCCCGTGAGAGGTCAACCAATCACGGGGTCGAGAAAGCCAAGCGGCGTGTACAGAAAATCGAAGGCAAGATACAGTCGGCCAGACAACTTGCTTCTCGGATCCAGAGTGTGGTGGAATATAAGACGACTGGTAGAGTTTTTACTCCCAGAATCCGGCGCATAACAGCCGGATTAAGACGTCAACACCACACTCTCAATCTGACAGTGATGCTTACCATCAAGCAGCACTGTCTAGATAGGATCCGAGTGCTCATGGCGATAAAGAAAACATTGAAGAGGCGGGTGAGGAGTATGGAACAAAACAATTTGTTCCGTACGAATCCTTCTCGCCTCTTTCAAGAGCCACAGCGTGTTGTCGAGAATCCGCCGACTGTAGAAGATGTCGAAACCTTCTGGAAGGGAACCTACGAAACGACGCGTCCATTCAATAGCGACACTCCAGCAATTGCACACTTCGAAGCTCTATGCCACAGACATCTTGAAGAGCCAGAAGAAGTGTGCCCGGCAATCAGTACGGAGGAAGTCCAACAAGCACTTGTTGGTACCAAGAACTTCGGTGGCCCGGGCCCAGACGGCATTAACAACTGGTGGTGGAAGAAATTTCCTTCCACTCACCGCTGTCTGGCGCGAGTTTTCAACTCATGGTTGAACGAGGGGCAGCAGATTCCGGACTGGTTCGTCGAGGGACGTACTGTGCTTATCCCCAAAAAGGGGGATCTTTCCGACCCGAGGAATTATAGGCCGATCACTTGCCTTAACTCCTGCTACAAGATATTTACACGTATCTTGTATGCTAGGACACTGAGGTCTGTTGATCCGGTCTTCCAGCAGATACACGAACAGCGTGGTGCCAAGGAGGGCATGGCAGGTTGCAAGGACAGCCTGCTGATAGACCGCTGTATTACACAGGATTCTGTGCAATACAAGCGGAATCTATCGATGGCCTGGATTGATTATCGCAAGGCATTTGATACAACATCACATGAGCTATTGTTGTACTTGCTCGAATATCTTGCGGTACCAGCACCACTAGTGAGATGCATAGAACAGCTGCTGCCGCTCTGGAAGACCCGCTTCACCATAACATCAGGTGCACAGTGGGTCACGACAGAGCAGGTGGCATTTAGGAGAGGAATTTTCCAGGGTGACTCCCTGAGTCCTCTCCTCTTCTGCATCTCACTGCTGCCGTTGTCTGTTGGGCTCCGCCAAACCCGCGGATATCAATGTGGGCCACCCAGCGACCGGAGGCATAAGGTCACCCATTTATTTTATATGGATGACCTTAAACTTTATGCCTCCGGAGAGCGCGAACTACAAAACGCTCTTAGGGTGGTCGAAGAATATACGCGGGCAATTGGTATGGAGTTCGGGTTCGACAAATGTGCAGTCGTCCACCTCAAGAGAGGACGATGCGGGGAATTCCCTGAAGATGCGCAGCTCGCAGACGGAAGCATCCTAAGACATCTGGATGCCGGAGAGACCTATACATACCTGGGTGTGCAACAAAGGCACATCCAGGATGTAACACAAATAAAGGAATCTCTCCGCGGCAAGTACAGACACCGCCTCCGAAAGATTTGGTCTTCCGAACTTTCGGGGAAGAACAAGGTGTCTGCAACTAATATGCTTGCCGTTCCGATTCTGCTCTACTCCTTCGGAGTAGTAAAGTGGAGGGTAGATGAGCTGCGCCAATTAGACAGAGATACCCGCAAGATGATGAATATTCACAGAAGTATTCATCCTAGATCGTCCGTTCCTCGTGTGTACCTCCCACGTCAACGGGGGGGCCGAGGACTCTTGAGCCTGGAGTGTACGCATGGCAGAGTAGTACTGAGTATGGCATATAACATCCTCAGGAGCTCAGATCCCCTTCTTGCGGTTTGTGAAACATCACGAAACTGTAGGAGTGGGAGCAGGATTGTTTAAGGCAGCAAAAAGAGCCGCAGATGAACTCGGTCTCGCATTTGACACCAGGCGAGGAGGCCGGCGAGGTGCTGATGTTGAGTCAGTCACCGAACTTCAGCCAAATCGTCTGAAAGCCCGAATTAGAGCTGCCGAACAGGAAAATCTGTTTCGGCAGCACGTCGATAAACCCCAGCATGGTGTCTTCTATAAGAACATAGAAACACTGGGTTTATCGACTAGGCTGACCTTCGCCTTTCTAAGGTCAGCAGGGCTTAAGTCGGAGACCGAGGGATTCATTATGGCCTGTCAAGATGGTGTTATCAACACCTTGGTCTACCGTAGCCGCGTGTGGCGTGTAGAGGTTCCTGATATCAACTGCAGGACCTGCCATCAGGCGCCAGAATCGCTCATGCACTTACTATCTGCATGCCCCATATATGCGATTTCGGCCTACATCCACCGGCATAACGCGGCCTTACGAGTGCTATACTACCATCTAAGGCACTCGTACGGGGTAGACCAGACGTCCCCGGAGATATTGAGTCCGTTGTCGAGAACGAGAAATGCCGGATTTACTGGAACTACTCGTTCCCGACTGTCAGGCTAATCCAAGCCAACAAGCCTGACATAGTCCTCCTCGACCATCAACTCGAGGTGATGTATGTCATCGAGTTCTCAGCACCTGCAGAGAAAAACATCATCTTGAAGGAGGAGGAGAAACGGACCAAATATCGCGATCTCCGGTACGAGCTCCAAGTGCTGTACCCAGGCTACTCGGTCAAAATGGTCGTCCTTATTATCGGTGTACTCGGAGGGATAAAGCCTACGCTGCTCTCGGAATTGAAGATCATACCGGCCTGCCAAAAACCAGCCGAGTGGCTGGCAGGTCAAATGCAGAAGGCGGTCATTCTGGGTTCTCTCCGTCTGCTTAGGGCACACGATTCTGGTATCTACAGTCACTAACCCTGCGGGATGTGGGGAGTGGCTGTAGTTGATGCGCCGGCGCGACTCCCGTGAGGCGTCGGAGGCCACGGGAGGACTGACCGGCATCGGGAAACCGAAAAAAAAAAATAAATAAATAAATAATAATAATAAGTGGCTGGCAGGCCAAATGCAGAAGGCGGTCATTCTTGGTTCTCTCCGTCTGCTTAGGGCACACGATTCCGGAGCCTACAGTCACTAACCCTGCGGGATGTGGGGAGTGGCTGAGGTTAATGTGCTGGCGCGACTCCCGTGAGGCGTCGGAGGCCACGGGAGGACTGTCCAGCGTCGGGCAACCGAAAAAAAAAAATAAATAAATAATAATAATAATAATGATCTTTATTGACATCTGACCATGTGCAAAAACTGGTCACTGTAGCTCAAAAGGTTCCTGAGATATTAAGTAAAATCCCAATTTTGGGTGCCCTATTCAAAAGGCCCTAGCTCCCTTAAGAGGGATTTTCGGATCCATGTTTATAGGAAATTTTTTCAACATTTATAAAGTAGAATCACTATAACTGCATACCTGAAACATCTTGTATAAAACACAATTATTGTAGATATAGTTATATATAATTATGTTCTCTGCTTCTCTGAAAATGCTGATTTTATGTGTATTTTGCACCTTCTTTGTGGAATATAATTCAGTTCTAATATATTTTTTTGTTGTCACTTGCGATGATAAAATAAAAACTAATTAAAAAATATCCTAGTCGGATATTTTTTTACGGATATTCAGTTGCGAGGTATATAAGTGGCGCAGTCGAATCGGATTTTTGTAGGAATCCATTTGGACAATTCTGAGAGTTTTAAATCTTCAACGAAAAGTGAACCTCCAAAGAAGTATACCAAGGGCTAACCGAAAGAATTCATTCCATTTAATTCTTAACTAAAAGCATACTTTGAAATATTTCATTAAAATTGTTTAATAAATGTCAGCGTCATCGATAATAATAATTCATGTCATATTTTTAAATAACCTCGTATTGAGATATTGACATTTCTGTAACTAAATTAGACATTTCAAATGTCAATCTGTCAAATTTATCCTAACCCCATTTTATGGTGTAAAACGTGTATAAAATTTTAGTTTACATCAGTTTCTTTTCCTTATTATCTCTTCTGATGGTATCACATTCATCAAATTTAATGTAATGTAATTTTTATTATTTAAGAAAAAAACAACTGGGGCGATAATTTTTCTTATGAAACTGACACGATTCGCCAAAAATGAATTTTGAAAAAATGTCATCATGAAAAGTTGTAATCACATTCTAGATCGATGTGCAAATTTTGACCAAAAGAATAGAACGAAAATTGCCTTTTAAAAATCATTTGTGTTTATTCAATACATTAGCCCGAATTAGTAATAGAAAATAAAATGGTTATGGAATATTTGTTTACGTCACTAAAAAATGTTCGTTTTTCATTTCTACATCACATCGTTGAAAAATATACAGGGTATTTCATTTGAAAAAATTGAGAAAATTCAATTTATAAAGTTCTTAATTGAATACTAATTTTTGGCCACCCTGTACATTTTTAGGAAATGAAAATGAATCAAAAACATTAATTAGATGTCTCGTAACTGGTACTCACATAAGTTTTTCTTAAAACCCATAATTGTGACTGTGGTGATTTTTTTAATATCCATCTGCAGATGGCATTATTTCAACAAAAAAATTCATTACATCAAAGTGGTTGGGAGATAGCCAATAATAATATAGGAATGAATAGAGCCTAGAAAGAGGCTTCAAAAAATGTACTGATATACATAGCATTCCATTTAAAAAAAGGCACTTGGCCCTGTAATTTCGTCTTGGCTCGCCCTGTATGTTCGAAAATAATTTCCAGTTATAGACTTTTTTATCTAGTTTACTTGCAATTTTTTTAAAAATTTCTAGCTATCGCAGAACTCGAGATATCGAGGTCCGACGCACTATTGCCCACCCTGTATATCATCGTGATGTAAAAAAATCATTTACCTTGAAATGTTTCATTAAAATTTTTAAATAATTAATTATCAGAGTCATTCGATACTGTCAATAATAATTCATGTCATATATTTTAATTTCTTATTGACAATGACATTTTTGTAACTAAATTAGACATTTCAAATGTCAAACTGTTAAATTTATCCTAACCCCATTTTATGAGGTCAAATGTATAAAAAATTTAAATTTACATCAGCTTTATTTAAGTAATTGGAAAATATATTTTATTGGCTCGATATAGTAGACATGAATTTATAATCTTTCATCAAAAATATATTTTTTTGGTAAAGGTAAATACAAAAAAATTTGGATCCCGTGGACCCCCTTTCAGCTGGCCAATTTTGCTCATCATCGAATCTATCATTGTCTTTGGCCTTTAGAACATGTGTACCAAATTTGAAAGCTTTATCTTAAAAACTGTGGCTGCTATCGCGATACTACAGACATGCAGACAGATTTTTTCCATAAAGTTATGTTTTTTCATTATAATTCGTCGAGATTCGTCTAGAAACGCAATAAAATTTTTTAATTGTTTTCCCGAAATTGTACCTTTTTTCTTCTTTCATTCATTGTGTCTCTTCTGGTAGTACCACATTCACCAAATTTAATGTGTCACCGAAAATGTTGTTGACAATCTTAACTGTCAAATTTGGGAAGTCTCCCATTAGTATTTTTTGAGTTATCGCGGATGCACACATACACACACACACACACGCACCGACAGACATCATTCGGAAAATAGTCAGAAAGGATTGAGAAGGGTTTAAAACGTATAAATCAATCAAAATCTCGAGGTCGAAAAAAATCACGATTACTATATTTCCTTATATTAGGTATAAGAAAGTAAAAACGCACATTTTATTTTGGATTCAGCACATTCGTTAAAATTTACATAGAATCAGAATTAAATTACAAACAACTTTGTTTAACATGGTTTTTCGAAATTTAAACCAACAATTTTTGACAAATTTTTTAAAATGATATGCTATTTCGGGCATACCGGAAATGATGGCCCCAATTGATTTTTCTTAATCAAATAATACATTTTTTTCCAGAATATGGTGCGTACTTTTTGGATAAAGTTGTATATTAAATACAGATCGAGTCAACCCACTAGCGGTATGCGCAGTTTACAGTTGCCCGTCTGAATACGAAGTTCGAACGAAAGTTACCGATTGCATCAGGGCGCTTTAGGAGACAAGGTTGCCAGATTCGGCGCTTTTACAATCGGTTTTGCGTGTCCTTTTCAAAACAAGCGCCAATCAATCTATTTGACGCTTTGTAGACTGAAACTATGCGTTAACTAGCGCTTTTATTACTTCAGACATACAGAAAAACGTTACGTATTCGATTCCAACAGCCCAGTCATATTTGCATGCACCTGCACCTATCCTACATCATTGGAATCGTGCCACGCTTGCAAGCGTACGATTTCGTCGATCTGTTCCGAAACTCACTCTAGAGCGCATTAGCATTAACCATTAAACATATAAGTAGACTACCAATAGTATTCTGCAAATACAGAAGTGAATAACAGTTACTTTTTTTGTTGTAACTGAAATTTTATTTTTTATTGTAATTAAAATTTTACTTTATCAGAATATATATTTTTTTGCTTTGTTGGATTCGACATTTATTTATAAATACATATGGTATATTTCTTATTATATTTCATTGTTATTTTTTACATTGGCGCTTTTTCTTCAAATTTGGTGCTTTAAAATAATAGATCTGGCGCGGCGGTCTCTGAAATATCTAGCAACCTTGTTGAGAGCAGGGTTGCCAGATGTTGCTACTTTACGCTGAATTGGTTATCGTTGTTGGTGTTTTGGTGTTCAAAAAAATTATTTTGGCGACTGGCTACTAATTTGGCTACTTTTATAAAATCTGACATCATATTTTGGCTATATATCAATTATGGATTCACTTTGGAGACAGCAGTGTTTCTACAGTATAAATGGATTTATTTGATTGTAAAGTTCAAAATAGCGGTAGGAGCACCTGTATCTAAAGTTGATTCATGTTCTATTGACCTAAGTAAAAATTGATTTTCGCGGTATTCTGTTTGACAAAAATATCCCTGTTAATTTCAGACTGTTAATTCCAGTTATAATTTGAAATTGCCATTTTTTAACGACATTTACCTAAAAAACTACTGCCAACACAAAAATCAATTTTTGGTTAGGACAATAGAGTGAATCAACTTTAGATATTTTTTGTTTTTGTTTGTTTATTTATGTATTATTCAATTATAAAGGGAATAAAGTTTAATTTTATTAGACATCTGGCAAATCTGGTTAAGAGGAGTCTGTAGATTTCAGTATCGCTTAAGCCGTAGTGAAGTGTTGCTCGTTCATCTAAAGAAATCTTTTCGTATGAACGTATTTTCTAAAATTACCTGAATGTATCATAATTTCAGGGTTTCTTCCCAGACGCCACAGATAGTAAAACACTAAAATTGAAAAATATCAAAACAGCACATCATAAAAATATTGATTTTTTTTCGAAACAGAAAGTAATTCTAAAAACATAAATTAATATGTAAATAAATAAATAAATAATTCAAATTATTTGCTCAAAAACACCTACTGTTTGAGCAAGGCAATTTTCTAACCACAGAACAAGTATCCTAACCTACTGTAAAAACCCCTTGTGACATTCGCGCTGCAAACCGGCGACTGTAAACTGCGCATAACGCTAGTCGTATATCTAGTGGGTGGGCTCGATCTGTATACACGATTATACATATTTTCTTTGTTTATCATTTATACTGCAGTGAAATCCCACGAGCCGACACTGGTGAGAAGTGAATATTTTTGCCATTAACCAACCAATTTACTTTTTTTATTATGCATTTTAATTGTTGGCAGTTGTGGGTGGTAATGGTAGAGTAGTAGCGAGAGTATGCATGGCAAAATAATCTAATCGACAGATATAAAAACAACCAATTGAAACAGTTAGTGCTGTTACGTTCTAGAAGTGGGGACAAAGAGTTACTCATTGCTGCCCCTTCATGTTGTTCGAAGAAATTATCATTGAATCGAAAGCAATTTTTTTCATGCAAAGTTTAGTCATTTACTATCTTGACTGAGCTTGTTTGAAACGAGTAAATTGATACAAGTCACTGATATTGATAACTTTGTTTCTGAATTAAATAATCGTGTCGTGTCAGTTAAATTCATATATGAAATTGAATTGTGGACAACTACTATTTTTAGATGTATTAATAATTAAAAATAAAGAAGTGAAAAAAGTTAGAATTTGATGTATGCAGTAAAGATACCAGTACATTAAGATTAAGGACTCACACCATTTTGCTCAACACAAAATGGTGCGTTTTAATTTTCTAGTTCATTGTCTATTAACCTTCCCTCTCAATACGGAGAGGTTTGAAAAAGAAAAGGCATTGATTAAGGATATAGCTACGAGTAATGGATATTCTGTAAGTTTAATTGATAAACTAATTAGGAAACGTAAATTTAGACACTTGATATTTCAAAATGAACGAGAAACTTCTAAATTTGTATCTATTCACTCGTGACATTGGTTAGGACTTTTAAAGATAATAGGTATGGCAGTAGTTAATTCATCGGGAAATAAATTATAATTTTTAGGCAACCCAAAAAATTGGAATAAACAAAAAGTCGGGAATTTACGAAATTATCTGTAATGACTGTAATCAAAACTATGTTGGACAAACTAGTCGAACAATTCATACTAAATTCAAGGAGCATATGGCTCATCTCAAATATGGTAGAACAGATAATTCTGATGTTGCCTAACACGCGTTTGAGAACAACCATAAAATATGTAATAGATTAATAAAAATGTAATAAATACTAGACAGCTGGATGCATTGGAAGCTTGGAAATTACAAAGTGTAAAAACAGTATAAATAGTGACAGAGGGTCAATCTCATATAGTCCGCTCTATTGGTTAGTCAGTCACCTTCACCAAACCGTAACAATAGTTTAGGTATAAATATGATACATTGTTAGCATAAGGTTAGCTTTAACAATCTCCAGATAATGCCAACTTGATTGGCGAAACGCGTGTCGAGTGCAGTATATGGTATTTGTGGAAAGTCACATCAGTGTTAGTTTCACATCAAAGGTTACAACCCACCTCAGAACTAACATTATATATCCACTGTTTATATTTTTAAACATATAACACGGTTAATAACCTGCTTTTATATGAAACCGTTCGCAAAACAATTTAATATAAGGAAGTATAGTAATCGTGATTTTTTTCGACCTAGATTTTTGATTGATATATACGTTTTGAACCCTCCTGAATCCATTCTGACTATTTTCCGATTGATGTCTATCGGAACGTGTGTGTGTGTCTGTGCGTGCGCGCACGCGCGTGTGTGTGTGTCCGCGATAACTCAAAAATACTAATGGGAGACTTCCCAAATTTGGCAGTTAAGATTGTTATCAACATTTTAGGTGACACATTAAATTTGGTGAATGTGGTACCACCAGAAGAGACATAATGAATGAAAGAAGAAAAAAAGTACAATTTTGGGAAAAAAAAATAAAAAAATTTATTGCATTTCTGGGCGAACTCGACGAATTATAATGAACAAACATAACTTATGGAAAAAAATCTGTCTGCATGTCTCTTGCACGACAGCAGCCACAGTTTTTGAGATAAAGCTATTTCAAATTTGGTACACGTTCTAAATGACAAAGACAATGATAAATTCGATGATGGGCAAAAATGGCCAGCTGAAAGGTCCATGAGACCCAAACTTTTTTGTATTTGGCTTTACAAAAAAATATATTCTTGATGAAGATTATAAATCATGTCTATTATATCAAGCTAACAGAATATATTTTCCAAGTAGGTATTGAAATAAAGCTGATGTAAACTGAAATATTTTCCAATTTGACCTCATAAAATTGGGTTAGGATAAATTTAACAGTTTGACATTTGAAATGTATAATTTAGTTACAAAAATGTCAATGTCAATAAAAAGAAATTATAAAAATATATGACATGAATTATTATTGACAGTATCGAATGACGCTGATAATTAATTATTTAAAAATTTTAATGAAAGAGTTCAAGGTGCGCTATTAAAATTTACTTGAGATAAGTAAAGAATTAAATAGAATGATTTTACATCAGGATGATATACCGGGTGGCCCAGGGACTAGGGAACCCCCTAAATTTTTCTACAATTTTGAGATAGAAATTTGAAATTTGTAGGGATGAATCAAGACAAAAATTGTAATTTTTTGATCCACCCGCGTCAAACAAGTCACTTCCGGTTTAACCAGAAGTGACTCCAACTTTCTTATTTTAAATATCACCTTGTATAGTTAGGTGATTTTTCTGATAAATATTTAATTTCCCTTTATAAAGCTTTTTTTCAGATTTAAAATCGGTTCATAAATAACCCAGACAATTACATTTGTTTGTTTCTTTTAAGAAGGCCATGAATCTAATAAACGAAATACATTATAAATAAAATAATTGTCAACACTCGTTGTAAGGGTGTCTACCATCATTACTATTATGTAATTGTAATTATTTCTCATATCGTTTATTTCTTTATTTACGTTTGTTTATTTTTTTTCGATATGTTTATTTTTTACATTTCGTACTACCATAACTTGCTTATTTTGAATAGCATCCTGTGTGTTTTATGTGGTGTTTTTCTTCTCATCAAATTATTCTCTCCGATGATGTATGTATTTGTTATAATAATAACGTTATTAATGCACAAAATGTCGAACATAAAATATTCCTGATACTGTTTTCACTCTTTTCCATGAGTAGGCTGTGTACTCGTATACCTAGGTACGTGAAAATGTAATTTTTAAGTGATCCAATTGTTTACACTTATCAAATTATACCTATTGTAGTATAATAATAATAGTAATAACAAAAAGCATAAATTTATTTAATAATTAAACATGTACATCTTACCCTACCCGACAAAATGAACTATTCATTGCAAATAAAGAAACTAGGAAGTAAGTTTTGGAAGACCAGAGTTATAAACTAGAAAATAATGAAGAAATAGTGAGTACTATACATTGAACTAAAGTACAGAAACTTATAAAAACTGAACTAAATTAAATGTTAAATAACTAAAATAACTAACTTATAAATTTTGTTCAAAATGGCCTCGGTTTGCTTGAATACAAGCACGAATTCTTTCTGAACGTTTTCTCATTACATTTCGTAAGTTTTGGGGATTTATGTTATTAATTGCCTGTCTCACTCTATCCTCGAGATCTTCTCTAGTAGTCGGCTGCTGAGAATATACATTATTTTTTAAATATTCCCACAAATAATAGTCTAATGGACTCAAGTCCGGTGATCTCGCACCATCTAGTTGGATCATGAGTACCTATCCAGTGATCTCCAAAACGATTATTTAAATATCTTCTAACCTCAAGTGTATTATGGGGCGGAGCTCCATTCTGTTGGAAAAAATAACATTCTTTCTCGAGCAATAGGTAAATTCTCTAAAGTAAAACGTATTTTGCAAATAATTAAGTGAAATTTACAGAAAATGTTATTTAACATTTAATTTAGTTCAGTTTTTATAAGTTTCTGTAATTTAGTTCAATGTATAGTACTCATTATTTCTTCATTATTTTCTAGTTTATAACTCTGGTCTTCCAAAACTTACTTCCTAGTTTCTTTATTTGCAATGAATAGTTCATTTTGTCGGGTAGGGTAGATGTACATGTTTAATTATTAAATAAATTTATGCTTTATGTTATTACTATTATTATTATACTACAATAGGTATAATTTGATAAGTGTAAACAATTGGATCACTTAAAAATTACATTTTCACGTACCTAGGTATACGAGTACACAGCCTACTCATGGAAAAGAGTGAAAACAGTATCAGGAATATTTTATGTTCGACATTTTGTGCATTAATAACGTTATTATTATAACAAATACATACATCATCGGAGAGAATAATTTGATGAAAAGAAAAACACCACATAAAACACACAGGATGCTATTCAAAATAAGCAAGTTATGGTAGTACGAAATGTAAAAAATAAACATCGAAAAAAAATAAACAAACGTAAATAAAGAAATAAACGATATGAGAAATAATTACAATTACATAATAGTAATGATGGTAGACACCCTTATAACGAGTGTTGACAATTATTTTATTTATAATGTATTTCGTTTATTAGATTCATGGCCTTCTTAAAAGAAACAAACAAATGTAATTGTCTGGGTTATTTATGAACCGATTTTAAATCTGAAAAAAGCTTTATAAAGGGAAATTAAATATTCATCAGAAAAATCACCTAAATATACAGGGTGCTATTTAAAATAAGAAAGTTGGAGTCACTTCCGGTTAAACCGGAAGTGACTTTTTTGGCGCGGGTGGATCAAAAAAATTACAATTTATGTCTTGATTCATCCCTACAAATTTCAAATTTCTATCTCAAAAATTGTAGAAAAATTTGGGGGGTTCCCTAGTCCCTGGGCCACCCGGTATACTGGTAAAGAAAGTTATGTGCTGGCCATATCAGATATTTTTATGCTTGTTAAAAAAACCATATCAATCTGTTTTTGAAATTTTGAAATACGTTGATAAATAAGGAAGATAAGGTGGTGAATTTATGAAGGATCACACTGTAAAGTTTATTTCAACCTTATATGCAACATAAAAAACGTCGGCTTCTTTGATCCCTTTAGCGCCGTGAAAGAAGCCGTCGTTTTTTATGTTGCAATTAAGTTGAAAGGGGTAAAACATAACAATCATATTTCTAAATACTTCTAAAAATTGGTTGACTTGCAGAAATTTCGATTGTTAAAAACAAACTGAATTTAACCTAACCATTGAAATCATTTGTCAGCCCGTCTAAGGGGTTGTAAAGGAGTTAAAATCATTAAAACCCATATTTCCGTAAAATTATTCTTGCACTGTAAAAATTCCTATGCAGAATTATTTGTAATAATGAAGTGAATTTAACGTAACCACTGAAATCTTCTGTCAGTCCGTCTAAGGGGGTGTAAAGGGGTTAAAATCATTAAAAATTATATTTTCGTAAATAACCCTTGACCTGTGAAAATCCCTATGTAGAATTATTCCTAATAATGAAATGAATTAAACCTAACCACTGAAATCAATTGTCAGTCTGTCTAAGGGGGTGTAAAGGGGTAATATCATTAAAAATTATATTTCCCTAAATAATTCTTGACCTGTGAAAATTTCTATGCAGAATTATTCGTAATAATGAAATGAATTAAACGTAACCATTAAAATCAATTGTCAGGCGGTTTGAGGGGTAAAACGTGAGGGTAAATTATAATAAAATTCATATTTACTTAAATAATCCTTGAACTGTGATTATTCCCATGCAGAATTATTTCTAACAATGAAATAAATTCATCCTAAATATTGAAATCATTTTTCAGCCCGTCTAAGGAGGTGTAAAGGGATTAAAACCATTAAAAATCATATTTCCGTAAATAATTCTTGACCTGTGAAATTTTTTACAGGTCAAGAATTATTTACGGAAATATGATTTTTAATGATTTTAACCCCTTTACACCCCCTTAGACGGGCTGACAAATGATTTCAATGTTTAGATTGAATTTATTTCATTGTTAGAAATGATTCTGCATTGGAATTTTCACAGGTCAAGGATTATTTATGTAAATATGAATTTTAATATAATTTACCCTCATGTTTTACCCCCTCAAACCACCGGACAAATGATTTTAATGGTTACATTTAATTAATTTCATTTATATAATTAATTCGCATAGAAATGTTCACAGGTCAAGAATTATTTAGGAAAATATGATTTTTAATGATTTTATCCCCTATACACCCCCATGAACGGACTGACGAATGATTTCAGTGGTTACGTTTTATTCATTTCATTATTGCGAATAATTCTGCAGTGGAATTTTCACAGGTCAAAATTATTACAGAAAACCCCTTAGACGGGCTGACAAATGATTTCAATGTTAAGATTGAATTTATTTCATTATTTGTAAATGTTTCAGCATGGACATTTTCACAGTTCAAGGATTATTTATGTAAATATGAATTTAATATAATTTATCCTTACTTTTTACCCCTTCAAACCACCTGACAAATGATTTTCATCCCCTCCCTCTTAGACGGGCAGACAATGATTTCAATTTTAGGTTGAATTTATTTCATTGTTATAAATGATTCCGCATAAGAATTTTCACAGTTACATGATTATTTATGTAAATATGAATTTTAATATAATTTACCCTCACATTTTACCCCTCAACCGCCTGACAATTGATATTAATGGTTACGTTTAATTTATTTCATTATTACGAATAATTCTGCATAGACATTTTCACAGGTCAAGAATTATTTAGGGAAATATGATTTTTAATGATTTTACCCCTTTACACCCCCTTGGTCGGACTGACAATTGATTTCAGGGGTTACGTTTAATTCATTTCATTATTACGAATAATTCTGCATATGAATTTTCACAGGTCAAGGATTTAAGAAAATATAATTTTTAATGATTTTAAACCCTTTGCACCCCCTTAGACGGACTGACAGATGATTTCAGTAGTTACGTTAAATTCATTTCATTATTACAAATAATTCTGAATAGGAATTTTTACAGTACAAGAATAATTTAACAGAAATATGGTTTTTAATGATTTTAACCCCTTAAACAAATGATTTCAATGGTTAGGTTAAATTCAGTTAATTGTTTATAACAACTTTTGCATCGAAATTTTTGCAGGTCAACCAATACATTTTTAGAAGTATTTAGAAATATGATTATTATATTTTACCCCTTTCATCCCCTGGATGGCTTAGTCTAACATTGTGTATAGTGATTGTAAACACTCGGGTTTATGATTTTTAACAAGTCTACATATATATTATTTGTGCAAATGAAAGATGTTTAAGAAATATTTTATTTTATTATAACTTATTTTATTTTACCCCATTTCTAAATTTCCTGCCTCGTTTGTGATAAGCAGTGTTGGTAAAAGAAATCAAAAGACATTATTTATAAACAGAAATAAAGTAGAGTTCTTCGAAATACAAATACGAAATAGAAGAATTTAGAATTTAGGTATTTGCAATATTTTATTTTATGACCACAACTTTATCGATTATACTCCTACCTGAAAATGTGGTTGTGGATAATTTCTCACCGGTTACATGGCGAGGGAAATATGTAACAGCAGTCTATTAACACTATTTTTAAAGCGGCCTGAATTTAAGCCAGTAGTATCCCACCTGCTCTAAAACTTTAAGCTAGACTTCGAAGTTTTAGCCGACTTAAAAATTAGTAGTACTGTTGGAGTTTCTGCTCAGTTATGGAATTTTTACGAAGTGGTATCGAAGATTATGTGCAGTAAGTTTGGTAACGAAAAACAAGACGAAAAATGACTGCCTTTGTCGAAATCCGGCAAACATCAAGTTTTTCAGTAAGCTCTGAATTTATTTTTCCAAGATTCCATATGTGATAGGTACGTCAAAACTTCAATTTTGTACATTAGCAACATTAAACTTTTTTTTGTAAATTTCTTAACTGGTATCTTTCAAATTTAAAAAAGGATTGAGTCGCCTTTGTTGGTTACATACAAACAAAATCGATTAAAAGCACCTGATCCCACCTTTTTAATTTTGGCTGTTAAAAAATAGAGTGTACTTTCTAACTGTACTGTATACATTTACACAGACAAATAGGAAGAAAGAGAAACCTTTTCATCCTGCGTAACAGGCGAAATACCACATAGAAATTACATAACATATTTAAAACCATTCTACTCTAAACTATGTTAGTAGGTCTAGGACAACGAGTTTCTTCCAAGTATTGATTGTTGTGTTGACGCTGGCGATACTGAAATGGAGAGCATAATAATAGCAATTCACGTTATTAATTAACTATTTTTTTATATAAAGAAGTTGTTCAAATACAATACGGTCTAATACAAAATAACGTCTATTTTTTTATACTTTTTTTTTGCAGTTTTAATCATGACAAGGTTACACTTTTATATCACGTTTAATTAACATAGAATAAAATTTTAGCCAAAATATGTGAAATGTCTGACCCTCAATTTAATCTAAAATGAGAAATACAGTCTCTTTGGGGTATGCTGTTTAGTTTGAAGACCTTCGTATCGAACAAGTCGGTAATTATAATTATAACAGGGCAAAATTTAATAATTGTACACTGTGGTCCGTTTATCGTTCTCACCTTATTTGTGAGGACTTATGAGATAAAAAATTTTGTCCTCAAATAGTGTTGAAATTTTACATGTATGTATGTGTGTAGGTGAGTTCACTTTAAATGGGCAAACTTCTAGAATCGATTCTTTACTGAAAAATTATTTACCCCTTTTAAGGAAGGTATTTAATTATAGGACACCTTGTATATAAAGAAGTTATTCAAATAACGAACTTATAATGAATAACCCGTGCAGGTTATGTCATAAGTATTTCTTTCTCTGTTAGCAAAGACTGGCCGATTGGCAAATCAAAAATATTATTGGGGAGCATTACAATAAAACATTTGACCTCAATTAATCTGAAAACTATCAAAAAGTGCGAAAATCTACATGAGACCTTTTTTTATTCAGAAAATATTAAAGAATCATATCCATTTTTTAGAGCGACCATGGGCGTAAACTTCTTTTTAAATAATATTAATATAAACTGAAAACAATAATGAACGAAAAATACTAGTATTATTGTGAGAAAAGCGTGGGTTTCTCGATATACTAAAAATATGGCACAAAGCGCCCCACGCTTTTTTCACAATAATACTAGTATTTTTAGTTCATTATTGTTTTCAGTTTATATTAATAATTATTTTTCACTTTTTAGTTTGATGTGCTATGAAAGCGTGTTTTTAGTTGTTTTAACTATATTTATATTGGTTATTGATGCTGATATTATAACATATTACGATCCAACAGATATTTCTGAAAAAAATTATTTCAGCCATGGGATATGATCAGCCCGAGGAGTCCGTCGTTTCGCGTCGACTGTCTTAGCTCGGCTCGACCACGACCTAATGACATTAAACGTACTTACATATTAAGCCTTTGCTCTCACGCAGAGGATACAGTCCGGGGAACTGGCGACCCTGATCAGGATAATGATATTAACCTATCAAATTATTGATTGTTCCGGTTCTTCTAAGTGTTTCAAACCCGTTTAATGGGTAAAATGTAAAGAGTTGGTTACAAACAAACAAACAAAACAAACAAGCAAACACCACCACTAACTGCAGCGTATAATAGGCAGCTGGAGTGAATATTTACTGGAACGGCATTTCAAACTTTAGACCATTTGAAACTTTAATCTAACTTGATAAAACTATTTTTTTAATAGGTCTAACATTTTAAACCCCGTATTATATACGGTATATAAAATTAATTTTAAATCGTTAAAAAAATCAAGTTAAACGTATACTATATGGCATTTTTGAAAATGTTAAAAGTTCATCCAAATATGAAACATATACAGGATGTTCTTTAAAAACATAAATTTTAGTTGGAATGGAAAATCCGGAACTTGCAGTAGAAAAAGTAAAAATTTTAAACGGTCTAATAAATCACTTTCTTGATTTTTGGTCAAATAGTGATGATTCATATCTTGGATGAAATTGACGTAAAAGTCAGGTCAGGCATGGGAAGATAGTACGAAATTATATAAATACTTCTCTTTTTGGCTGATTCAACTGGAGGAAATTATACGTAGTGGTAAGTGCATCACTGTCGATATTGTACGGCCCTAAGGGGAATGAAAAAGGTAAAATGTGTTTCCACGGATTGCTCAACATCTCTTTAGACTATCAATGAGATATCGACTTTTTGTACGTTTTCCTTACCATTCGTGAATGACTGGAGATATATAAATTATGTAAAGACATTTGAATTTATTGGTGAATGTAACACTAACATATATTTTTAACTAGCGATCACAAGAGTAAAAGCATATAACTAATATTTGTTGTAAAATGTTCATCTGGTGCCTCCGGAACATTTTATATACAGGTTTGAGAGTTTTAAATGCGTAGTTATATTTTAACCCTCAATATATTTCGTCGAGTACAATTGATTGGCACTGTTAAAAAATTTTTTGAACAAAAAAAATTGAATTTCTGATAATTTTTTCGTCCTCCAGCAACCACATTTTGATGGTCACTGGATATCTGTGTAAACACCGTTCATAGAAATTGTCACTCAGGCAGTATTGCACTTCATGTTCCGCACAAATCTATTTAAATTAGTACACATCTGGTAATTTGGTTTCATTTTACTAAAATGGCACAAAAATTGAAACTAATCATTTTATAAAGAAGCATATACTTTAAAAGAACGGAAAGGTAGATTGGTTTACTTAACACGTGGCACAGAAACATCAGTTACGAGTCTTGAAATAACGCAGACTTAGGACTACATACCCGACGATGTCCGTGAAAATAAACAAACTATAATAAAGGGCAAGGAAAAAATGTAGTAAAAATAAACAAACTATAATAAAGTGCAAGGAAAAAATGTAATCTTCATATAAATCTTACTAACGAACTAAAAAATACTTATTTAAAAAAAAGTAAATAAGTTTGGATTCGAACCCACGTGCTAGGCGAGTATATTCTCTGTCGTCTAACAAGTTCCTTGCTGACAATTCGCATAATGCGAGGTTATAAGTTGTCTGTCTCACTTTTGAGAGAATGAATCAATCAAACGTCCAAGTCTGGTGGGACAGGACCGTATTCAGATAATTTAATATTTTTGCAATAATGAATTGAACGTGATTACTCACTTAAATTATTAATTGCTATAACCCATCCACAATAGAATTATTTTTTGCCCAGTTTAGTCAACAACAAAAATTTTAAATAAGAAATTATTATTGTTGCCCAGCAAGTACCATGTGGAGGTATGAGCTTTACCTGCCAGAAAGGAAGTGGTTGGGGTGTTAGTTTGGGTGAGGCTATGTTAGTAAAATTAACAATAAATTCTGAAAACAAAAACTTAAACTCCTTAATAAATAAATTAAACTACTAAAAAATTCTAATACTGAAATAAATAATAAAAAATTGGCATTCTGCATGTACCTAATTGAAATAAAAGTAATCTCTTCTATAAATAATCCACATACCTGTACACAGCAAAAAATAAATCACTAATAATAAACAATAATTAAAAACACACGACTAAAACACACACTAATAACTATTAAATAATATCACAGTTTCCGAGAATAACACTAATCACTAATAAAAATATCACACACAATGTCACAACTTTACTCATTGCAATCTTCCCACGGATGAAACATTAATTGTTACGATGGCGGCTGGTGGATTTAGGTTATATCATATCTCAGTATTGGATCATGGAGACCCGCTATTATTTTTAAGGCACGACTACCAGTACTGAACGAAGAAGTTTTGCAAAAAAATTGAAAAAAAATTGAGAAAAAAAGTTACAAAAAATGCGCTGCCGATCCAGATTATTTCTAGACCATTTAGTAAAATATTTGGAAAATTTTTGTAATCAAAGGAAAATTCTATCTCCCAGTTTTTTGATGTGTTTTCGAAAATTTTGATTTTTTGTAAACTTATGACAATTTGAAATTTATACAATGAAGAATTTAAATTTTAAAAATGTCGCACTTTACAAAAAATCACAATTTTTCGAAAAACAATGGGGTGATAAATTTTTTCTTCTGATGGGAAAAAAAATAGTTTGCAAATATTTTACTAATGGCTTAGAAGTAACTTGTAACTTTTCCTCAATTTTTTTAAATTCTTTTTGCAAAACTTTTTCATTCAGTACTGGTAGTCGTGCCTCTAAAATAATGTTTGGATCTCATGCTCCAATATTGAGATATGGTTTAGCCTAAATCCACCAGCCACCACTGAATTGTTATCACTGCACTTGTAAACACGAACTACAACTACAATTGATACAATTTAGAGGTTAGCAGCAGTAACAGTTTTGTTTTAGTTTTCAGCATTATTTTAATGATATAGTATTCTTCTCGGTATTTTTTGTCATTACAATGCCATAAAACGGTTTTATGTATACAACATAATAATATATTAATTATATTGTAGACCTACAACAAGAAACAAAAACATTTTGACTCTAATTTCTTTGCAAGAACTAAAAAATAAGGTATTTAGGAAAGTTTTAGCTTTATATTTATTTTTTTTATTTAACTAGATGTAATCTTTTGTGTGTCAAATATAAGATGCTTTTTTTGTAGGTTTTTTTGGGTATATTTCTTTAAATAACACAATAAAGAACATCCAGACTATTTAAATATTTTTATTAAAACCATATAAATTTTTTATTTTGGCTTCTAAAATATAATTCAAATAAAAAAATTAGTATTGAAAATAGTGATTTTATTGAAAAAAAAAACAATTTTTATATTAGCTAACCTATGCATTGTGTATTTTAAATAATAGATAGTACTCTATAAACCTATGTATCAATATAATTAAAAAAAACAAAGTTTCTAACAATCATTTATTTAAATGTGCATCTTATTATAAAAAATAGTGTACTTATATAAAATAATATATACATTATTGTCCTTTAAATAATATTAATTTATTATAAACAGATCTCATGCTTCTACTTCTATCAAACATATTGCTGTTATAATGGTGAATTCTAATTTTAAAATATAGATATTAATTTAATTAAATTGCTATAGTGACAGGTAAACGCAGTCTGTTCTTTAAAATGATTATTTAGGTTTTTAAATAAGTTTTGATTAATTAACAAATCTAACAATTTTATGTTTAATAAATTGACATTTATTAAATTATTTCTTTTATTTATATAAATTTGAAAGATTTTCTCTGAAGTTCGACATATAAATATTACATCTTCAGAGGGATACGATAGTTGACCTCTGTCTTTCTGATTTATAAAGGACGTAAGAAAGTCAGCTCTGTCCCCTAACAATGCTTCTACACATTCTTCACATTTTAGAATTTTCAAGAGTTTGGTTACAATATAACCCCCTACATAAATAAGAATTTCATTTTTTAAATTCTGATATTTCTATATTTAGAATGTGGTAATACACGTCATCATCCATTTCTGGTTCGTTTATATCTTCTGCTATTCGCTGTCTACCACACGATTTAATAATAATATCAGGAGACAAAACTGAAATTGTTTCCAATGGAATCAATTTTCTCATGGGGGTATTTTTCTTACACTCTCACAAACAGGTTTGCCGATTGCTAATTCCAAAGATTTAAAATAATCTGCTGTTTCTGACAAAAATTTATTAAAACCCTCAAAATTTTGTTTGTTAACAGGCTGTTTGTAACCATACTGATACATATTTCTGGAATTCAAGATGTCAAATAAGTTATTAATACAACTAATAAATTTTACTGTAGCTTCACAATCTTTAAACTGCTCTAATTTTAAAGTTTCGTTTAAAAACTCCAAAAGCATGTGCTACAAAAGTACTGAATAGTTGGGTGGCTAATTTAACTTTAATTTTTTTGGTTTTTAAAGAATATATGTGATTATTAGCTAAATGAACACCCTCTTCATCTTGCAATTTCATTAATTTTACTAAATATTCCCACTGAATAATATCACCCTTATCAATAATTTTTTTTTATCTCCTAACAAATTTCTTAGCAATTTAATCATATGACAGGGGTAAAAAAAGATTGCAATTCTTCTGCCACAACTGGGATCAACAAATGTAGATTGTATACTTTTGGGATCAAAATTACACCTAACTGTTTGGCCAACGTAGCATTGTTCGTAGCTCCATCAAAACATATTGAAACCAACAGTAGCCCCGTTTCATTGACTAACTTTAGACACTGTAGCACTAAATTTTTTTTGTTGACCGGTTAAACTATCTATTAAAAAATATCCAAGAGGAAGCTTCCATGACTCATTAATGCAAACTAGCATGAACACGAGTGCAGCCTTGGCTACAGGATGACTGTCAGTTTCAGTTTCTACTCCAAAATCTACAAATCCGTAATACTTTGTTCCATCCCACTCCACATGCTGACGAATTGCCATTTCGTCTATAGTTAAGCTGCAAATAAGTTTATAATCTGTATTCTGTCCTTTGATTTTTAATAGGTCGAAAACTTCTGCTGTAAATCCGGCCTCGCCATTTATATTTTTGTACCACCTCGATATAGTCTTTGGGTGAGGAAGAGCCGAATTAAAAGTATTACGAACAAAATTGTAGGCCTTAACAGAATAATAAAGAAGAGTTAATGAAAAGGCTTTAAGCTGTTCGCCATACTTATGTTTATGGTACATCTGTCTCTGCAAAAATTC
Organism: Rhamnusium bicolor; assembly: GCA_029963845.1. Classification (NCBI taxonomy): domain Eukaryota; kingdom Metazoa; phylum Arthropoda; class Insecta; order Coleoptera; family Cerambycidae; genus Rhamnusium; species Rhamnusium bicolor. The sequence goes on along the minus strand of JANEYF010000210.1, from coordinate 63,192 downwards.
TTCATTAGGTCCTATCTTACACAAAGTTTCTAATGTTTCATCGGTGACTTTGCCACTGAGTGATTTAATCACCTCAGCAAGCCTAGCCAACTCTTTTCTTAAAATGGCAAAGACTTGTCCTAAGCCTCTTAATTTTTTTACGAGCTTTAGTCAACTAAGACTTCAGTTTTCGTTTTCGGGGTGTTTCAACCTTAAAAAAATTTACATAATTAATAAACAATATTGGCACTATTATTGATTTTTGATTATAGATTGAATGAAGACTTACTTTACATAAGATGTTTATTTTTTTTTTTAATTTAACATACTTCTATTACTTACTGAATGCCAATATTAAATAATAAAGGCCCTGGCAATGCTGACTGAACAATTTGAACAACTTATTTAATATGTTTTTTAAATAAGTATACTTTATTTTTCAATAAGTTAAAATACTTAGTAATAGTAATCAATAATAAATTTTGCTTAGTTAACTTACTTTAGAATACCCTCGAATAGGAGAACTTGGGGGTGTTTTATTTTCCACAAAACCCAAACTAGTAAATGACCTTTGTGGCAATTCTGTCCATTCTATGTACTAATAATCCAGTACTTGTTGATGGCCGTGGTTCATTTAACAAAGATATAGCAGCACTCGTCGATGGTTGAGACGAAACAGATGTAGTTTCGGTCAAGCTTTTACTAGTATCCTATAAAAAATAAGATGTATTATACCTACGTGTTATTGTTTATATTGTTTAAATCCTTTTGATATTTTATCTACAGGGTTTTTCCTCATATATTGACACTCCCCTGTCGAGCCCCCTGTAGACTTCATTTTAGGAGTTATCGAAAAATATCAAGTTTTATGGATTTTTTCAATTTTCATAATTTGCAATCAGAAAAAAATAAATGAATATTGAGAATGTAAAATTTCTAATTGAACTATCCCTCTGCTTTATTGAACATCATTCACCTGAATTTAAAAAAAATTAAAGGCCCTTGGAAAATTTTACATTTTCTATATTGATTAGTTTTTCTGTAAGAAAATCACAAAAATAAATCCTCGAAAAAAAATATATTTGAAAATAATAGTATACCTAAATAATACACACCAATTTTTTAATTATATTCGAATAAATTTAATAGGTATTTATAAAATAATTTTTCTGCTCATATGGAAACAGTAAATAAACAAAAGTTATGAATAAATACATTATTGTAAAAATAATTCAGGCACAAAATTTTAAATACGTTTCTAATTTTTATAAAATTTTATGTAAGTAAATATTTGAGAACTTCGGAAAAGGTAATTTTTTGGACACTATTAACTGTTTGTTTAATAATTTAAGTAGGTCCTACTGTATTTTTAATAATAATTATTTTAGTGATCTGAATAAACTAATATTATATATTTCTTTCGAATCTACTTACCATAATGTCCATAATAGGTAAAACATTTTGTTTTAAATGGAGTGAAAAAGGTGACTTCTCAAAATCATAAGACTCCTGGGTAAAATGTAAGTGGCATACATTGGAATTCACAAACATATCTTCTTTTTTCCAAATTTAAAGGTACTCTCCAAGCCTCTCTTCTCTCAGTATCCTTTGGAACACTAAAAATAATACAATCTTAAAGTACCTATTATGTAAAATCGTATAAAACGTGCTACTGTCAACATTAAATATATTAATCCTCTTTGATTAATCCACATTACTGCAATATTAATAATTATCTTTGCAAATCACATGGAAATGGGAAATACGGCTCTGTGTCTCCTTAAACAATCGAATATGGCCTACAAAACAAACATGTTTATTAAGTAACTTACCGAAATAAATGAATAGATGATTTATCCCTCACACAGTTTGCAGTTTTGTGGTAAACACAATTTTTTATAACACGTCTGGGCATTTTTCACGCTATAGTCACAAAAATAGTCACTGAATCAAAACTTCACTTCCACAACGAACATCGAAATACAATATGGATGCGATCGAACTGTCAAAGATACCGACACACTGTCTGTGATTGGTGGGTGACAGCAGTGGGGGAATTGGCAGCGTGCGCCGTGAACTATGTTCTATCTCCCCCTTTTATAAATCTATGTTGATATGTAAACAAGCAAATTGTTGTTTTTGTATCGGTCATAGCGGTTTACGAAAATATACCTGGAGAGGCCAACTCACTCTCGCTGTCTTTGTTATTCTTATAGCAATAGAGAGAATAATAATTGGAAATCGTTCAGAGTGAATTTACGTAAACGTCTTTAGCGTCATTGACATTAAGTATTAGGTAAATCGAGAATAAGTTTAGTTTTGATTTAAGTGCGTGTTGTTTTCTTTGTGCTTTTTTTATTTCAGTTTTGCGATATTTTAACAGTACCTAAAAGTGCTTTTTGTTATTAGAATAGTTCTTGTCAAAGCTTGGATTTTGTTTACAGATAAAGTTACGTACCTAGTTGTTTTTATATAGTGACTTTTAGTTACTTATTTGAACTAGATTTGCCATCTTAATTCATAGGAATATGTTTGATGTCTGTAATTTGAATCATAAATTGGTTGGTAATGTAATGTACCTAAAAGATAGGTTAGTGTAACTCGCCCATTGACCTACATATCAGGTCAATGAACCAGCCGAACATATGACTGCAGAGGTGGTTGTCTCTGATGACTGTTAGAAAACGATTTATTTATTAATAAACTACAGGATTACTTCAAATTATTATAATCGCAGGGTAAGTAACCACTACTTGTTAAAATTTAATAATTCTTTTATAAACTTTGAAAAAACGAAATCAAAATTGTCAGTAGCATTTCATGTTTACTGTTTACCGGAAAATTTGGTTTTAGTTTACGAAACACTTGAAAGAAAGTTTAATTGATGCAAGAAAAAGGCAAACTTGTACATTTCTTATATTAAAAGGTATTTTAAAAAAGCTTAAAAATTATTTCAAATGGAGCACTTAATCGCATAAGTAGGTAATTATTTCATTCAAAATTATGTCCCGGAACGAACTTACTGCTAAATTGTATATGAAATGCGGCAACACTGCTAAAGGTCAATGCACTATTTCAGATGAAATGAGGAATGTTTCTAGTAATCAGCAGTTCCAAAACAATTTCATCTTATTTTTTTGAAAGTCGATAACTCAATTTTACGTGGGAATTAAGAGAAAAAAATGTGTCAGTGGGTTTCTACAGATGTCAAGAATCGGTGGTTTAAATATAACTACGCACTTAAGACTCACCCTGTATATTATATATAGACTATGTACCTTTGCGCCCTCTATCACCCCGTTTTTGAAATTTTTCGATATCTCTTATAAGAGAGCCAGGACATTTGGCCGACGCGAGGCTGGGACACCCGGTATATATATATATATATATATATATATATATATGTATATATATATATATATGTATATATATATATATATATATATATATATATATATATATATATACATATATGTATATATATACATATATGTATATATATACATATATGTATATATATACATATATGTATATATATACATATATGTATATATATATATATATATATATATATATATATATATATATTTTTTTTTTTTTTTTTTCCGGTTTCCCGGTGCCGGTCAGTCCTCCCGTGGCCTCCGACGCCTCACGGGAGTCGCGCCGGCGCATCAACTACAGCCATTCCCCACATCCCGCAGGGTTAGTGACTGTAGATACCAGAATCATGTGCCCTAAGCAGACGGAGAGAACCTAGAATGACCGCCACTCGGCTGATTTTTGGCAGGTCGGTATGATCTTCAGTTCCGAGAGCAGCTTAGGCTTTATCCCTCCGAGTACACCGATTATAAGGACGACCATTTTCACCAAGTAGCCTGGGTACAGCCCTTGGAGCTCGTACCGGAGATCGCGATATTTGGTCCGTTTCTCCTCCTCCTTCAAGGTGATGTTTTTCTCCGCAGGTGCCGAGAACTCGATGACATACATTACCTTGAGTTGATGGTCGAGGAGGACTATGTCAGGCTTGTTGGCTTGGATTAGCCTGACAGTCGCGAACGAGTAGTTCCAGTAAATCCGGCATTTCTCGTTCTCGACAACGGACTCAATATCTCCGGGGACGTAAGGCAGCACTGGTGTCTGGTCTACCCCATACGAGTGCCTTAGATGGTAGTATAGCACTCGTAACGCGTTATGTCGGTGGATGTAAGCCGAAATCGCATATATGGGGCATGCAGAAAGTAAGTGCATCAGCGATTCCGGCGCCTGATGGCAGGTCCTGCAGTTGATATCAGGAACCTCTACACGCCACACGCGGCTCCGGTAGACCAAGGTGTTGATAACACCATCTTGGCAGGCCATAATGAATCCCTCGGTCTCCGACTTAAGCCCTGCTGACCTTAGAAAGGCGAAGGTCAGCCTGGTCGATAAACCCAGTGTTTCTATGTTCTTATAGAAGACACCATGCTGGGGTTTATCGACGTGCTGCCGAAACAGATTTTCCTGTTCGGCAGCTCTAATTCGGGCTTTCAGACGATTTGGCTGAAGTTCGGTGACTGACTCAACATCAGCACCTCGCCGGGCAAAGGGATTATTCTGACAAATTTGATAGGCGAAGTAGTCACGTGGCTTTGGTATTTTTGTAAAACCATTTTTTCATTTACTGTAGTAATCAACTGGCTTTATATTGATTTATCTGTCCACTATGTGCTGAAAAGCAAAAACATGTGGTAAGGAGTTGTTGGAACATTGTGGAATAGAAAACCCTTTTCAAAATTATTGTACTTCGTGTGTAGGTACTTATGTAATTTACTGTTGTCTTTCACCAGGTTTTTTTTTTGATAGTGTTGGTTTTGGATCTTATGGATGTTTTTCGGAGTTAATGTAGTCCTACCTAAAAGGTATACCCAGCAGTGGCTAGTTTTTGCCATCGGCATGTTGGCTGTAGGAATCTGCTCCTGCATAACGTAGTATTGGTTACTGCATGACGTATTAGCTAGTGCAAGACGTAGTCAAATTTTAAATCTATAACTGAACAACCGGTTGTGCATCTAACCATCGTGTTATATCGTGTACAGAACCGAGAACTGACGTACCACATACGAAACCAAGTCAGACGTGACGTGTGCTTGCACTTGTTTAAAGTTAAATCTCTTATCAGATGTACCTACATGTATCATCGGTTCTCGGTTCGGTATGCATTTATACTAGTCTACTAAAAGTATTGTATACTAGTATCAGCGTGGACTCAGTGTTTTGTCCCTAACGGATCTAGGGTAATACGAATCTTTCTAAAATAGGTGATCCGTACCATATGAATCATTGAATTGATTCGAATAATCTGTACGAATCATACGGATTCGACCAACTCTAATTTCCAGCGAAACGTAGTATTGGCTCCAGCAGAACGTAAAATTAGTAAACATGGACACTCCTTTAGTGTTGTTCAACTTCAAGGCAGGTCATCATCTCACCAGGTGTTTATGTCCTGAGACCACCATTTACAGACCAGAAAGAGGCATAACGCAAGTTAAACCTTTATTTCTTTATTGATAATTTGATGTTTTGATTTGTTTGTTACCAAAAGAGATAAAACTATTAATTGAAGGTTTACGAGTAGTAGTAAGGGGAGCATATATTTTTAGAATTAGAGTGACATTTAACTAAGTTCACTGTTACCATTACTTTACTCTTTTTTTCTATAGTCACATTTTAGTAAACATCCACATAGCAATAGAAATAAAGTCAGATAAACACTTATAGTTTGAGGCATATCTAGCCCAGTCGTCACACGTTTATAAGCCAAAGTATGGCTACATTTTGGTACTACGAAAACAAATATTACTGGTTGCATAAGTGTAAAAGTATATTACCGAAACTATATGTATCGACTATAACTATTTCCGATCTTTAAACTGTTGTTGGTGAGTTGAGATACCATTGGTACATTATTTCTTTTAAGCATTTATTATTGTCATAGCACGTACGGTACTTGTTATTTTTTTTAACCAAAGTTTAGTAAACCATATCAGTGAGGGTATTCTTAAAACCAAACGTTTACCCCTTTCATGGTTATATCGGATGTAACAGGATCATGGTACACCTCACTTTTTCCTTTAGTTTTGAAGATAAACGATTGAAATTTGAAACATCTTATATACTTAATAAACGTCGCTTTTTGACATGATTTTTTTTCACTTCCAGTTTCACCGGAAGTGATAGTAACTTTGAATTTCAAATGGAACACCCTATATATTATTGTATTTTTGAATTCTGAATAATTTTCTGAATCCAATGATACCATATGTGATATTTCAAACTTCAGTATTTGTTTTAATTTAATTTTTACTTTTCCATTTAACTGTGTCATCATGACTGTTCCGATTTATTCTAATTGACCCGTGTAATACTTGAAAAAATCGGAATTCCGTCGAAAATACTAAATTATGTGATTTATGAGCAAATAAAGTTCATCAAAATGGTTTTTGGACGAAACACAATTTTTTCCAATGGAACCATATTGGTACTATTAATAAGGAATTTATTCATATGCATTATTAAAATGAGCGATAAATACAATCAAAATTACAGCTAAAAAGCAAATAAAAAAAAAACAATTTAATTATAATTATCTAGGTATACCTACATAAGGTGGCTTTGGAATACAAAATAGGAATAAAACATTACAACAGTTGTTCAAAATGCTGACCATTAACGTCGATGCACTTCTGAATACGCATAGCTGTATCTCGAAGAAATTAGCCAATTGCTGTGGTATCATTGAATTCAGAAAATTATGAGGAATTCAAAAATGCAATAATATACAGGGTGTTCCATTTGAAAATGAAAAGTTGGTGTCAATTCCGGTGAAATCGAATGTGGAAATAAAATCATTAGTCTAAAAGTGACGTTTATTAAGTATATAGGATGTTCCAAAATTTAATCGTTTATCTTCAAAACTAAAGGAAACAGGAGGGTGTATCATAATCCTGTTACACCTGGAATAAGGTGGATTGAATGCTATAAGCTGACCGATTTAAACCATGTTTGGCTAGCAGGCAATCAGTTAGTGGGTGTGTACATAGGTAACTAATGTTTTGATGTTAGAGAAATAGAAAAGGCAGTATTAAAAAATTGGCGTTACATACAACAAGAAGGAAACATTAAAAAAATATGTTATTTTACTAAACGGTCCAATTATTATTCTATTGGTGACACCGCCCAGAGGGGGGTGTCATGGAGGAGGGTTAGAGTCTTGAAGAACATTAGAGATATGGTTGCAATACAGGTTTATTGAGATAACAGGGAATACAGAGATAAATAGGAGTATATGTATATATGCTGTATTGTCCAAACTTATGTCTATAAGTGTATAATCACAGGGGCAGCGGGCGTCGAGGCGCACACACACTCACTTGCACGGTGCACGAGCAGGATGCTTGCGGTGGGTATAGGTATTGTCCAGTGGTGACGGCAATGTCTGATCCCAAGACCGAGCGCGTGTCGAGGATGCACGGTCCCAAGGTACCATTAACTGTCTTCGTAGCGTCCCGCGGCACTACTTTACAGTCGCGTCCCCCCCCAAAAAACTAGATATACAAGTACTCTAGGGAGGTACGACTGTTCCTAGTGATCCAATCCCCAAGGATGCAAAGAAGACAGTTGAACGGAACAACGAGATATACTTAGATACGCGGGCCGCTATTACAGTTCCACTACTCTTATGATCCACGCCAAGGATGCAGAACACGTAGTAGGTGAGCGCTACTGTCTATGACAAACGCAGAACAGTGTCCAAAGTCCACCCAACCTGTATGTAGGACATCCGACGCGGAAGGCCCGTGCTCCAACGACCCAATGCAAGGGTGCACCGACCAGTTAATAGGCGAGTGACCCGTTGGCTTTTACTAGAGTTTCAATGATCCAATCCGAAGGATGCGCGGAGGCAGGTAGTAATGCTTCGAGTGTACCGCCGGTGAGTGACCTCTTGTAGAGCATCTACCAATGCTCCAGTGATCCAACCAGGATGCGAGAAAACAAGCAGGAAAACTCTGAAGAGAACTGCCGTTCCAGTCTGAGGGCTCAAGTTTCATTCTGTTCGGACGGGATGGCCGTGACGTCAGGGACCGGGATACCATCTCAGGGTGGCGTAGGCGTATGGTCCACAGGGAAAGTCATCGGTGGCGTCCCGCCCAGGGTTAGTACGAAGCGCTTTGGTACTAACTAGATGGTTTGTTACAGATTTGTTACACTATAGATTTTTGTACTAACTGATTAACAATTCCTAGAGACAAGCTTAGTAGAAAACTGAGTAGAAACAATATTAATACAGGGTTCCCATATTAGACTACCCATGTTGATATTCGCTTTAAATCTAAACGAAGTATGTGATTATTTTTCTTTAGTAGGTCAAGGTCAGTAGTTTTTGGGATTACATTTTATCGAGTAGGCATCTGTCTCAAAGCAGTGAATTAACTGCCACTGTCATAAATCCGTGTCAGTACCACAAACGATAACTTTTCCAACAGAGTTTTAGAATTTTTGACGATTTGTAAAATTCTGCAATATTATAGATTATTCAGAGCAACAGCGTGTGTTTTCCGTGGAAATCTACATTAGAACTGGTTCAGTAGAAGTTCGGCGTGCATTTCGACGGCAGTTTGGTAACAATAATAGGGGTAATGCGCCAACGCGCAAAACAGTTATGGCATGGGTTCGTCACTGGCGTGAAAATAATTCTGTGCCGAGCATTAAAAATTCTGGACATGGAAAAATGGTTCGTACGATTGCAAATATTAAACAAGTGAGAGCTGCTTTCACAAGAAGTCCTAACAGGTCTGCTAATCGGTAATCACTTGCTCTAGGAATATCCAAGGGAGGTTTTCACAGAATCCTTCATAACAATTTTAAATTTCATCCTTACAAATACCAAATTGTACAGCACTTTAGCAATCGAGATAGGGAAGCGAGGTTAACATTTTCTCAAGAATTTTTAAATGGGCATCGAGAAGCAATGCACAATTTGTTAATGACCGATGTAGCAAATTTTCATTTGGATGACGCTGTTAACAAACAGAATTTTAGATATTGGGGAGCTCAAAATCCTCGCAAAATGTTTACAAAAAACCCAGTCCAAAAGTCATCGTTTTGGTGTGATGTAGGATCATTTGGTTTCATTGGTCCTTATTTTCTTGAGGATGAAAATAACCGTTCTGTAACAGTCAATTCCATGCTCTACATAAACATGTTACAAAAGTTTCTCATCCCAGAACTGATTAGACATGATTTTTAAAAATTGAACAAATGTTTAAATCAGTAATAAATCCCAGAGAATTAGCTGTACATTAGTGGAATAAAAGATATTTTTACTCGACGAGGAATTTTATTCAAATAATAAAATGGGTAGTTTAATATGAGGAACCCTGTATAACATAATATATGTTTCATGTGTCTATGTAAATATACAGGGTGTTTTAAAAATATGCAGCAACAGCCAGCTGGTAATTCACAATCCAAAAATAACAGAAAAAGGTCCTATAAACATGAGTACGGAAACGCTTTGGAGATGTGATGATGACTGATATGAGTATTGTTCTTACTGCCGATTGATGTAAACCATTTCAAAAATGAATGATTTAAAGGAAGAAATACTATTATCTTCAAATTTCGTAAAATGGTTTTTTCCAAAAAAATTCACATAAAAAACGTCAATATTCTGCACATTCCATTAATACTAAACGATATACATTTGGGGAATTCCATCACTCATACATAGACTTGAGGAAGTATCCACAAACAATTTTTTAAATACATACGAATGACGATGATGATTTCTATAGCTTTGATCAGACAAACGTGGTCCAATAAATATTTCCTAATTTATTTTCCAACTTCCATGTCAATATAAGAACGAAGAAATACAACTTCGTCGTTCTTGACGCTCTTATTACTGATCAACAACAGAGCCTTTATGCGCGCTGCCAAAGATAATACTACAGTCTTTGGCGCTGCTAATCTATCAACACTCACATATGAATCAGTGCATTGTTTTTCACAGCTTCGCTAGTATCGCCACTCTTATCATTTATCACTCCACCATAAACACATCCTTAATGTTTTACATCGTTGTGAACAATAACGATTCGTGCATAAATTTTCGGGTGAAACATCGAGTGAACCGACGCGACGTGAAAAACTTGCAAACATATTTCCAGAAAAGGGGAGTATTTTTCATATTTTCAGAAATAGGGTGAATTATATCAAATATAATACTCAATTCTCCGTTTCGTGAGAAAAATTTTTTGTGTTTATGTTGATTTGAATTTGTTGTTAATCAAAAAAGTAGGTTTAAAACAGAAAAATAAGAATACTCAATATTCGTAGCTACAAAAGAGTACAACTCTTTAATGAATACGGTTGGTACTCTTTAATTAATGAGTACTTGTACTGTTTTGTAGCTACGAATATTAAGTATTCTTACTTTTCTGTTTTAAGCCTAAATGTTCACTTGTTTCATTAACAACAAACTCAAATCAACATAAAATAAATTTACTCAAAATATTGTTCTCACAAAACGAAGAATTCAACACTATCTGTGAGATAATTAGTGAGTTACATCATAAGTTTATCTAGGCATATAATTTCCCGAATTTGGTACTTCACAGATGAGGTCTAAGTATATAATTTAAATTTTAGTATTGTGTAGAATTTTCTAATATTTAATAACTACCTATTTACCGCGCTTTTACAGGCAAGATTATAACAACTTATTTGTTTTTTCACAGAAAACTAAAAAATATATTATATATAATATACTTGTATCGTTTTTCATTTGTACTCTGTTCTGTGTGACCGAAGTTGGTAACCTTATTCATAAGAAATGGGACGTGGCATCCGTATATTCTTTTTATTAACACGCTTTTATTAGCTTCACCTGTATGTTTGTGAGTTTGTTTGTTTGTAACCGACTCTTTGGACTCGATTTTGACCCACTTTAAACGGACAGATTTAATTGAAACTTTGTACACTTACGAAGAACCGGTAACAATACAATAATTTGATAAGTTTATATCATTATCCTGATCAGGATCGCCAGAATTAAATAATTTCCTCACGTATCCTCTGCGTGAGAGCAAGTGGCTTATTACTGTTAGTACGTTCCGTGATTCTCAGTTCGTTCGTTGGCCGAGCGGGCTAAGGCGCGTCTGAGTCGACGCGAAACGACGGACTCCTCGGGCGTGAGTTCAAATCCCGTCTATGGCTGAAAAAAATATATATATTTTTTTCAGAAGTATCTGTTGGATCGTAATATGTTATAATATCAGCATCAATAAACAATATAAATATAGTTTAAAAAAACTAAAAAACATGCTTTCATAGCACATCAAACTAAAAAGTGAAAAATAAATATAGTTTAAAAAAACTAAAAAACACGCTTTTAAAGCACATCAAACTAAAAAGTGAAAAATAATTATTAATATAAACTGAAAACAATAATGAACGAAAAATACTAGTATTATTGTGAAAAAAAGCGTGGGGCGCTTTGTGCCATATTTTTCGTATATCGAGCAACCCACGCTCTTTTTCACAATAATACTAGTATTTTTCGTTCATTATTGTTTTCAGTTTATATTAATAATTATTTTTTCACTTTTTAGTTTGATGTGCTTTAAAAGCGTGTTTTTTAGTTTTTTTAAACTATATTTATTAAGGTTGGGATTTTGCAGACTGAGTGGAACTAGGTATTTATTTTTAATTTCCCAACAATATTTAAAAATCCAAACTGTAACATATTTAAAATGGTTTTAGCATTTTGTTAAATTTTGTTGTAATTAAAATTTGAAACCTGACATTCTGATAATGAACCTACTTACCTACTTCTTTTATCGCTACAGTAAAAAAAAAATTCATTGAAAAACCGGCCCTTTACAGGTTACACGTTGGTTTACCATTGGGTCTTGTATTATATATTTTGGTATATTTGAAATTAAGAAAGGGGGATTAAAGAAGGGGAAAAAGTAGGTATAATTTATAATTAATCTTATAAACAAAAAAGAAACTCAAATTGAATATCTTTCAAAAAGTTTTCATTTAGAAAAAAGTGTTTTAAGTAGAAAAAAAAACAAGCATACTTGTCAAATGGCACTGTTTATTTTGTCGGTTATAGATGCTCAATTCTCAATCGACTTTATTGTAAGAGCTACCGAATATGTTTATTGGTAATATAAGCCTTCACATCGCCCCCTGGTGACTAAAAATCGTACTTTGACGAAATGAGTAAATGCTTTTGGTTTACATTCGTTTGATCACATAGCTTGTCGGGGTTTTATTATCGTTTTTTTTCATCAACGTTTATTCCACAATATACTAAAGAAACGAATTATTGTGTGTTAAGAGAAAAATGTGGATAGGACAATTACAATCCGCTCTCACTATTTTCATAAGAAAAGCGCAAGGTCCTATTATATCTATCGTGGAGCAAATAGATAGAAGAAATGTATGGGAGAAAGCATAATAAATGATAAAAGCATTAACTTCGGCAATGCATGTCCATTTCAAGGCATAGGGCTACAAAAGGTAAATAAAATTATAGTAGTGACATTTTTAGGTTAGGTATTTCCACAAATTAGCTAAAAATAGTGCAAAAAAAGGTTAAACTTATTGAATTTACTTGTCAACTTTATATTAATGTAATAATATATATTTTTCTAAAGCAAATAAAAATAATGTAAACAAACCCAAGAATCAGCTGATTTTTACTCGTCTAATCGCAGCGCCATATGCACCGTGGTAATTTTAGTTTCCAATGGCTCTGATGAATAAAAGGTAGCAAATGCTTTTACTACATATTTTTAAAGCAAAATCTTTGATCTACATGATTAATATTTTCAGAGCTTTTGCTTGATACTTAAAGTAAAAGTATTTGCTTTGCTAGAGATAAAAGCTTCAACAAATATGAATAAAATTGCGTGTTTACTATCTACTTAGTATTTTCTTCAAGAAAAATGTAAGTACCTCAGTAGTAGACTTCGCTTTGGTAAAGCAACACCTAATGTACGAATTATGGCGTTTTCAAATCAATATAGATAATCGAGCGATATACGATCAGACGGAGTAACCTTTTTAGAATGTATCAAAAAAAAATGAGGTAGAGAATTTTCTTTTAGAAAAGTTACAGACCAATAAATCGAAATCCCATGAAATCCAAATCTTCCATCACCTACACCAATCTCGATAAAAAATTAAAATTTCATTGGATTTTTTTTTTAGTTCTCGATAAAAAATATCTTTAAAAAATTTTTTTCAATTTCATTGAAAACAATTTTTTTTTGAAAAATTTAAATTTTTTTTGTAAAATATTTATTGTTGTTTCGTTCAAAAAATATATTTTTTTCGAAACATTTAGGCATTAATAACATTAAAAAGTAATATAAGACTTATTAAAACATAGCATTGGCTACAAAGTCTTAAAGTATTTGCTATGAAGCAAAAGCTAAATATTATTCATTGAAAATGAAGCAAAACCTTCTGCTTGGATGCATTTGCTTTTGCTTCTTACTTTAAGCAAATGCTTCTATTTTATTCATGAGACCCATTATCTCATTGACAGAACAGTAAGTTGTTATCAGTTATCAATCGTTTCTTATGGCCGGGTTATAGCCGTATTACACAAAAAAGACAAATTGACCAACAAATTGATCGAATTATTTGGTTAGAAATCGATCAACTAATTGTAGAAAGGGCAGCATCGATTTTTATTCAATTTATTTTTATTACATCAGGTGCGCCAACCGTCCATAGGCGGATTTAAGGAGGGGGACAAAGGGTACCCCCAACATTTTCACCCTAAGTGTTAGGTAAACGGAGAGATTGGATTCTAACAGCGAATTTTATCTAAATGATTACTAAAATTAAAAAAATGTTGCCATATATATATCAAGTATTTAGATATTAATATTTTATTATATCTAACAAAATCCTTGTTCTGTATGTACAGGGTGGGTAAGTTTCGATGTTTGTATAGGGTAACTCGGTAACTGTAAGAGATACTTAAAAATGGAAAACACATTCTCGATCTCTTTTTTTGAGACAAATTCTGCTCAACGGCTGACGAGAGGTCCGTACAGCGCTGGCAGAAAGCCCATAGTACCATTATTTAGAATGTTATGATTACATGGTTTAAATGGGTTACCTAATGTTTGTTTATTACGTGATAAAGAAATGGAAGATTTTCAAAAAGCTATTCGCACGATTTGACAAATGTACACATTATTGTGTATAACCATCAAGTTAGGTTTTATAAACAATATAAATTGCATTTTGCAACATTTAACGAGTAATCAACAATAAATAGTATTTATGGAATATTATTTTACACCTATGCATAATAACAGTTGTGTTATTGTATACAGGGTGTTTCAGAAATAGTATGCCAAACTTCTATAGGACATACTATGAGCAAAAATAAGCAAAAAAGTTCTTATGAGCATGTGTCCAAAAATAAACCATTTCCAAGATACGTGGTGTTGTAGCAGGAAAACGGGTATATTCTTTGTTTTAAGAAACTATTGGATGTAAGTCAAATCCACTGAAATTGCTAGCTGTTTCTAAATGTGACCCAATGACAGCCATGATTTTGTTGCAGGGGTGTCCATATTAGTTACAATCTAGGAAGAAAAAAACGATGTTTTACTACTACCACCACCGCCCTAAATACGCCACTGTTCCAGGGCTTACTTTGTAAGACAGTTTTGACTTCATGAATATATTGTGTTAAAGTAATTATTATGACGCCGTATTTCTGAAACCCCTGAAGTAAATATATACAAATTATATATTTTCGTAATCAGGACGAAGAATCCTTCCAAAAAATATAATATACAGGGTGTCCCATTTAAAAAATGAGGTTATGTTTGTATGTTCGCTATACGATGCTGCATATTTTGTTAATGTGCATATTTTGAAGGTTTATAACCAATCCAAAAACTTTCCCCATTTAAAGATTTTCCTAAGTATGTCCAATAATAAATTTTAGCTATTATGTAAAATATACGGAACTCTGTACATATTATTTAAAGATTATTTCAGAGATACAAGGAATACAAAAAACGTCACAAAATCATCCGACAAAAATACACAAACCTGCATCATTGTCGGCGATTTTAGAGTTTTTTACATTTATTATATCTGTGCAATGAACTATACATCTAACACAATTACGTAGTTACCTAGCTCCTACATGTTTTCCGTATATTTGGATTATGGCAAATTTCACAACTCGTTTTAAAAATTTTTAAAAAATCAGAAAAAATGCATTTTATTTTAACTGCATTCTTTTAGTATATGTACCTTACATAAAGATGTGTTGACATTGTACTATAAATAGGTACCAATACAGTAACAATAACAAGATTTATTTATTAAATACTATTCCAAATAAATGACATACTCGAGGACATACCTAATAATTACCAATTTCAACAGCACTTTAACATTGAAATAAAGATAAAAATAGCTTCCAATAGATAAAAAAAATTTCACTAAAAGTTGTTAGTGTAGGTATAGTGTTTAGGTTGACGCCAACATAGGAACTTGTTGTTACGTAGCTTTGTTGGAATGCACATCGTGATGTGGCATTTCACCTATTGGCGCTGACCGGATTTTTTGGTGGTTTATAATCCGAGGAAGAAAACATATGGAACGGTTAATAGAGGAAGAACCAAAAATAAAAACTGATTACAGTGATTACAAAACAATGTACAACGGATGACTAGCCTTTTTCAAACCCTAAACCCCATCCACCAATACAAAACTCACCGGTGGTTGGTAAAGTATGCACCAAATTCTGAAGGAAAAACGACCTTAAATCGGCGCTTATCATTTAAACACATTTATAATATGTCAGCTATATTTAAAACACGTGCTAGAACTCAATAGGTCACTCTTGTTTGTGTGTTGTCACGTCACCTATTTTTGCATGCAACCGAAGTCGTTTCGCGGCCACAATCAATTAACCACCACAGACTGACCAGCTGATCGAGTAAACTACAAGTCCACCGCGGCAGAATCACACCCACCAGCGGAACTAGGAGTCGACAGCAGCACTACGCCGTGGTGGCGATTGATTCATCCTACAATCCAGGTGAACGTCGAATATCAACAACTTTAACTTCCTATCTGCCAGTTGTTATATTATGAATTGTATCTAACACTGAAAAAATGACAGATCTACAAACGCGAAACAATGCACAAATTGCACACTACAGACAATAAAATCTAGGACAGAAGCAATGCCAATAAAATATAAAACTTTACCTGAGCTAAAGTGCGATCGTTTTGTATCGCCATTCTCTGTGTCACCGTCGAGAGGTCTTTTTCTGGAATCCGCTATCTCTGGTGACGGACACGTATCCATACCCGAATCAGCGGCCATTTTGTAATTTAATTGTCCATTAACATACGTCGGGAGTGTTGAGGAAACACTGCACTAAACTGCGCGCACACAAACTTGAACGAAAACGCCACAAACTTGCTTTCGCGCACACTGCTCGGAGACTGAATTGAACTGAATTTTAAACGAAGACATGGACATGTCGCAACTCCACGGAGTGGTGATTAGATAGTGACTCCGTAATAATTCCCCACTTTAAAGTAACGACCTTCAATAGCTTCCTATAATTTGCCAATTTGCACTTCAGTAGTGTACGTATTTAACATTTAAAGCGTAGCTTATTCTTCTATATGCATATATATAATATACAGGGTGATCGGGTCATTTTAGGTAGCTCACTCGATTTCCTGACTTAGTTTTTGAGTTAGTAAACAAATACATAAAAAGTCGGTTATTGGGAAATCAGATAAAAATCGCAGCGCCAAACAAAGTATTAGATTTTGTAGCTGTTTATTATAGACATGACATAATCACTTAATTTTATATACCTACTTAAATTGTGAAATCCATAAAATTTGTCATTTACATACACATACATTTCCAATATTAGTAGGTAGCTAATTAATTATAATAAAATAATGTTAATTAATACGTACTAAATACTCGTCAATACAATTTACTGATTTCCAATGCAGTTACCGATAAATATTAAATAATATACATATAATCAATCAGAATCAGCACAAATATGACATGATAATACTTTTTTATGGCATTGGGCCATAGACCGTCATAATGACAATAATAAGTACTTCTCAAATGTGACAAGACATGTTAGAAATTACCCTTTTTTTCAGTAAATTTGAATACGGAAACAGAAAAACTATAATTAATATACAGGGTGAGGCAATAGTGCGTCCGACTTCGATATCTCGAGTTCTATGATAGCTAGAAACGTGATTTAAAAACATAAGTAAACTAGACAAAAAAATCTATAAACGGAAATTGTTTTCGAATATACAGGGTGAGCCAAGACGATTCTACAGTCAGTAACATTTTTTAAAATGAAATCTCATGTATATCAGAACATTTTTTGAAACCTTTTTGTGGCCTTCTTTCACTCCTGTATTATTATTGACTTTCTCCCAACCACTTGGATGGAATGATTTTTTTTTTTGTTAAATTATACCATTTATAAGTGTATATTAAAAATATCACTACAATCACAACTATCGATTTTAAGAAAAAATATGTTAGTACCAGTTATGAGACATTTGTGTGATGATACTCAGCCATTTTTACCTCCTAAAACTATACAGGGTGGCCAAAATGGATTTTTAAATTTACAACTTTTTGAACTGACCTCAGTTTTTTTCAAATGGAACACCCTGTATATTTCTGGACAATGTGATGTAGGATTGAATAACGAACATTTTTTGTACGGACATTCCTATGGCTATTTGTGACCATTTTCAATTTATTGAACAATAACTAAAATTCAGCAATACAAATTAAAAATAAGGGTTTTTTTTCAAATAATTCAAGAGAAGGTAATAAGCGTGTTACATGATACTCATAAAAACATCACATCAACAACAATCCAAAATTTGAAAGAAAGGATAATGCTTTTAGAAGTATCACTCCGGCAATTTTATGAACAGTGGAAACCTCTTTCCAAAGACGCATAGAAATGTGTGTCAATCAAAATGGGCAACATGTGGAGCACTTTTTATAATATCTTCTCATGAATTACAAAAAAAAAAATAATTTCTATTGCTGAATTTTGCAGTTATTGTTCAATAAATCGAAAATAGTTACAAATAGTCACAGGGATGTACGTACAAAAAATGTTCGTTTTTTAATCCTACATCGCATCGTCCAAAAATATACAGGGTATTCCATTTGAAAAAATTGAGACAATTCAGTTCAAATAATAATAAATTAAAAAATTATTTTTTGGCTATACATTTAGGAAGTGGAACTAACTGACAGCGTCATCACACAGATGTCTCATAACTGGTAAAAACATTATTGCATCCAAATGGTTGGGAATGAGTCAATAATAATAAAGGAGTGGAAGGAAGCTACAAAGACGTTTCAAAAAATGTTCTGATATACATGGCATTCCATTTAAAAAATTTTAGTTGACTCTGTAGAATCGTCTGGGCTCACCCTGTACATTCGAAAATAATTTCCGGTTATAGACTTTTTTGTCTAGTTTATTTATATTTTTAAATCAAGTTTCTAGCTATAGAACTCGACATATCGAAGTCGGACGCACCGTTGCCCCATCCTGTATGGTCGAAAAATTGATATTAAAAGAAAATTAATTTCGTTTTTAATTACTCACTACCAGTGGCGTACTAAACCTTTAGAGTGCAAATCATAATGATGGTGTATCCAAATGACATAATTTTAAATTTCTTATTTTTAATATTGAAGTATTCACATGAAACAACTGCTGTACAATCTTGCAATACATAAATATATCAAACAACAAATAACACAACCGAGTATGAATTAGGCTGAGGCTAATCAAAACTTATAGGAGAATCATAGTAATATTCTTTTTGTTTTCATACTTTTTAATTTATGCAAAACTGCGTCTAGATCTATATTTTTGACATATGACTTGATGGTCGCGATGATATAAAAATGGTGAGAGCGGCATTTTAAATTATTTTTTGATTGTTGTAAGTAGTTTGTAAGTGAAAGCATTTTTGTGAGAATATCGTTCCAAAATATTAATACAAATTTTAACTCGAAAGTATTAATAACAATACTGCCCTACTTGGTGAAAAACTAGTAACTAAACTTCTGTAAAAAATTACATTTTCGAATTCTACGTACAATTTTATCTATTTGGTATATATATTTTCTGTGTCTGTCTGATGCGTACTTAAGCCGTGAAATCTTAATTTTTACAAGTCATAGATTAAACAAAAGTTATTTATTGAAAACATAGTAACAAATTTTAAAAGCTATTATCTAACTTAGGAACTAGTTTTATTAAGATATTATTTTAAGTTATATCAGATTCTGAAACTTGCTGAAAACATGGCAACTCCAAATACATTTTTAAAAAGCTAATATATCGACAGTAATTATGACAAAAAGGCGTAAGCGACAAAAAGTCAAAATTAAGATATTACTATCCTTAATAATGCTATAACAATTTTCTATGAACCCTGAAATTTTCGTAACCACCAAAAATTTAGTTTTGAAATTATTTACGTTTTAAATTTCGTAAGCGACAATGACTTCAGATTGAAGCATTGGAGCGACATTACACGTCACCACCTCTGTGCTCAGTAGTAGTCAGTAGGCGACATCATCCCATAAGTATAACACGTGAATTTTAGAGTGCTACAAATTGGTTATTTTAAGAAAGTAAATGTTTTAATTAATGTTCTGGATTTTCGTTTACTTCATTATCAACTAAAATGTAAGTAGTTTTGTTTAATTACCAATAAAACCCTTAAAAATCACTAAAAAATAGTTTTGGAGCTTAAGTCTTTTGCGTAAAATTTTATTTGGTGGCGTAAGCTACATTGCTCCTATCTAAATCAATACTAATTTCGAAATACTTATTTAAAGTTATGTTAAATGTAATCTTCCATAATTTTATGAAAAATTTATAATATCACATAATTCTATCATTTTATTTAAATACACTTAATTTTTAACATTAAGATGATACCATAAAATCATTTACAATTTTTATCTCAACTGTCACTTACGCCTTTTCATTATCTTTCTAGATGATGTCGTCACGTAGTCAAAAGATTTTTAATTTGGCAATAGAAAAATCAAAAGAAAATAATAAAAACTTATTGAACACTGAACCCAATATTGAACATGAAAAAATAATAAATGAGGCATTGCTACATGAATTCATTTTAAAAGATATTGAACCATTACAATCAATGAACTCAAATAACAATATAGCTTTACTCTCAAATAATGGATTTTATTTTGATAACACAAAAAAAAAATAAATGAAAGGAATAATGAGGGGAATAAAGCTAATATTAATTATCAAAATATATCAAATTACACTGACGCAAGAATTTTACAAAATGAATTCTTGGATCAGAACGAAAATGATAGATATTTTACTAATGAAATTTGTGATATTAATGACACTCCAAATATAATTTATGTTTTTGAAAATAATGAAGACACAGCAGTGCAGTTAATAGACACAAATGTAAATGAAAATGATAAAAGTACTGAAAATACGACTAAAGAAGGCACTGGTAAATATAAACAAAAATTAGTGGATTATACAAGTAGCGAATCTGATGATGAAAAAGAGGAAAATTCAAGTACCGAGTCTAATGACGAAGAAGATGGAAATGAGTTTTTTTCCGAATATGAAATGAGCGATGAAAGTAACACAGAAGTATCGACTTCTAAGGAAGACGAAATATCAACAAAAAACGGTAAAAGGGTGAAGAAAAAGGAAAGTGATAATTTAAAAAACAAAAAACGTCGGAAAATAGGACTTTCCTATGTAAGTTACAAAAATGTTGAAAAGGGTCCAAAGGAAGTACAGCCAAATACATGTTTAGGGAAAAAATGTTATAATTATTGCAACCAGTTCACAGAAGATGAAAGGAAAAATTTTTTTTAAAAAATTTTGGAACCTTGATAGTAATACTGATCAAAGAGCTTTTATTAATTGGTGTGTTAATGTGATACCGATAAAAAGAAAAAGGACAGAAGCTGATAAATCAAGACGAGGAGTAACTTGTCAATATTTTTTTTTAAAGTATGTCAACAATTTTTTATAAGTGCTTTAAATATTTCCCAAAAACTTGTTCGAAATTCAATTGAGAGTAAAAGAAAGGAAAATATTGATCGTAGGGGAAAACACTCGCCAAAACACAAAATAAAATTAATACGAAAACAAAAATTTGACCAATTTGTGGAAAGTTTACCGGCAGTACCTTCACATTATTACCGAGGTTCCACTTCAAAATTATATTTGCCGGCCGACATAAAAAAATTTTCTAACTTATATTCGATGTATACAACTTTTATAGAAAAGGAAGGCAATAATCAAAAGCCATTGAGTATGTCATGTTTTAGAAAACAGTTAAAAACTAATTAATTTAATATTGGAATCCATATTCCAAAAAAAGATAAATGTGTCAAATGCGAGCGATTTAAGAATTTACCAGAAGAACTTAAAACTAACCAGGAGAAGGAAAACTACGCCATACACGAAAGGGAAAAAATAAATCTAAAAATATATTTTTAGAACAAAAATGAATCAACAAAAAAAAATTTTTTAGTTACAATAATCGACCTTCAAAAAGTGTTAACTACACCTCATGGACCAAACATGTTTTATGGCTTTTCAAGAAAATACGCCTATTATAGTTTTACAATATATGAAAGTGTCGCAAAATGGTTACTGTAATTTATGGGGCGAAAAAGATGGTAAGAGGGGCGTTAACGAAATATGCATTATTTTGTATTTATATTTGTGCAATCTAGATAATAGCGAGAAAAAAATATCATTCTTTTGCGACAATTGTCTGGGTCAAAACAAAAATAAGTTTTTACTTTCAATGTTGTTTTATTTTATCCAAAATTCGAATCGAATTAACAAATTTCTGTAACATATTTAGTGGCAGGACATACCTACATGCCAGTTGACAGCATTCATGCTGTCATAGAAAAATACACTAGTAAAATTAATATGCAAGCGCAATATGAATGGCCAACAATTATACGAAACTGTAGAAAAAAACCTAAGCCCTATGATGTCAATGTAATGAACTATTCTAAATTTTTAGATTGGAAAACCCTAGCTATTTCAAAAAAAATTAAAACAATTAACGGACATGAAATAAAATTTGGTGATATTAAAAGTGTTGAAATAAATAAAGGCATCTCCACTATCAAAGTTAAAACTGAATATGATAAGAATAGTCCTTTATTTAATATTGATTTTTCTGTAAAGAAAATAAACACCCTACCCCAAGCTTATAACTCGGAACTACCTATTAACAAAAAAAAAAAAAAAAGAACTTATTGGATCTATGCTCAAATTTAACTATAAAAGTACAATACCATGGAGAATATTTTTCTCTACAGTCCAATAATAATGTGCCAGATGTCTTGCCTGAAAGTGATATTGATGAATAATAATAATAATAATAAGTACAACTAACAGATAACAATTATTGTTATCTGTTAGTTATACCTATTTTTTAATTTATGAAAAATCTTTTATTTATGTTCTGTATCTACTAAAATAATTTATGAATTTTTAGTTTGTAATGTACCTTTATTTTTCCTAATAAAATACCTTATTTTGTAAATTGTGTTTTCCTTTATTAAAAGAATCGTAAGCGACGCACTTAAATCAAACTATAATAGTAAGCTGAGGCGTAAGGAAGGCGTAAATGCCATTAAAATTACAATTCATTAAAGTGAAAAAAACTTAAACGACTGTAAAAAAGGCTTAACCACCAATCGAAAATATGGGATGGGCGCAAGCAACAAAAAACTCTATTGTAAATAAACAAATACGATGTAAAGAATATTCTATTCATTAAAAATAGTAATAAAATATATTTAAATAAATACTACAAATTTGAGTTCAAAATATTCAAACTCTAAGAGTAAGTAATTACGTTTTTTGTTCCTGCTAAAAAATTTGCTAAATGCCGCTTACGCCTTTTTGTCAAATCACCGTCGATATGTACTGAATGTTACTAGATTGTTAAAAATTATTGTGGACTCTTTTAGTTAGAATGGTAAGCAGTGTAAATGTCACATCAATAATTTCAAGGGACAACTTATAGTCCCTTGAAATTATTAGTTTCTACATTTTATATAATAATATTAATAATCATGTTGCCAAGGAGTAGGAAGTCTCGGGGTGAATTAGTGATTTCACTTGAGGCTGAATTTACAGTTGAGCCACAAAGATAAATTAAATGTTCCTAAAAAATTAATGTATTTTTAAAACAGTTATGAAGCTAGATATAAATAAATTAAATAATTAGTTGAATATTACGTATGTATACCTACCTATTGATTATATAAAATAAATTTGATTAGTAATTTTGAAATTAAAGAAAGAAAGTAATTTTAATATAATATGCATATTATATTATTCATTTTTGATATAATTTTATTTTAAATGGGTTAATAAAAATCAGTTAAATTCAAATGCTATTTTGTTTTAGTTATTTATATTTCATTTAACTACTAGGTAAGTTTCTAGTTCTTAAAAGGTATATATAATTTATTAATAAATTATTTAACTAAAGATTAAAAACCCAGCGAGTAAAGTTATTTTACTAGCTTCTAAGAAGTTAAACATTTTATAATAATTTTCCTAAAAGTATTATGTTAAATTGCTTGTGTTTGAAGATGTATCAGTTTTTATTAAATGATATAAAGAATAAAAGCATACATAGTATATACAGTAACTAGCTTTTTAAAAAGTATCAGTTCTATTATAATTATTTTAATCACTTTTGTTAAACCTAGAATATGTTTTTTCTAAGAAAGCTGTCATCATAACTTAATTTTAATGGAAAATTATGAAATTTCACAAAAATCTACCTACAGATAGTGTAAGTTTCATGTTACAATTTTATTGCTTTATGTACGGTTGAAAAAGATTTTAAATTTGCTTCTGTAAACCTACTCAAAATTTAGTTGCTAGGTTGTAATGAATTAGGGCAGAATAACAATCAACATACTTCTGGCTTATGTCAAATACCTACTTTGCCGACATATTTGATAATTCACCCTCGACATTTCAATATCTTTGAAACGTTTAAAGACCATTTATATGTTTTATTTATTTCAACCTGTGTTTTGAGCTAGACATTTTTTTCTGATTTCAACAATACTGTATAAACTACTTATATATTCAAGCGGACCACCCTTAAAATTAGAGCAATTTCAAACATTGATGATAACCTACAAATTTGGATCGATTTTAGTGTACTTTGTATCTATAGATAGCAAATTTCATCGACCTACAAGTTAATCAATTTATATGTGTCTGGATTACGAAAGGTAGGATATCTACACTAAAGTCCCTTAGGGAGTCGAACCTACACATGGTGTTGAACGAAATAAACTGCCGATATATTTTTTTATATCCATTTTTATCTATTTTATTTCGTTGAAACGGTTTTGGAATTATTGGTCCATAATCTTTTTAAAGGAGGTATGTTTTTTTTAATTGTGTGAATTTTTCGCAATATGTATCAAACTTATCACATCAAACTAACCTTACTTCTTTTGTTGGAATTGTTTGCATTTTTGATATGTTGTAGCCGTTGGATTCATTGATTCATCATTCAAGTAAAGTATTCAAATGATTTTTATTTCCGCAAAGAAGTTTGGCTTCCACAGGGTGTTAAAGTAGACACATATTTAGTAATTACAACCAAACAAAAAAAATCACTGGAATTCCTTCCCATTTTCATAAAAAATGGATAATTAGTCAGTACCTTTTGCGTATTTCATTTTGTTGGGATTATTTTGAAATTATTGGCCTTTTTTTCTTTTGGTGGAGGTGGATGTCATTTTTTTAATTGTTATGTAAATTTATCACAGAGATTTTCATTTCTGATAAAATTATGTGAATTTAGTTTAGTTATTTCATTTCCTCTGACCACATAAATTAAGTTCTCGATGAATATTTACTTTTCATTGCGCTCATTGTGTTCTACAAGGTGTTGACCCAAGTAACACAGTATAGGCTGTACAGTTTCTGCCACAACATTGTCGCAGCCAAATTGATAGCCATATTAGCTTGTACAGTTTTCCAAATAGTTACTTTGGCAGCAATGGCAGCACTTTCGCAACGTTGCTACAGACAAAAGGAAGCGCCATTTTTGGCTGCAATAATTTCATCGCCGCCATATAGTCTTGTATATCAAGTTTACTTATTAGCCATATTTGACTAGAAAGGTAATATTCTGTGCTCTTTACTCCAGCTGTTTTTTTCTCGTTTTATTCACATACAGTTTAATTGGTTATAAAGTTATTTTGTTCATCTGTATTCTTAATCTTTGCTATTAGGTACACATTTAAGCAATATTTTGGAAAGTTTAGCTCTGGTGTCCTTTTATCAGTTGTGACATAATAATATGTTAAACAAAATAAACTATAGATATTTTAGTAATTTTATTTTCTCAGGATTGTTTCTAATACATAATTTTCATGAAATGTGAAAAATATCAAACATGTTCACATTTGATCTTAGAATCATTAATTTACAGAAATGCATATTTTGCCTTAACCGTAGCCTCAAAATCATTGCAAACGCCACTTTATCGCAAAATATACCGGAAATCATTTTAAATTTTTTTGTTGGAGTATTTTTTAAAAATATGCATCGCTAACTTACTATACCGTGTGTCCCAAATTCGATTCTCACCATTGGAATCTCGGAAACGGTAAGAGCCACAAAGTCAATTAAATGGGATAAGCAAATTTTATGGTGATTCCAAATCCGTTAAGAAATTACGGCTTACTGAAACCGTTTTTGAGATTTTCCAAAAAAACAAAAAATTTGTGATTTTCGTTTTTGGCTGTAGCCAAGTAATCCTTGGCCAGACAGGTTTAAGACTTTTACATTATTAGGACACTTTTTGGAGACTAATATGTTGGTCTAGAAATGAATGCTCGAGTCTTTTATTTTCGAGATATCCGAGGTAACTTTTTCTTATGGCAGCCATATTGAATTTTTCGTGTTTCAGATTGTGCTTAAAAAGAACTTTCAGATGATGTATCACATGCCGAGGAAAAATTGTTCTTCAAGGGACTAATTTAAAAAAAGTTATCCATTGCTTAATAAAACAAAATAGTAGGCCATGGAAAATCAAAAAATTTTTGTAAAGCCAGAGACAAGGAAGTTACTTATTCAGACGGGACTAATACTATCTATGTACTTAAAATCTACTGTAAATTGCTTTATTTGTACAATTTTCTAAAAATACCAATTTTTAGACGATCATTAAGATTTTATTTGTCATAAAATTGTCAACAGAGTGTTCAAGACTTGAACACAGAAATCCTCTTCATCAAGGGCATTCTTGCATGCAACATAGTTAGTAATTAGTAAAATACCTTTCAGTAAAATTTGTGGTTTAAAACAAATAATAAGCATTACTATTAGTTGACAACTGTTCACTAAATAGTAGTGGCATTATTGTAAATTGTTCAAGAATATTTATTACTACAGTTCAAAAGTATGGTTATTGCAAAATGGCGCACAAATTCTCAAATGAAAAAAAAATTGATGTTATAGAATGTTATTTAAAAGTAAATAGAAATTAGCAAAACGCATAGGATTCCTATTTAGAACGATGGGTATGTCTGTAACCCCTACCGGGCGCGTCCCCAGGTGGCGGATAGGGGAATGCCGTCAGCGGCACCTCGGTGCCGATGGGTGGTAAATAAAACAACACCCGTGGACCAACAGGCAAAGGGAAATAATCACTTCAATAAAAAAAGTTACCTGGTGCCAAGTGGCGCGGGCACAGGACCATAGCCAGAAATTTGCAATGCATAAAGGTAAGCCAAAGTTTACAGAGCAGGGGGAGGGATACCTCAGTTCCAGTCGGGGAAGGGAGTGAAAGAGCGTGCTCTACCCGATCGTTAGTCAGCGACTGCTCAGTACACACAGTGGGAGGTCAGGCTGTGGAAGGTACTACTGCCACTGACAACCAGGAGACTGGAAAACTGATGGAGATTGAGATCAGTCCTACTCCATCAGATGACCCAATATCATCGGACCAGGAGCGGGGGCTGTTAAAGTCCCCACCTCCAAGGGCCGGAGAATTAGGAACATCTTACATCAGATATTTACAAGAAAAACTACAAAAAGCCAGGGCTGCCTCATACGTCCTTGGCAGAAGATTTAAGGAAGAGCAAATTGACATTGCTCTCCTCCAGGAACCCTGGACAAGTAACACAGGCCGGATAAGCGGTCTGGGGAATATTTCTGGCAAGGTAATAGAAGTCGGCTCTGATGAAAGACCCAGAGCCTGTATCTTGATCAAAAACAACATTAACTATTTTATATTTACAGGTTACTGCACCCAGGACGTTGTAGTCGTCCAGGTATCGATCTCGGTGGGAGGAAGGAAGAGGGAGATAATCGTCTGCTCGGCCTACTTCCCAGGTGATAGGGCTACAGATCAACCTCCTCCAGCTGTAGTGCGGAATTTAGTCGTCTACAGCAAAAGGAACAATGTCCACCTGGTTATTGGATGTAATGCAAATGTCCACCATACAGCGTGGGGCAGCACGGACATTAACCAAAGAGGTGAGTCACTTTTTGAATATATATACTTTTTCGTACGATCGTGAATCGTGGTGTGTGTTGTAAATACATCTTCCAAATAATCTAAGAAAACTAAAAGTAAAATGGGTTTCCAAAATATCTGGTATTCTCATCCACGCAAATATGGACAAGGTTCTAGATCTTGTCGATCATGCTCAAACAGGCATGGGCTAATTCGTAAATATGGACTAAATCTGTGTCGTCAATGTTTTAGAGAGTATGCAGGAGATATTGGCTTCAAGAAGCTTGATTAAATTATTCATCTGCTGGATCCAGACCGAGGATTCTTTTTTTATATAAGGTGAAGGATTAACTGTGAATAACATTGGTTCTGAACCAACCTTAGTCAATAGAAATAGAACGAGGTATTAGATATCACAATCAGCTCAAACTACCTAAGTAACAAGAACCGATTCGAAGGTATCTTCTGAACCCTCGTGTTCAGATCACAAACATATTCTATTCAATATAAAAGCTGGTCCAAAACCTATAGTGACATATCGAGATCCGAAGTGCACTGACTGGGAAGGGTACAAACACTTCCTCCAGACTCACCTTCAATCCACTCACCATAATCAGGAATCGTGATGAAACTGAAATTGCGGCGGCACCGATCCGAAACGCAATTGTTTTAGCTTATGACGAAAACTGCCCACTGAAGACAAAAAAGGACAATAAAGAATTTGAATAAAATGAGAAAAGAAGTTCGACGCCTCTTTAATCGAACTAAGGCTTCGAGCGACTGGGACCAATATAGATCTGCTCTAACGGACTATAATAAAGAAATAAGGAAAGCAAAAAGGGGATCTTGGAGGAAATTCTGTGAGAGTATAACTAACCTACCTCACAGTACTAGAATCCACAAGATTCTTTCCAGAGAGCCGACATGGGAATTCCGCTCGTTAAGGTAATCGGATGGCTCATATACGGACTCTGGAAAGGAAACCCTACAGCTCTTAGCACAGAACTACTTCTGCTTGGATCTGGATGACCCACAACTGTCACCGTCCGAAGGACGATTAAAACGACCTGATAAAAATGACTGACTGACAGCTAAAAAGGTTATCACACTACCGGCAATTAAGTGGGCCATCAAATCCTTCCAACCATTCAAATCGCTAGGAGAGGGCGGAGTTTTTCCAGCTCTACTACAAAACGGACTGGAAATATTGCTCCCATTCCTCATTAAATTATTCAGAGATAATCTGGTATGGAACTATATCCCATTCAGTTGGTCGGTAGTTAAGGTAGTATATACCGGGTGTAACAGGATCATGGTATACCCCCTTTTCTCCTTTAGTTTTGAAGATAATTGATTGAAATTTGGGATATCCTACATACATAATAAGCGGCACTTTTTGACATACAAGTTATTTTTGTTCACTTCCGGTTTCGCCGGAAGTGACACATACTTTCAATTTGTGTATATTATTGCATTTTGATTCTGCATAATTTTCTGAATCCAGCGATACTAAATAAGTGACATTTCAAAAGTCAATATTTTTTATCATATAATTTTTAGTTTTCCATTTAAGTATGCCATGACGGTTCCGATTTATTCTAAATGACTCGTGTAATGCTAGAAAAATCGAAATCCCGTCAAAAATACTAAATTACGTGATTTATGAGCAAATAAAGTTCATCAAAATGATTTTTGGGGAAAAACTAAATTTTTTCAAATGGAACCATATTGGTATCATGGTATCATTTATTAGTACTATTAATAAGGAATTTATTCATATGTCGTATTAAAATGTGCGATAAATACAAACAAAATTACAGCTAAAAGAAAATAAGAAAATACAATTTTGTTCTAATTAAATGTTAAGAAGTAAGTAAGGTGGCTTTGAACATAATGAAATATTTAGCTTGTCAAACATCTGTTGGTTTACCGGTGTTTTTATTGTGCCTTTAAAAATTGTTTGAAGTTCTTGTTAATTATATTCAAAATGTCGCAAATTTATACGAGAGATGAAAATGTGGAAATGTTAATTATTTATGGGGAATATAGAAAAAATGCCGTTACGGCTAGACACCTTTATACTGAACGATATCCTGATAGACAAGATAGCATTTTGAACAACTCTTGTAATGTTTTGTGTCCATTTTTTTGTATTCTAGAGCCCCCTTATGTATAACAAGGTAATTAGAACAAAATTGTATTTTCTTATTTTCTTTTAGCTGTAATTTTGTTTGTATTTATCGCACATTTTAATACGACATATGAATAAATTCCTTATTAATAGTTCTGATAAATGGTACCACGGTACCAATATGGTTCCATTTGAAAAAATTTAGTTTTTCCCCAAAAACCATTTTGATGAACTTTATTTGCTCATAAATCACGTAATTTAGTATTTTTGACCGGATTTCGATTTTTCTAGCATTATACGGGTCATTTAGAATAAATGGGAATCATCATTGCACACTTAAATGGAAAACTAAAAATTATATTACAAAAAATATTGAAGTTTGAAATGTCACTTATTTGGTATCGTTGGATTCAGAAAATTATGCAGAATTCAAAAAATGCAATAATATACGGGGTGTTCCATTTAAAAATTGAAAGTTAGTGTCACTTCCGGCGAAACCGGAAGTGAAAAAAAATCACAATGTCAAAAAGTGCCGCTTATTATGTATACAGGATATCCCCAATTTCATGCAATTATCTTCAAAACTAAAGGAGAAAAGGGGGTGTACCATGATCCTGTTACACCCGGTATATCAAAAATGTGAAGGAAAGGACCAAGCCCTAAATAGCTTAGACCAATTAGCCTGACATATTTTCTGTTGAAACGCCTGGAGAAGGTGCTGGACGGATATATCAGAGGGAACACCCTGAACCATCACCCCCTCAATACTCATCAGTATGCCTATCAGACAGGAAAATCAACAGAACTACCACTCAACAACCTAGTCGAGAAGATCACACTTTCCCTTCAAATGAAGGAAACTGCGGTGGGAGTTTTTCTCGACATTGAGGGAGCATTAATCAATGCACTGCGCGACTCCTTATATGCAGCAGTAGACTCCAGAGGAATTGAGCCGACTATAGGAGACTGGATTCGTGCTATGCTATCAAACAGAACTATAATGACGTCTCTACAGGAAGAAACAGTCAGCTTTAGAGCCACAAGAGGATGCCCGCAAGGTCGGGTTCTTTCTTCCCTTTTGTGGTCACTTCTTGTGGGCGACTTACTGGCTATCCTCACACTATGGGGGGTTGAGGTTCTAGCATATGCAAACGATCTAGTCATACTAGTCAGAGGAAACTCTGAGGGAGTAATATCTAATACCCGGGTGAGGATATCCTCAAACACAGGTACTAATGCAAATAATTTTTAGGCTGAGGTTCATGCCATTGAACTGTGTGTGTGCGAAGGCTGGAATATATACATCTTACACGCAGATCAATTAAAATTTTTTCAGATAGCCAAGCAGCTATAAAAGCTCTTGGTTCCTACCCCTGTAACTCCAAAACGGTATGGAACTGTTATTATGATTTGAACGAAACAACTACTCAGCGGGCAAATACCCCGACCTGCATTGGATTACATCTTCAAATCATGATAGATCGATAGCCAATATCATTTGTCAATTTCTAACCAGATATAGACCGGTTTCGAACTTATTTGTTCTCCTCAGTATGCCATAGGTTATGGAACAGACAAATGATAGTGGCCAACCTGTTAGTCATATACTAACTAAGGTAAATTGAGTAGTGGTGAGAGGTGTGAAACTTCTCGTATGGTCTAAATGCTACTATCCGACCGACATCATAGATGTCTTTGTGGCGGATAGCGACATGCGAAGCAAGTACCGAGAGCGGCGACCTCTAGCCCAGGTGGACTAAACTATTGTTATTAAATATGATTTGAACGGAACAACTACTCAGCGGGTAAATACTTCGACCTGCATTGGATTACACCTTCAAATCATGATAGATCGATAGCTAATATCATTTGTCAATTCCTAACCAGGCATAGACCGGTTTCGAACTTATTTGTTCTCCTCAGTATGCCATAGGTTATGGAACAGACAAATGATAGTGGCCAACCTGTAGTCATATACTAACTAAGGTAAATTGAGTAGTGGTGAGAGGTATGAAACTTCTCGTATGGTTAAATGCTACTATCCGACCGACATCATAGATGTCTCTGTGGCAGATAGCGACTTGCGAAGCAAGTACCGAGAGCGGCGACCTCTTGCCCAGGTGGACTAAACTACTGTTATTAAATATGATGGTATGGAACTGACAGAATGCTCTAAATCATTTGAGCAAAAACAACACAGTTATTCTGATCTGGATATCCGGCCACTCTGGTATGGATAGTAAAGAAATAGCCGGCTCCTTGGCCAGGGAAGGTACAGGATCACGAATCATCGGACCAAAACCGATACTTGGCATATCCTCAAGTACTGCTTAGATGGCTATCTCAACCTGGGCTGAAAAGAAAACTCTCCAGTATTGGCAAGAGTTACCAGGATTATTTCATTCGAAGGCGTTTATAAATACCCTTTGAAATCAAGAACTAAGAAACTTTTAGAGTTAAACAGGGTAAACCTGAAAACTCTAACAGGCCTATATACCGGGCACTGCCGACTAAACTATCATCTGCATAAACTCGGTCTAGCGGAAAACGCTGAGTGCCGTCTATGCTTGGAGGATGATGAAAAGGCAGACCACGTCTTATGCACATCTCCCGCTGTGGAGAGGATCCGATTCTCAATATTTGGTAAAGGGCAACTGCTGCCAGAGGATCTGGACACATTCTCGCCCAATAAAGTTATCAGTTTCATTAAGAGACTGAACTTATTGGGTGAAATATAATTAGGTGTGAGCCACAATAGGCTTGCTAAGGGCCGCAGTGGAGGGTCCACAAGGACCCACTCACAATAACCTAACCTAACCTACCTAGAAACATTTCCGGACAAAATGCAACCGCATAGAACAGTTTTTGGAAGAATTGTAAGCAATTTGTTAAATGACGGGAGTTTTGATAACACAGGCACACAAAAAAAATTCTGTACTTTAAATCAAAACCATGTTTCCTTATGTATTTTGATGTGCTGAAACTGAATCTGGCCTCTGGCCATAATAATTACGGCTATTGCGTCAATTTTTAGCTATGGGAAATTTTTTGCTTCACATATCGTAAAAATCACCTTTTTTTAAACAAAAAAATTACAATTTTGTTGGACAATTTTTTTACCTAAATCTTCGTAATCTACGTTTCCATGCGTACTAAACATGATTTTGACATCAAAATAGTCTTTTTAGCAGCTGCCAAATGTCAAACCGCAAATTGCAAAATTCCAAAATTTGTAAGAAAAGCTTCTTCTATGTGTAAAACTACCAACGTTTCTCGATGGTGCTAAATATGATTTTGACATCAAAATTGCCTTTTTTGGCAGCTGTTAAACTGCCAATTCTCACATGCGAAATTCTAGATAGTTTGAGTGGCATGCAAAAAAAACCTTCATTAATTTCCTTTTCGAAATCAAGAAATATGATTTGGTTATCGTAATTATATATCTGTAGATTTCAATAGTACTTTGACAATAACCGTCCAAGTCATGTTGAACACCCTCAAAAAGTAGGTAGTGAGTTTTACAAATAAAATTTTTTTGTTGAAATTTTGGAATTTAGCAATTGGATGCAATTGGCAGTTTGACAGTTGGCAGCTGCCATAAAGGCCATTTTTGATGTCAAAATCATATTTAGCACCCCCAAAAACGAAGTTAGTGTTATACATTTATACATGGAAGAAGCTTTTCTTACAAATTTCGGAATTTTACAATTTGCAGATTGACAGTTGGCAACTGCCAAATACGCTATTTTGATGTCAAAATCATGTTTAGTATCCATCGAAACGTAAATTACGATGATTTAGGTAAAACGAATTTTCTAACAAAATTGAAATTTTTTTGTTTAAAAAATGGTGATTTTTACGATATCTGTAGCTAAAAATGTGCTGTGCGCTAAAAATTTACTCAATAGCTGTAATTTTTATGGCCAGATTCGGTTTCAACATATCAAAATACATAAGGTGACATGGTTTTAATTTAAAATAGAGATTTTTTGTGTGTGCCTGTATAATAAAAAGAGACCGATATGATATTGATAATGTTGATCGCACAAATAATATTCTCGAAGCTGTTAACAATAATCCCCACATATCAGTGTGACAAATTACAGGCGAAATAAATATTCCTAAGTTAACTGTATATAGGACATTAAAACAAAGAAAATATCATCCGTACAAAGCTACGATTGTCCAAGCTTTAAACAATAATGATTTTGGTAGGACTTGAATTTTGTAGTTGGTTTAATCGGAAATGCGAAGAACAACCAGATTTTCAATTGAAAGTTACATATATGGACCGATGAAAGCCGTTTTACAAATTGTGGAGTCTAACAAGCACAAATATCACCACTGGGCCACAGAAAATTCGCATCTAACTACAGATTCCAAATTATTACCTTTTCTCTTCCTATTCTATTTCTATGATCTGTTATAACCCTTTCCTTAATTATTATTTTTATATCGCCATTTAATTGGTTCATTCATTTTTCAAAACAATTTAACGGAAGCAGCCTATCGTGAACTTCTAGAAAATCAAGTTTTACCCGAGATGACAGCTTTTTACAGAACAAGAAATAAACAAAATATTAGACGGATATTGCAGGCAAATTTTGGTAACCGCATAATTTCAAATAGAGGACTAGTATTAGAATTAGGGACGTTTTCGGTATAATAAATTCCAATATTCTCAGAAGAGTAATCAGCTCAGTTAGTCGTAGATGCCAAAAATGTATTCAGCTAAAATGGAGGTCATATTGAACAGTTTTATTAAATCTTCTAACTTCATTATCATCATTTCTTCTATTATGTTAATTTGCTGTTATTAAAAAATTTTCTCCATATCGATATGTTCAGTATTTTAACAGAAAATTAAAATTATTTAAACATGTCAAACTGGTAACCTTATTACTGTTATTTTTTATAATGTTGGTATTAGGTATATCCATGAGATCAAAATAACTTTTTGATTTTCCATGGCCTATTATTTTGTTTTGTTAAGCAATGGAAAACTTTTCTTAAATTAGTCCCTTGAAAAACAATTTTTTTCTGCATGTGATACATCATATGGCTCCGTGGTCTAGAGGTAACGTACTTGCCTCGAAACTTCGGGGTCCCGGGTTCGATTCCCGGTCGAGGAACTGGGATTTTTCTGTGAGAGAGATTAATCGTAGTATACTCGGATATTGGGTGTGTGTCCATTGTCTCTAAATGTGTAGCCCTCTCCCACACAAGGTCATTCCAGACCTTCAGGGATAAAGGGGGTTGTAATTTCATGTGGTGTTATTATTATTATTATTATTTAAAAACTCTTTTTTTAGCGCAATCTGAAAAACGAAAAATCAAATATGGCTGCAATAATAAAAACAAAAGTTACCTCGGATACATCGAAAACAAAAGAATATTATACATTCGTTTCTGCACCAAAATATTAGTCTCCAAAAAGTGTCCTAATAATATAAAAAGTCTAACCAAGGATTACTTGGCTACAGCCAAAAAGAAAAACACAAAATTTTCGTTTTTTTGGAAAATCCCAAAAACGGTTTCAGTTAGCCGTGATTTCTTAACAGATTTGGAATCAGCATAAAATTTGCTACAACTTATCCTATTTAACCGACCTTGTAGCTCTTATGATTTCCGAGAACGAAATGGTGAGCATTGAATTTGGGACACACGGTATATCGAACTACATAAAAAAAGTTTACAATACATCTGAATTAAAATAACTGTAGAGATGTTTAAGGATAAAATAGCATACAACAAACTCCATTCATCTGTGTTTGCAATGTTGCCAGTGTTAGCTTGTATCAAATAATAAATATGTTTTCGGTGCAAAATTCAAGCTGAGCTGAATAATAATATTATTTAAGAACATTTTATTTACTCAAAACAAATGGCCTGTTATGAATTTAGTGGGTAAAAATGACATTTAAAAATGTTTTAAACGCCTCTAGACGGGGGGAAGGGGGAAAAAAAAAACCCCCCATTTTTTTTGGGGGTCCCAACCCCCCCCCCAGGACTGGGAAAAACGGTGGAAATTACCCAAGTAATGCAATCATATTGCTCTTTTTTATTTTTATAGTAACGTAGCACAGCAAACTAAAATATATTTTGGGCTTTTAAGCACAGCACTCTGGATTCAGAATATAGATTTTTTATAAATGTTTAATGTTTATCAAAAAGTGACCAAAATGGATGTATTTATTCAAAAATTCCTCTAGATTTCAAAAATGTAAAAATATAAGGGTTTCATTTTAAAATCGAAAGTTTGTATGGCATTCGGTCAAAACCGGATGTGCACCAAACTTGATTTTTTATTGAAAAGATGGCATTTTTGTCGTATAATAAGCCCTCGAAATTTCAATTTTCTATTCCAAATATTTTAGGAGATATCGGGGCGAGCGCAATTCGTGACTCACCCGGTATATATTATATGTATACATATACATTACAGAAGAAATATATCGATTAAATGGAGTTGATGGAATAAATGGCTGTCTAACAGTCATATGGCTGTTTTAAGGTTTAGGTTAGGTGATTCTCTGTTTTTGTTAAAGGCTAGGTTTGGCATTATTAATAGAGCACAACACAGATTTGTTACAGTATTATTAATGGAATGATTATCTATACTTTTTTTCACATTTTTATAATCCATGTCGTGGACAATTTTTAAATGTTTCCAATGCGTTCTTTAAATTTTTACATATTTTAATTTTTTTATAAAGAAAAAAACGTTTTTGTTACAAGAAATTTGATTGGTAAATTTTAACAGGTTAATTTTAAAAATCAGTACACAATTTTGTAAAAATGTCTAGTAATAAAGAATCCATAAATTGTTATTTAGAAATCGCAAAAGTATTAAAGCAAACAAAATATCAATAATAACAGCTAAAAGATTTTTGAATTTATTTGGAAAATAACTAGGCTGTAAATGACAATAAATGCTTAAAAGAGCAGAAAATAAGCCTTTATTGTTGTTTATTAGCTTTTCTAATGGCAATATAGTGCCCATTAAATCTAATAAAACCGCTAACTAACATTAGCTATATTTTTTACATTTATTGTAGCTTTTTAAAATACAATAAAGGTAAACAAAATGGAAAATATCGTTTGGTTGTAATTAAGTAAGTTCGGCTGTGCGTATATAATACTTTGCAGCCAAAATGGAATTTACAGCAGTTTTATCTGATATTTTAGTGACTGTAGATCCCAGAATCATGTGCCCTAAGCAGAAGGAAAGAACCTAGAATGACCGCCTTCTGCATTTGGCCTGCCAGCCACTCGGCTGATTTTTGGTAGGCCGATATGATCTTCAATTCCAAGAGCAACATAGGCTTGGATTAGCCTGACAGTCGGGAACAGTAGTCCAATAAATGCGACATTTCTCATTCTCGACAACGGACTCAATATCTCCGGGGACGTAAGGCTACCACTGCACAGTGGTTCCGATCTGGTTTAAAAGCGGAAAAAAGTCTTTTAAGGTTGTTGTACCTCAATAAAATTTTAGGGGCGCATGCGGAAATACCCAGACCATCCCTTCCTAGAATTTCAGGTCATTACGGCGATCTGCCTGCTTTGTACGCCTGGGTAAACCCAAGCATTTATGTAGTGCGCTTTAATGTAATAAAAGTTTGTCTAGTAGCCCGAGTTTGTCCAGAGGTGGTAGTTAATATTTTGTGTGCTATTTTGGTGAAATATATATTGGACAGTTTAGTCAGGTAAGCAATTTATTTATTTCACAAGCATTAACTTCTGCATTGTTTCTCACTCAAATCAGTGTAAATTTTAAACTTCACGTAGACCTACAGAAAAATCCCCGCGAGTCCCCGCTCTCGAAAAATATTTAAAAAATAGCTTGAAGTGTCAGTAAAAACATATCAAATATTTGAGGACCGCCACTGCCCCAGTTTAAAAATATTTAATTTATTTTGAGTCTCTGTGAGAATGTATTATTTTTCTATACATACATTAAACGTGATATGGCATAAAATAATTAATAATTATTTAATAATAATGCTACGAACAATGTTAATACTAGTATTTTAATTTTTAGGAAATTTCGTGCTTTATTGAAAATGTTAACGAGAAAGCAACTTTTCGATATTTTACGACAGAAATCTAGAGAAAACCGCAATATTCAACCAAAGCATCTACTCAATTATTTAGTCCAATACTTTGAAATAGAGGGTAATATTGACGAACAACGACGTCTTCAGAAGGAGTGTAGTCGTTTTTGCAGTAAAGTTTTTGAAAAATTTGAAAATTGCGCGAATACTGTGGATCGATTTTTAAAAAGGAATGCAGTTGGTTAAATGGAGCATTTGTTTTTGAAAAATCAGATTTGGTTCAGAGAAAGGAGCCCTCTGCAGAGCCACAACCAAGTACATCAACTGGTCGTCCAAAGAAATTATTTTTAGAAATAGGAGAAAGAGCGAAAAGAAAGAGAGTGGAAAATATAGCAGCAGTATATGAAGCTGAGGAACTTACATTTGCTGCCAAAAAAAGTCTTAAAGAAAAGGGTCAACAGGCAGCTTCTAAACTGATTTCAGAAGCTGTGTTCACAACTCCTACTCGTGCTGGAAAGATAAGATCTTCATGGCTCAAGACTAGAGAACGGAAAAAATGTTATACCATACAATGAAGATGAAGCAGTTTCACTTATTGTCGAAGGAAAATTGTCAAAGCACCAGTATTTACTATTAAGAAAAGAGGGGAAAAAAACATAACGCTGATATTTATCCCGCCTACCATAGAGTTCTGGAAGCTAAGAGAAGATGCTACCCACCGAAAGAAGCGTTCACTATTACGGAAACCTTGGCAGAAGTTCGGCTTCAAGATCTTTTAGATCACACTGCAAATCGTATACTTCAATTACAGGCACCAGTTATTTTAAGTTTGACTGAAGTACAATCGAAGGATTTGGTATTATTAGTTAAATGGGGTTGCGATGGTAGTACTGGACATTCACGGTATAAACAACGATATGAGGAGATGGGATTAAGTGATGGTGATTTATTTTTACCATCTTTGGTACCACTTCAACTTTATTCTCAGCAACCAGATCAAGAAAAACGAATTGTATGGCAAAATCCTAGGCCATCCTCTACAAGGTATTGCCGACCGATTCGCTTCCAGTTTCAAAAGGAAACCACACTACTTTCTTTGGCAGAAATGCAACACATTGAAGCTCAAATAGCAGAACTTCAGCCAACTAATTGTACAGTTCAGAACCGAGACATCAGAATTAGATATATTTGCATAATGTCAATGATAAACGGAAAGGTTTGTAACGCCCTTACTGACACATCTTCTGCTCAGATCTGCTATTTATGTAAAGCAAAACCTGTTGAAATGAATTTTCTTTTCCCCTTTTCTCCTTCCTCTCCCCATTTTCTCTCCGCTTACCAATTACAATTACTCATAATAAGCCCCCCCCAAAGAACAAAAAAAAGGAACGGGAGAAAAAAAAAAAAGTTAGGGGGGGTTAAAGAAAAGGGGGAACCGGGAAAAGGCAAAAGGGGGGGGTTTTGGGGAACAGGAGGGGGGGGGGGGGGGGGGTAAAATAATTTAGGTGTTTTTTTGAGGGGGGTTTTTTTTGTGGGTAAAAAGGAAAAATTAACGAAAAAAAAAGAAGGAAGGGGGGGGGGGGGGGGGTTATAAAAAAAAGGTTGTTTTTTTTTAGGGGCCTTTTTTTTGGGGTTTTGGGGGGAAATAAAACCCCACACGCACCGGGGGGGGGGGGGGGGGGGGGGGGTTGGGGGGGGGGGGGGGTTTTTTTTTTTAGGGCGGGGGGGGGGGGGGGGGGGGGGTGGTTTTTTTTTTTCTTTGGGGGGGGGGGGGGGGGGGGGTGGTTTTTTTTTTTGGGGGGGGTGGTTTTTTGGGCCCCCGGGGGGGGGGGGGGTTTGTGTTTTTTTTTTTTTTTTTTTTTTTTCCCGTTTTTTTTTTTTTTTTTTTTTTTTTTTTTGTGTTTTGGTGCCGGGGGGGGGGCCCGGGGGGCCGGGGTTTTTTTGTTTTTTTTTTTGGGTTTCTTTTTTTTTTTTTTTTTTTTTTTTTTTTTTTTTTTCTGCCGCCCCCCCCCGAAGAGGGGGGGGTTACATTACCTAATGTTGCGGGCTGGTTGAGGGGTTTTTTTTTTTTTTTTGGGAGCAAGGGGTTTTTTTTGTTTTGTGTTTTTTTGCGGCGAGCTTTTGAGGTTTGTTTTGGGGTGTTGTGTCGGGTGCTTTTTTTTTTTTTTTTTTTTTTTTTGTGTGTGGGGGGGGGAAGGGGGGGGGTGGGGGGGTTTTGGGGTTGGTTTTTTTTTTGGGTTGGGGTTGGGGGGGGGGGAACCTAGCGTTTTTTTTTTTTTTTTTTTTTTTTTTTAAGATGGGGGGTGGGGTGGGGGGGAAAGAGGAGGTGGTGGTTTTTTGTTAGAGTGGGTTTTTTGGTTTGTGTTTTTGCCGGGGGTTTTTTTTGTGTGTGTTTTTTTTTGTGTGTGGTTGTTTGGTTTTGTGGGTGTGGGGGGGGGGGGGTTTGGGGGGGGGGGGGGGTGTTTTGGTTTTGTTTTTTGTGGGGGGGTGGGGGGGGGGGGGGGGGGGGGGTGGGGGGGGGGGGGTTAGGGGGGTCAACATTGCATGCATGGATTCAATGTTTTAAATGTCTTTTACATGTATCATACAGATTGGAGATAAAAAAGTGGCAGATACGAGGAGAAAATAAATCCATTGTTGAAGTGCGAAAAAAAAATTACAAGAAGATTTCAGGAAAAAAATGGGGTTATTAGTAGACATTCCGAAACCTGGTGGAAGTGGAAGTACAAATGACGGAAATACAGCTAGACGTTTTTTTAAAGATCCAGCTCAATCGGCTTCCATAACTGGTATTCATGAAGAGATAATTAGAAGGTTCGGCGTTATACTATCTGCATTATCTTGTGGATACGAGATTAACTGTGAGGTTTTCGACAAATATGCAGTGCAAACGGCCAGACTGTTCGTGGAAAAGTATCCATGGTATTACATGCCTGCGTCAGTTCATAAAATTCTCCTTCACGGATCTGCAATAATAAGAACTGCACTATTACCCATTGGGCAACTGTCTGAGGAAGCTTAGGAATCTCGGAATAAAGATTTAAAAAAGTTTAGAGAGTTTCATACCAGAAAATTTTCGAGGGTGACTACAAATGAAGATTTATTGAATAGGTTACTACTTTCGTCGGATCCATTAATATCATCTTCAAGAAAATTGCCGAACAAGAAACTCTCATCTTTTAGTTCAGAGATTATAAGCCTGTTAAAGGAACCAGATATTAAGCCGGAAACTGAACCGCTTAGTGCAGCGGTTATGGAAGAAGGTTCGACAGATGAAAGCGATACAACCACAAATGTATCATCAACAGATGACGACAGTGAAAGTGACTGAAATTACTTAACTGACCTATTTTTGTTATTCTACGTTTGAATTGAGTGATAAGTTGACCTGTTTGAAATAAATGTTTGTAAAAAAGTGTAGTATTTCCTTCAAAACTACCCCTAAGCTCCTAAATATTATCAATTCATTTTCGTTATTTTTATTTCATAATCATTCCGTTTAATATACAGAATGATTATAATAATTTTAAATGGTTAAAACACGGTCGTAGTCAAAAAACCCTACAAAAAAGGGGAACCTGGGGCCCCGAAAATGCAACCCTTTTAAAAACCATATCTGTAAGCCAAGATTTTTTTTTCATATTTTTCCCATGATTCCTTAGTGCTTTTAAGATATTTCAAGGAAAAAAAATATATTAGTTCCGTTCTCAACTAAATTTGGACCACTGTGCACTGGTGTCTGGTCTACCACTGACGATTGCCTTAGGTGGTAATATAACACTCGTAACGTCACGTTTTGTCGGTGGGTGTAGGCCTAAGGGCATGCAGAAAGTAAATGCATGAACGATTCCAGCGCCTGACGGTAGGTTCTGCAGTTGATATCAGGAACCTCTACAAGCCACACGAGCTATGGTAGACCAAAGTGTTGATGACACCATCCTGACAGATCATAATGAATCCCTCGGACTTAAGCTCGGCTGACCTTAGAAAAGCGAATGTCAGCCTGGTCGAAAAACCCAGTTTTTATGTTCTTATACAAGAAGACACCATGCTGGAGTTTATCGACCGTCTACCGAAACCGTTTTTCCTGTTCGTCAGCTCTAATTCGGGCTTTCAGACGATTTGGCTGAAGCTCAGTTACTGACTGTACATAAGTACCTCGCGGGGCACCTCGTCTGATGTCGTAGGCGAGATCGAGTTCATCTGCAGTCTTTTTGCTGCTTTGAACAATCCGGCACCCACTCCTACAGATTCTTGATGTTTTACAAATAGCAAGAGTAGATCTGAGCTCCTGAGGATGTTACATGCCATACTCAGTACTACTCTGTCATACGTACACTCCAGGCTCAAGAGTTGTGCGAGATGCACACGAGGAACAAACGATCTAGGATGAATATTTCTATGAATATTCATCATTTTGCAGGCATCTCTGTCTAACTAGCGCAGCTAAGTCTACCGTCCATTTCATTGCCCCAAAGAAGTAGAGCAGAACCGGAAGAGCAAGCATGTTAGTTGCAGACACCTTGTTCTTCCCCGAAAGTTCTGAGGACAAAATCTTTCGAGGTAGGTGTCTGTACTTGCCGCAGAGAGAATCCTTTGTTTTACATCCTGGATGTATCTTTGTTGCACACCCAGATATATATAGGTCTCTCCGGCATCCAGGTGTCTTAGGATGCTTCTGTCTACGAGTTGCGCGTCTTCAGAGAATTCCCCGTATCATCCTCTCTTGAGGTAAAAGACAGTACAATTGCCCGCGTGTATTCTTCGACCATCCTAAGAGGGTCTTGTAGTTCGCGCTCTCACATTGATATCTGCGGGTTTGGCGGGGTCCTACAGACAAGGGCAGTAGTGAGATGCAGAATATAGAGGAGTCACCCTGGAAAACTCCTCTTCTAAAGAGCCGTGACCCGCAGTGCACCAGATGTTATGGTGAACCGAGTCCTACAGAGCGGTAGCAGCTGTTCAGTGTATCCATAGACATATAATAAAGAGTATTATATGTCT
Source organism: Rhamnusium bicolor (assembly GCA_029963845.1). Taxonomy (NCBI): domain Eukaryota; kingdom Metazoa; phylum Arthropoda; class Insecta; order Coleoptera; family Cerambycidae; genus Rhamnusium; species Rhamnusium bicolor. Next base: position 20,337 of record JANEYF010000210.1, on the reverse strand, counting down.
ATGAGTGTATCTCACTAGTGGTGCTGGTACCTTTGAGCAAGTGCAACAATAACTCGTGCGATGTTGTATCAAATGTCTTGTGGTAATCAATTTAGACCATCGATAGATTCAGCTATTGCACAAAATCATGTGTAATACAGTGGTCTATCAGCAGGCTGTCCGTACAACCTGCCATGCCCTTCCTGGTGTTGAAAATCGTGCCAGACGGTGGCGAATGGAAGGAAATTTCTTCCACCATCAGTTGCTTATGCTGTCTAGACCAGGGGTAGTGAAGTTATTAGTATCAACAGTACTTCCTCGTACTGATTGCCCGACACCCTTATTCTGGCTCTACAACATGTCTACGGCAGAAGCTCTCATGTGTGTGTGATTGCTGGAGTGTCGCTATTAAATGGCCGCGTTCTTTTGTAAATTCCCTTCTAGAAGGTTTCAACATCTGCTACAGTAGGCGGATTATCGACAACACGCCGTGGCTCTTGTAACAGGGGGGACGGATTCGTATGGAACAACGTGTTTTGTCTCATATTCCTCACGTGCCTTTTCAGCATTTTCTTGATAGCCATAAGTGCTCAAATCCTATTTAGACAATGTTGCTTGATGATATACAACACTGTCAGATTTTGAGTGTGGTGTTGCCGTCATAATCCGGTTGATATGGTCAGATTTTCAATGTAAATGCTTTACCTGATGTCATATATTCCACCACACTCTGGATTCGAGAAGCGTGTTGTCTGTATTTTGCCTTTAACCATAGATAAAAATAAAATTATTTTTATATACCTTCAACATTTTATACACACCGCTTAGATTTCTCTACGCCAGTTGAAGTTGCCCTCTCACTGGGAATGAGTTGCTTCGCGGCGTTATACAAGGCACAGTTGATCTGCTAAATGTCTGCATCATCTGGAAGTTTTCATATCCACAAAGCCTCCGTGTTCATTGCCAAGTACGTTGTTATTGACACCATCCGGTGAGACCCCTCCCACGTGTCTCTGACCACCATTCGCCTGGGGTTGGTTGTGACGGGCCATTACTCTTAGGATATAAGGAACCTTGAGTTTAGGATATCAGGGTGGGTAGCCCTGGTATGCACGATCGACATCTGTCAGGCTGCCTGTCCAGAGTGCACCGCGAGGAGGTTGCCGGTCCAAATTTTGCACTGTTATCGAACCAATTTTCGATAATATTCAATTTTTTTTTCTAAATTTCAATAGGACCAAAAAAATAATCTAATTCACATAGAAGGCCCTCAGCCACTCAGAACATTAAAAAACAACTCGAGACTTGAATAACGCGGCTTCAAAATGTCACAAAACACACTACTTTTTTTAGCAAAAATGATAGAAAATAAATTTGTATACATAAAAATTCAAACAGAAAATTTTTTGGACGATTCCTCGATTTTTAAAACCAAAAACCGTCCAAATTCATTTTTATTAAAAAACTCATTTAATTCCAATCTACATCAAGAGTGCGACGAATTCTGCAACAAAATCATTTCAATGAAACTCCTCGTTGCCGTGATTTGGCACAACAAAAATCAGTTATATCTTTCTAGCGAAACTCATCGTAGCAGAGATTTAATGCAGTAAATAAATATTCTTAAACACTTTCGTTTCCCTTTAGTAAATAATTAAAATTTCATTGTTGATATTTCACGAAATAAACTTTATTAGTAGATGTAAAATCCTCATGTGATCATTTGCCGCTAAAAAGAATTTATGCACAAATATGAAAAAAAGTGATATTACTGAACAGAAGCAAAAGACCGAAAGACCATACAAGTAAATAATATTTTCAAACACCGGCATTGTTTCCCAGCGTCGCATATGCCGTTACACTCATTTATTTGGCATTAAAACAAAATTTCATTACATTTCAATTTGGCTCATCTTGTAGCAAGACATCCACGTGGAGCTTTAAGGTTTACATTATTTTTACTACGCAAAGCTTTTGGCAAAAATTGCATCACCCTAACATCGCAAAAGATGACGACATAGTTAGTATAAATATAGACATTAGTTTTCATTCATGACGATCTTCCACTTGGTGTTCAATCAGAGCGCATTGTGGTAAAATTTTAATAAAATTATATCTTTTGGCTTTTATAAAGTTTAATTGTAACAAGCCGTGAACGAAATTATTTTAAAACCAATGGTGAACCCCATCATAAAACACAGCACTGATCTAGAGCCTTGAGTGAGCACAGAACTCTTGTGCAAATTTTTTTAGCACTATTAAAATAAAAATAAAAAGCCCTCTTGTAACAAAAGTTCAGCACCAAATCTAAGGTTGTAAAAAGTCTCTCAAGCCAACACCGCCCAAGAAGAGTTGCTGAAGATCTACTCAGCTCTACCAAGCATAGCCAAAGGCATACAATATAAATTCTAAGAGGTCAAGATCAGGCTATCTTGCATCTCAGCATAACAAAATCGACCTTGAAGCAATCCACTCCCTCCACCAGAATATAAGAAGCACGTAATCAACATAAATTCATTATTTGTGGTAGCAAGTGGCGCCCAACAAAATAAATAAATAAATACAGCCAGACAAATTCACAAGCCCCAATACGTCTTCTTGTTGTGACAGCACCACCCTCGCATTATTTATTATTATCATTATCATTATTACTATTTTTCGGTTGCCAACGTTGGACAGTCTTCCCGGGGTCTCCGAAACTCACGGGTGGAGCGCCAGCAAATTACCTACTCTAAATTGCATATACTTAATGTCAAACGGAACAAACTTAAGTACTATTTACGTAACTCAGCGGCGCCGGCGGCTGGTGAAATTTAGGCTATGTCATATCTTAGTATTGAAGTATTAGTACGAGATCCGGCTGCAGAATTAGTGTACCCATCGAGTATTTGCTAAAAACCAAATTTTTACGCATATTTATGATTAGGAGAATATATATCTACCACGCTGCCTATCAAAATGTGGCCGCAAGTATTTTTAATTAAATTATTATTAATTGACTTTTCGGAAAAAATTTCATTGACTTGTTTTTTCAATAACATATCGTCCACTTCACGACAATATATATAAAGACTCTGAAAAATCACGGCTGCCGTTGCCCACTTGGCCGCACCTCTTCGCAGCCAGGTGTACACAGGTATGATTTTGTTACATTTATACGCTCATAACATTTATTATTTATATATCAAATTAGAGCTAATTTTTTCTGTTTATTATGATATACCGTTGCCTAATTAAATCTGGCCGCAAATAAGGGTTGCTGGCTGTTAAAGATGGTAAATATTAAAGGTAGAGTGAAAGAAAGCTAGCGCGTAACATCACCAGTCAGACGAGGATAGCGATTGCCAGCTGTACGACGATTTAAAGCCATTGCGCATGCGTCGGATGCTAGTGTTCTCAACCACCGGTTCAAACAATAGTAGGTACGACTTAATAATTACTCCAAAAGAATTGTCTTTCTTTTCAAAATGACAAATTAAAAAATTACAAAACAAATGATAAATTTAAAAATTACAAAAAAAATGACAAATTTAAAAATTACAAAAAAAAATTGATATTGATGAAAAATAAAGCTTATATAAAAGAAAATTTTATTGTCCAAGTATTGTTTGAAAAAAATATTAGGTCTGGTGATGTTACGCGCTAGCTTTCTTTCACTCTACCTTTAATATTTACCATCTTTAAAAGCCAGCAACCCTTATTTGCGGCCAGATTTAATTAGGCAACGGTATATCATAATAAACAGAAAAAAAATTAGCTTTAATTTGATATATAAATAATAAATGTACGTTATGAGCGTATAAATGTAACAAAATCATACCTGTGTACACCTGGCTGCGAAGAGGTGCGGCCAAGTGGGCAACGGCAGCCGTGATTTTTCAGAGTCTTTATATATATTGTCGTGAAGTGGACGATATGTTATTGAAAAAACAAGTCAATGAAATTTTTTCCGAAAAGTCAATTAATAATAATTTAATTAAAAATACTTGCGGCCACATTTTGATAGGCAGCGAGATATATATTCTCCTAATCATAAATATGCGTAAAAATTTGGTTTTTAGCGAATACTCGATGAGTACACTAATTCTGCAGCCGGATCTTAGACTATATGGGACCCAAGCGATATTTTAAGGCTAAAATTGCGATTATTTGCGAAAAAAAGTTGGAAAAATTGTGAGCCTCCAAGGTTATTTTTTAAACGATTTGTAAAATATTTGCGAAACATTTTTTTTTCAGAATCAGGTGGAAAATATAAGGACAGATTTCAAATTTCATAAAAAAAATATTCATTGCTCGATTTTTCACCTAGGAAAAAAAATTCAGAACTATGCTTATGACTTTTTCTGATGAGTCCAATTGAACTACAAATAAAAACGTTTTGGGTGAGAAATCGAAAAATACCAAAATTGATAACCTGTAATGTGTAAATTGACGTGTGACATTCAACTTGAATATAAATGTATATCAAATATATATCTATTACTTCACTTAACCAGAAATTACTTCAATTTAGTTTTATTTTAAGTGATACACTCTGTATATTAAACTCAGTTTAACAAAAAACCTTATTTCAGCCCTATATGTATAATATATTTTCATTATCTTTCATATTTAATAAGGGTTTAAATTTAAAATAACTATCTTTTAAAACAAAGTCTTCTATGAAAACAAACAAAATAAAAATAATAATAATGTTTATAATATATTATAGTTTGAATCAATACGTTAACTAAATTTGTCTAAAATATATTGCTATTTACTTACATTCTTTATCTTTTTCTTGCAACATTTCGGGCACCAAATCGTTTCCATTCATAAACTAAAAATAAAAAAAAGAAATGGAATAAACAGTTTTTGTTAAATATGAAAAGTTGTGAAATATAGAATATATTATTGTTAGGTTACTACAAAAGAACATTTTTCCATATATATTAACAATATTTGTAGTAGACAGGCATATTTCTGCACACCGTTGCATCTTTTTTGGTTATTATGCCCCTTCCTAAATTATTCAAAATATAAATTAATTAAAGTTGTACGTCAAAAGGATGTTTAAAAAAATCTTGCTTATCTAAAAAATGTCTCATCCCTAAAAATATTAACCCAGACAGTACACATCCAATGGACGTCCATTTTACGTCCAGAACTAGTTCATCGACAGACTTTATTCAGTGGATATACGAAATAAAGTTATCCAATGGACATACATGTTATGTCCATAACTCATTCAGAGACCCGTGGACACACTTTGGACATTCACCGGTCGTCCATGTTATGTCCATAATGTGTTCAGAGATTCATAGATAAAAATAGACGTCCAATGGACATCCAGTAAATTTATTACGGACATCCACTGGATGTACTTGTACTGTATGGGAACTTGAATATGAAACTGTTAAAAATATTTTAGATTAGAAAAGTTGACATTTCCAAATACAATCTGATTCTGTGTTCAAAACTAATTAGAAAAGTGCCATTTAAGATGCGATTTTAAAACAAATTTGGAAAAACAATAAACAATAATAACAATAACCAAGAAGGAAACTTAAAGAATTATTTAATAAATGATGGACAACAGATAAATATTATTCTGTAGATTTTTGTCGTAACTGTTTGACAACCTTAAGAGAGACGAGGTAAGTATCAATATTATATAATGTCTCACGTGTCTATGATAGTTGCTTTCCCGCATAGGAGATGACGTAAGCGGGGTTGAATTTATCACAGTTATACATCCCCCTAGAAAACAATATCGTCATGTGTCGGCGGTTTTCTCGAAAATTTATGAAATAGAAAAAAGGTAGTGACGTTTTGAATGGGCCACACTGTATATTCACCACTAATGCGTTTTTTTAAGATACATTAGCACCTTTGAGTAAAAAAGAGAAAAGGAGATAACATTTAGGTGGTGGGGGTAAGAAAATCAATAGACAGAAGTCGCCATTACGAGAGGCCACTTGTGATAGGTTATAGTCGTTGGCAGACGCCACTTTTATATTTTCGGTGTTACTTTATGTTTGTTTATTATTTTAGTGAATATATTGTGCAGTGAGTATTAGAAACGTGTTTAGAACATTTTTGGAAGTAATATTTTTTAAATCTGCATGTGCATTTAAACAACAAAAAAATGGTTTGTTGTGTATCTTATGGAATTTTCCACAAGGCAAAGAAACAAGGCATTTTTTTCATCGGTAAGTAATACTTGTTTAGATTAACAATCACTTAACGACATTTTGTTTTAGTTTTCTGGTATATTTTAATAATTTTCAAGGCTTAAATTTAGTCTAACGTCAAATATACTGCAATTAGTGACACCTGTTTATTATAATACTATTTCTACTGTAAAATAATTTGCTTGTATGTTTTGTTTTACTTTATAATTAGGTTTTAGTAATATAAAATGAAAAAATACATAGTGTTTTGTTTAATCAAAATGTAATAATACAAAAATATTTCGTTTTATTTACTCAACTTGAATATTATAGATGTTACGCCTCTGTACCGGAAGTCCGCCATTACGAGAGGCTACTTTTGTCTACAGCCCCACTTTCATTACATTCTCTCCTTATCTCTTTTTACTCAAAGATTAGCACTCTATACAACAAAGGACACGGGCCACAAAAAAAGTCTGAACGATAAGCGGCACTTCTTTTATTCTCGTCAAATTATGAAAAGCACCAAATTATCTTTACGCTATCGCTATACTATAACTTTCTTATCAAGGTTATAATACCAATATTTCAAATAATGAGAATAGATCAATTAAAACAGAAAAAAGTACTTTTTAATTTAGTCGAATTATGATTCGAAAAACGAAAACTATATCTCCATTAATGTATACATATTAAGAAAAATGAAGAAACAGTTCAAAGTTTTACCTACCTATTTAAGACGAGCTAATTGAAATGTTCATATTGAAGCACCCCAGCCCTGGGCTGCTTCATCGCGAATAAATTTCCTATAATTTTTACATAAAACTAAATTATTTCCAAGCATTTATATCATTAAATTACAAATTTATTATTACATAAAAAGGGTTAAATCATTTTCTTATAATTTTGACAGGAAACGTATGCATTCAAACTATAGAGTCTAAATTATTCAGCTAAGTGAAAGAACACACAGTATTAATTTAATATTTTAAAACATTGACAAAACTGTACAAAATCTCAAAGCATTCTCCAGCCGAGAAGAGATAACATAAACCAACCTACGTAAACACGTAGGGTTGTAAGAGTTGTTACAAAGAATAGTCAAAGGCTGTAAACATAGAGTCATTATATCACTTCTCACCTATAACCTCGTAAATTTAATTTCGTGGGTAAAGCAAGAGTTTAGCGTTTGGCTATCTCCGTCTAGCTTACAGGCTTGGACCACGAACCCACGCACGGAAAATCACATAAATACGCGAGGCGGCGTACGAATACGATTAGGGGTCAGATCTTTGGCAACCCCAGTGCTAGTCGCTGGCTCTCCGGGGCCTGGAAGTCAAGGATAGACCGCTCTCCCGGCTTATAGCCGCCGTCATCGTCGTGTTAACTCTTTGGCAACCCCAGTGCTTGTCGCTAGCTCTCTGGAGCCTGGAAGTCAAAGAGATACCACGACTCCGGTTATCTAAACCGCCGTTTAAGGGAGCACCGCTTAATTAGCGATCCACCGAGTGGTTGTCGAAACCTCTGTGGCCTGGTCTCTGTGACCGAGGACCTGTACACTGCCTTAGAAATAGGACGCGTACACCGCCGACGCCACCGCCAACATGGAGACGAATAACACTGGGGTTACTCAGGAACCTGGGGGAGAAAGACTCACTGAACTCTCTATGTGTCCAAAAATTGGTAAGGACGGCATTTAAATCATTTTTATACTGCGTTGCCATTGCCTACGTACTCGAGCTCACTAAAATTCATTAAACTCAATTTCTTTATTACGGGTGAAATGGCAACGCTAATCAAAGTACGACTCTATATGCTTAGGTTTCGCGGTTTTTAACAATATCTGACCGGTGGTACCACATGATTTACAGATAGGGCTTTTCTGTTATAATGCACTGCTCATTACATGTTTACTAATAATTAGAACAGTCGATATTAATTCCAATAGTAGTTGGAACTTTTCCTTCATTTTTCAAGTCAGATCTAAATAAGATAATATACCAAAGAATTAATGTCCAGTTGAATTTGTAACTTAATCAAATTGCACTACCCATATGGGGATCAGAGTGCCACTGTCGGGTGGGTGGTGAGACGCCGACAACAAAAACATGCGGTTATCTGAACACGGACCTTGTCTCTCGACAGGGGTCCGGATCCAGCCAACCAGTATATACCGATTAATGATTTATGGCTACCGCTCCCATAAGCGTGCCACAACACAAGCGGCGTCGGCCAAATAAACAAGTCTACGGGGTAGTTCGTTTCATGTTGGTTTAAACCTTGGATGGTGGCATGCATTCGACACACCCAAAAACAATACGGGCAGTTGCTCGTCATATGTCGGGGTTCCGCATATGCATCGAATCTTCGTTGGCCAGCGTCAGTTGTATTTGTGGTACTGTTTTATTGTAGCACCAGCCCGCGAAGTAAATAACAAGGCATGGTTGTCGGTCTCTGGCCGGCTCATGTGACAGTGGATACTCTGTGCCACATACAAGAGAAGTTTCTCTTGCACCCATATGTAGAGTTCTACATATGTCATTTAAACTACGAAGCGGAAGTTTCCGCGCATGTAACCAGGTTTGGTTACATTGCAGGTTCAACTAGCTAAATATCTATGTATTTTTCGTGGACCGTTGTCCACCGTACATGTAACAAGGTTTTGTCCATGTCAAGTTTTGTAATCTATTTCTTATAGACAGTTGTCTCGGTATAGAAATAAAAGGTGTGAAAACGTTATTTGAGTTTCCTTGAGTTATTTCTACTTTCAGGTACAAAAGTGAATTCTAAGCACATTAGTAATAATAAACATAAAGTCCAATCTTATATTAATTACTCTTTTAAAACGGATATCAGTGCAGCGCAGGTTAAGGGTCATAATAATTGCTAAGAGTATACAAATGAAATTAAAGCAAATTAAATCTTATCAATGAAACAAAGTAATACCAAACTTTATAAATGTACCTGTGAGGTTACAATAAATTTGGGGTCCTACCACTAAAACCAGACGATCACGAAAAAGGCCCATTAATTAAATCAGTATTACCTGTCGCTTCACGACAGGTGAGACTTACAAAAAGAGGAATAAATTAAATACTAAAATATACGAGGGAGGGTTGGGTTGTCACACTGGTGTCGTAACCAGGATAAAATTAAATAAACAATAAATTAAATATACGAGGGGGGCAGGGTCGTTACAATATGATATCTCTTTATTAATCTATCATATCCCATAATAGCATCTGTGTATATTCACAAAAGATACATGAAGTGAAAATAACGTTCTGTATTTGGCATGTACAACTATACAATATACATGCAGTATACATAATTAACATACTATTGTTGGATATTTATACGATGTTCTTAAAACGTACAGTAGCTCTGTTGTGCCCGAATGTATATTGTGAGTACACCCGTGGAACAACAGGCTAGGACTACTGACAACCTTAACGAGAAGGCAAGCTCTCGATCTCCAGGGAACTGGAGAACATATGGAGATTGGGATCAATCCTACTCCATCAGAAATCTCAATTACATCGGACCAGGAGCGGGAGCTGTTAAAGTCACCGTATCTAAGGGATAGAGAATTGGGAAATTCAGGGGATGAGGTATCCAAAGAATTGGATGGACTCACCCTTAAAAGGAAACGAGGTGGTGCTTCAAGAAACCGCCTTGGTCGTTTACTTAAGAGCGGAATACCGTACGAAACCGCCTTAAGTGTTGGAGCAACGGCAATAATGCAATGTGTAGAGGCAATCCCAGATGAGGGTCCTCAGGTGAGGTTCCTAGGCTGCACATAATAGCCTGGGTGGCTTCTCATTACCTGTGCGGATGGGACGAGTGCCTCGTGGATGGAGAGTGTCACAGAATGCCTCCAGTTATGGGAAGGGGCTCTTCTTAAATTCGTGCAGGGGCAGGACCTACCTAAACCTCATGTCTGTGTGGCATATATCCCGGATAACGCCAGTAACCGACTGTCTTCCGAGGTACGAGTACAAAAACTCAACATAGTTCGTTGACAGCGATTATGTAACTGTTTATTATAAACATAAATACACCACTGTAAATATCAAAAATTAATATTTGTGCGTGGGTAATAAAAGAGTTTATAAACTTAAATTGTTTATAATAAAAAGGCACCATAATAATGATAAAAAAAAATACATATGAGTCATGACGAAGAATAAAATTGGTCCTTGGCACAATCCAATATATACCACAATTGTCTTTTAAATCTATAACTAACGTGAAAAGATATTAATTACATAAAATCACAAAAATTATATTTAAAAACTTGATTCTCTTATAAACACTCTAACTCTTATAAACAATTAAATAAATTTAATGGCGGCGGCAGGCGAGTGGCGACGATTACGAAGCGAGAGACGACATACGCTAAAATTTCTTATGTGCAAGTTCAAGAAGTTCATCGACCCTGAATCGAGAGAGAGTGAGGTAAATACGAAACAAATGACACGAAAGGAGAGGAACCAAAAACGGCATTTTGCTGGTTGTCCGGACACAGTCGTAGTTAGATTGATATGGTATATTGGTGTCTTTAATTTTTATAAGTCTATGGCCACAGATCACATTGATTACAGAACAACAGTTTTCTTCTTCTTGTCGTGGCTATTGTCAAGGAGTACGTTCGACGATTCCCGTTAAAGACATTGGTGTAAATCATAGTTGAACTTTTATTTTCTGTGCTTTCTACGTGTAAAACGAAGCAGGGAATAATTAAGAATGTCGCTTAACGACGATTTTGAAAGGTTTCAACGTCTGCATAATCCAGGAGCTCAGCATAATGCAGATACTGACAGTGTATATGAAGACATATCTAATGAAAATACACATAGGGCAACGGGTGGCGTCAGCATTGATGTACCTGATCCAAAGCAGACTGTTAGTGATGTAGAAAGGCTATTAAATTTTATGGTGCAAGAGAATAGACGACGCGATGATCTTATGGAGAGATTATTTTCAAGAATGTCGCCATTCCCAGCAGAGTCAGCAAGTAGTCAAAGTACGGCATATCACATTATGCCTGACTTATCAAAAAGCATATCAACATTTGATGGTGAAGGTGGGAGTTCAGTGGCAAGGGCTTGGTTTAATATGATTAAAAGTATGCAACAATTGCATAATTGGCCTGGTAGCTTTGCATTGGAGGCCGCAAGAGCTAATTTACGAGGTGGAGCTTTGCACTGGTTTAATTCGAGATCTGAACAACTGAATTCTTGGGAGTTGTTTAAATATGCTTTTCAAAAGACATTTATTTGTATAGAAAGTCTACCGATAAAATGGAAGCATATGAATGAACGGGTTCAGCAACGAGGAGAGAGTATAAGCTCTTATTTTCATGAAAAAGAAAAATTATGTCGTGACCTAAACCTTAGTTTTAGTGACACAAGGGAGCAATTGCTTGTTGGATTATAGAGTAAAGAATTATGTTCTCTGGTAGCAGCCATGCCAGAAAAGGACAAGGACACAGATGACTTGTTGCATGATATCTTAAGTCAAGAAAAATTACCTCAACAGAGATATGAGCGAGTAAAAGCAAACAAAATAATGAATCCTCAAGTTGAAAAAAAAATAAATGATAGGCAGAAATTCAACCCCGAAAAGAAACAGGACATCACCCAAGCAAGAGAATTTACTGTGACTACAAAAAGTGAACAAGGGCAACGAAGACTTCCAGCGAGGAATGCTAAAGGTAAACCTCTGTGTTTTGTCTGCAAAAATTATGGTCATGTTTCCAAATATTGTAAGACTAAGCAACCTGAAGTAGCTAAAAAACTTTAACGACTAGCTCGAGTGACATTGAAAAAACAGAAGATGATAATCTCAAGTATTTTAAGGAAGCTAGAATAGGCGGCAAAAGTATCCAGTCATATGTGGATCAAGGTAGTAAATGTGTTCTTCTAAGAAAAAGCGATGCAGATGATTTGGGATTAGTCTACGAGCCAGTTGATACTAAAATTGTAATTAAAGGTTATGGATCTGGTAAAGTTAATCCATATGGTAAAATTCAAGCAGAAATTGAAGTAGATGAGGCTAAGGCTAAAACAGAAATTTTAATAGTTCCGGATGATGCTCAAAATATTCCATTGCTCATTGGTCAACCATTTACAGAGCAAAAACATATTACTATTGTGAGGAGGAGAAGTACTTTACGGTTATTCAATGAACCACTTATTACTGAGGAACAAGATGATGGTGACATTAGTAAAATAAAAATTCCTGATCTGCCAGAAACTAAAATTAGTCTATGGGCCAAAGATAAGATTGTCATTCCCCCTAATTATGTAGGATTTGTAACGATGATGACTGAACCACCAACCTTAAATGATTTGTATATTGAGACACATATTAAAGATAACAAGATTTTACCTCGATGTATTGCTAGACCAGATGAACAATATGAAGTGACTTTGCCAATAAATAATTTAAGTCAACAAGACATTGTTATAGAACAAGGTGAAAATGTCTTACGAGCAAATAATTGTGAAGAAAACCAAGATGACCATGCCATATTAATTGAAGTATGTACAGTCGACAAAGATGAGTCCAGCAGAGTAAAGAAAATTCTAAGTCAATGTGAAATTGGAGAGGATGTCACTCAGAACCAGAGGGAGAAATTGGAAGAGTTAATAGGCGATTTCTCACACACTTTTGCTTTAAGTGTTAACGAAATAGGTTGTTACATGGATACGAAAATGGAAATAGCATTAACAAGCGAAGAGAAAATTACTTATAGACCGTATAGATTAGGGTATGCAGAAAGGTTACGAGTAAAAGAACAGATTGAAAAACTTAAACAAGCAGGGATAGTAGAGGACTCAAATTCAGAGTATGCAAGTCCGATTTTAATTGTTAGAAAGAAAAATGGTGAGGAAAGAATATGTATTGATTATCGAAATTTAAATAAAATCACAAGAAAAGATAAATACCCTCTACCACTCATAGATGACCAGTTGGACAGACTCGAGGGAAAGAAATATTTTAGTTCGCTCGATATGAAATCAGGATATTATCAGGTATCGTTAACAGATGATTCCAAGCCTAAGACAGCATTCGTGACCCCCGATGGCCATTATCAATTTAATAGGATGCCTTTTGGGTTAGTGAATGGGCCATCAGTTTTTCAAAAGATGATCAACAGAGTATTAGGTCCCTTAAGATACACGGTAGTAATGGCCTATATGGACGACCTATTAATACCGAGTGCAACGATTGATGAAGGGCTCCAGATGCTCAGAGAGATACTGCTAGTACTGGAAGGGGCTAATTTAACATTGAATCCAAAGAAATGTTCCTTTTTCTGTGATAAAATAGATTTTTTGGGTTTCCAAGTTATGATGGGATCTAATCGACCGGGCGAGAAGAAAGTAGCTGCGGTTAGAAATTTTCCTAGGCCAGAGAATGTTCACCAGGTGAGACAGTTCTTAGGTCTCACATCATATTTCAGAAGGTTCATTAAAGATCATTGTATTTTGGCAAAACCATTGACAAACTTATTGAAACAAGACACTCCATGGAATTGGACTGAGCAACAACAGCAAGCATATGAAACGTTAAAAAAGCTATTATGTCAGCAACCTGTACTGCAGTTATATTCATATACATTACCGACAGAAGTACATACAGACGCTTCACAAAAAGGATTATCTGGAATCCTATTGCAAAGAAATATGAAAGGAGAATTACATCCTGTTATGTATGCTAGTAGGCAAACTACGAAAGAGGAAGCTAAGTATCATTCCACAGAGCTCGAAACATTAGCCGTAGTATGGATTTGTGAAAAATTCAAACCATATCTTGTAAACCAACAATTTAAGATAGTAACAGATTGTAATGCAGTTAGGAATGTGTTTGCAAAGAAAGACTTAATTCCCCGTATAGGTAGATGGTGGTTAAGGATGCAAGAGTTTAAATGTGATGTGGAACATCGATCAGGACAAACAATGAGGCACGCAGATTCGTTGTCAAGAAATCCATTTGGCAAACCTGAGAATACAGAAGTTGCAGAAGGTCTTGATATATTGGTAGTCAGCTTAGATAATACAGATTGGTTTACTTTAGCGCAGAGGAAAGATGAAAAGGTGCAGGAAATTGTAGATGTTTTAAAAAGAAGAAGCTATCAGTCCAGTAAAGAGGAAAAACGAATAAGAGAAGAATATATACTTGAAGATGGTAGATTGTTTAGAAGAGCAGGTGACTGTAAACTTTGGGTAGTGCCAAAGAGCATAAGATGGAGAATATTGAAACTGTGTCATGATGATATCGGACATCCATCAGTAGATAAAACGACAAACAAGATATTAGAAGGATATTGGTTTCCTAGATTGAGGAGGTATGTGCGAGGATACATCGGAGCATGTTTAGAATGTCTTTACCATAAATTCCCAGGAGGAAAAATGCCAGGTATGTTGCATTCCATCGATAAAGTTGGTATACCATATCACACGATACATTTGGATCATCTCGGTCCATTTATAAAGAGTAAGAGAGGAAATGCTATATAATTGTGTCAGTTGATGGCTTTACAAAACATGTGATGCTGAAAGCAGTAAAGGACACCTCCACTGTCAAGGCAGTGAAGTTTCCTAATGAAATCGTAGAAATATTTGGTCCCCCAGTAAGAGTAACTACAGATCAAGGTACTTCCTACACTGGAACTGCTTTTAAAAGGTACTGCCAGACGAAAAATATTGAACATGTTAAAACTGCTACTTCTACGCCCCGAGCAAATGGTCAAGTGGAGCGAATAAATAGATCAATAACACCAGCATTGGCTTCTCTAGTTAGAGATCCTGAAGGAAGAGATTGGGACAAGTACATAGGAAGACTACAATATGGACTGAATAATACTATACATCAAGCTATTAAGACTACTCCATTTAACCTATTATTTAACTATAAACCTAGAGGCTACGATGGACACCCTTTAGTAGATGAACAGAAAACATGGCAGAATGAAGACAATCAAGAAATTGAGGAAAAGAGAAAGGAAGCTCTAGAGAGAATAAAAGAAGATCAGTTTAAACAAAGAGTAAGGTATAACAAAAAACGAGCTAAAACCAAGGATTACCTCGAAGGCGACTTGGTAGTTGTAAGGCGAGATCCTCCAGCTACAGGGCACAGTAGAAAGTTATTAGAGAAATATGCAGGACCTTATATAGTGACTCAGAAATTACCCAATGATAGATATAAAGTGTCTGGTTTACCAGAGATACAAAGAACGCAGAAATTTTATGACAGAGTTGTGGCAATTGATGCAATGAAACCATATGAGCCAACGGTAAAAGACTCAAGTGAAAGCTGTAGTAGTGACAACGACGATAATTCTCAATTAGATACTAGTAACATTGATGAAATGAAAGAAATGACAGATGTGGACACCGAAAACAGGGACACTGGAAGACCCCAACGACATAGAAAAATACCTAAAAACCTAATGGGATATGAACTTGATTTCATTTAGCAAAAGTTATATTTTCTTGTTATATTTCATATTTTAATCATTTTGTAGAATTAATATTTTCTTTTTTATAGTAAAGCACGAGGGCGTACTTTAGGTCAGATGGCCGATTGTAAACAAAGATCATTAGTTGATTTAAATTTAAAAATATTTAGTACCTATTATATTGTAGGGTTGGTAGTATAGATAGAGACAGAGATGGAGAGAGATGTGTTGCGAGTGGATTGTGCAGGAGTGAGAGTAACATTCATTGTTATTATTAAAGTTGTTACATTATATAATATGTATTGTGCTATAATGTCATAAACTATGAGATCACCTGAGAACAGAAGCTCAAATATATCCTTTTATTTTCATTACTAAAGTGCTCGTTTATTGTGTTCAAGAGACCCCGAGGCCCCCAGTTAATAACTGGCTTAATAAAAACCTAGAAGATGGTTTATTAAAAAAATATAAGAAATGAAAAAGTGGCACATTATGACATTATGACATGGATAAAACTAATAACAAAACAAAAACTGTATGGAGTCTAGTTAAAAAACTTAAAACAAAAATCTAAAAATAACCATACATCACCTTAATCAATTATGAAAATGTTATTTTGTAATCCAAAAGAAATCAAAAAACACTCTCGGAGAATATTTATCAAATGTTGAGAATAAACTTGAGGAGCATTTTGGTAATAATATGTCATCCGTGTGCACATCCCCTACTTTCATTGCTAAAACTACGTTTTTTACACCAGTCATTAAAAATGTCGAGATGAAATACTAGTAAAATTAATAAAACAGTGCATTAGTGAATTATCAAAGGTTCTTACTGAATTTATAAATTTGTCCATCTCAACGGGAAAATTTCCTAACTCTTTAAAAAATGTAGCTGTAATTCCTACATTTAAAAAAAGATGACCAACACAATCTCGAGAATTGTCGCCTCATATCACTCTTGAGCATATTTTTAAAAATTTTCGAAAAGTTTGTTTATAACAGAATTTCAACTTTTTTTAAATGAAAATAATATTTTAACAAAATCCTAACACGTCTTCAAATCAGGGTTTTCAATTGAATCGGGCACTATTGATCTAATTCAACATGTAAACCAAAAAATGGATGAAAATCATCATCATGTAGTGGCTGTATTATTTGATCTTACTCGAGCATTCGACACCATAGATAAATCTTTTGTATGTGAAAAAAATATTCAGTATGGGCTTGCGCGGTCCTGTAAATGAATGGAAGTTCTTTCTTATAGTATAATAGTAGGAGAGCTGATGTCCAAAATTTGCAAGAGTTTTCTCAAAGCTAATTTTTTGAGATTAGGTTACTTTTTAGTGATGGAAAGTAACTGTAGAGTCAGCACTTCCGATACCGGGACACCTGGCGCTGGGACGCTCGCAAAGGCGTAATATTAATTAACGTCTCTAAACTGTTTTCTCAAAGCTCAAAATTTATAGACAACGAGCAAATATAATATAAAACAAGAATCCAACAGTCAGACAGCAAAATATAGGGACACGTGGCGTTAGCGCTATTTCATACCTGTCAAAAAAATGACGTGTGTTAAAGTGATTTCTCAAAGCTGAATTTCTCCAAAACATTAATTAAAACTATAAAGTTAATAAAGGAGATAGTCAGACTCATTTATGATAGGACCACGTCAGTCAGCAGTCGATAGATGTGAGAACGGTAACTGCGCGCATTAGTACGTCTTTTCTCAATACATATTGTTTATTTTATAACTCAATGGAATGTGGGTTATCAGGGCCAGCCCGATGGGCAGGCGAGCCAGGCGGTCGCCTGGGGCGCTGAATCTTGGGGGCGCTGACTTGCCGCAAGTCGGTTGTAGTTTCTGAATAATTAAATTTAAATTTTAATCAAAAGCACGCACTCCAAATAAGTCCGCACCTGCCCGCCTATCGGTAAGCGTGCTGTATGATAACAACAAATCAAAGTAATACCCGCCGGCGGAGTACAAGTGTTGTCGTGGCTATGATGTTTACGTTTTATCGTCTTTATCATAGAGCGCCGACTGCCAGTCTTCTTTGACCGAGTTCTGAATTTTCTGTATTTAATTTTATTATTCTTTAACTAAAAACAAAGAATAAACTACTCTTTGCTAAAGAAGCGAATTGGAGTCATGCTGATTGGAGTAATGCTGATGAAAAAGTGCCCACTGCAATGATTCCAGAGTAAAGCGGTTGGCAGTTGATCGATGGCCGATATGATTTCAGTTGGTACGAAGACGATCAGCTACCTAATTTCATTTCTGACGTTTTGATTCAACCGGATGATACACCTGCAGGTAATTTTTGCTAGTCGACTCGCAAATGTGATTCAAAACCTTACTTATTAATGTAATGTATTGCTTAACGCTGAATTTTTGATTTGTACACAGATTCGGAATCAACCACCACTGATGACACCGAAGAATATGGTGCAATCGCGTTTTATTCTAATGAAGATAGTGGCGAAGAACACGACGACGGCAATGATTCTGAGATGTTTTTTTTTTAATGAATCAATGATTCTTTTTTTTCTGTTATAAAAATTAAAATTATTTTTTCTTGTATAAAATAACTGATATCTATATAATAACTGATATATAACAAGTACAATTATTAAGAAACAATTAAAGTTATTTTTTTATATAAAATAAATGATATGTATTGAGAAAAGGCGTACTAATGTGCGCAGTTACCGTTCTCACATCTATCGACTGCTGACTGACGTGGTCCTATCATAAATGAGTCTGACTGTCTCCTTTATTAACTTTATAGTTTTAATTAACGTTTTGGAGAATTTCAGCTTTGAGAAATCACTTTAACACACGTCATTTTTTTGACAGGTATGAAGTAGCGCTGACGCCACGTGTCCCTATATTTTGCTGTCTGACTGTTGGATTCTTGTTTTATAATATATTTGCTCGTTCTCTATAAATTTTGAGCTTTGAGAAAACAGTTTAGAGACGTTAACTAATATTACACCTTTGCGAGCGTCCCAGCGCCAGGTGTCCCGGTACCGAAAGTGCTGACTACAATTATTTTCCATCACTAAAAAGTAACCTAATCTCAAAAAATTTGCTTTGAGAAAACTCTTGCACATTTTGGACGCCAGCTCTTGGACTATAAGAGCTGGCAACGTTTTCGACAGAGAATTTCAGGTGGGCTAGTTTTTTGATATCCCCTCTCTTTGACTATCTCGGTAGGCATGCGGACTGTCTGGCTGGCGGGAGAGGTTGCGTTTACCTGTGCGCATAACACTAATACAGATAAAGATATTAATTTCAAACATTTTGGAGGGAAATTTGGAACGCAGGAATCTCGTGAAATGAAACTTTCGGGATCGGTTTCTGTGTATAGATCGAGGTATTAAGGTTGGGAAGGAGCTCGCGCACCCGCACCAACCTGGATATCGAAGATTAAGGGCAGCAGGAGCGAACGAAAAGTGTCATTTTTGACGTTTACACTAAAAATCGTAGACAATTCAAGACAATATGGCCGATTTCGCAATCGTGCGCCCTCAGAAGACAGCGCGGAAAATGCCTTTATACCCCCCCCCATTTCTCCAAATTCGAAACGCCAAAAATGCCATTTTTCGTTTGCTCCTGTCGCCCTTAATCTTCGAGATCCAGGTTGGTGCGGGCGCGCGACCCTCATTTCCAACCTTAATACTTCGATCTGCACACAGAAACCGTTCCAAAAGTTCCATTTCTCAAGATTCCTGCGTTCAAAATTTCACGTCAAAATTTTTTAAATTAATATTTTTACCTGTATTAGTGTTATACGTACAGGTCAACGCAACTTCTCCCGCCAGCCAGACAGTCCGCATGCCTACCGAGATAGTGAAAGAAAGGGGATATCAAAAAAATAGCCTACCTGAAATTCTCGTTTTGGTGAGGTTAGCTCTCGTACTATTATCGTAGGAAAATTAATTGTAAAAATAAATGACGCGGAATCCGATATATATGATATAAACATTGGAACTCTACAGGAGTGTTTTGGGACTTCTAATATTTTTATTATTTGTGAACGATCTCCCTAATTATATAACCAAGGGCAAAGTTTTCATGTATGCTGACGACATTACAATTGTAGTATTCTATGCAAACCCTTTGATTGTTAAACAAGAAATTAATATACTATTAGAGGAATTTAGTGATTGGTGTGGAAAAATCGTTTGATAATTAATTATGCCAAAACAATTTGTATTGAATTCAAAAACAAGCACAGCGCGACCGATTACACATTTGCTTTTAATAATCACATCAAAATAGAAAAATTCGGCTTCTTTCTTGGGAATAACCCTAGACAGTCACTAGATTGGTGTCGCCATACTGAAATAGTATCTAAAAAATTAAATAAAAACTTTTATATGAAAGTCCCACAAAATTTTTTAAATACTCATGCTAAATGTATATTATGCTTTTGTGTATTCTCCTATTGCATACAATATTATAGTGTGGGGACAATCCACTGCTATTGATAGCATTTTTATACCCTAAAAAAAGAATACTCAGGCTCATATCTAACATCGGTTATAATCAATCATGCTGAAATATTCCAAAAAATATAACATCTTAACAGTCACATCTATATACCTGATGAAGCTCCTGATGTATATTTACGTGAATAAAAGCAAATTTCTACACAATGGTGATCTTCATAATTATCACACAAGAGGGAGAAATTTAATGTTTAAATAAACATAACCATGAACGGTACAA